>CAUYUJ010021726.1:1075000-1245000 GCA_963575745.1 Prorocentrum cordatum | reverse complement strand
TAAGGAGCCCTACGGCGACACCAAGCGGAGGCGTCTTTAGCAGCGGTGAGCGTCGGCAGAGTGTGGCGCCAGCGCTTGCGCAGGCAGCTCAGCAGGTGCAGCTGCTCCATCGCCTTCTGCCGCTTGTGACAGGCTTTCGAAGGAAGGTCTCGCCGGCCGCCAAGCCAGTTTGAGGAGTGGATTATAGCAGCCACGTGCTTGAACTGTTCAACGCTAGCGGGGCCAGGGCAACGGTCAAAAAAGAGACTCAGAGCCACCAGAGCCCTCGCAGTGATTACCCATGAGTTTGGACACGCAACTGAATACATTGAGTTCATGGGTACTTACGCCCGTGCACGCAGATGGAGTATGCGCGGTGCCCCTTCTATCCCTCTGCTGGTAGCGTGCCCAGTGCGGGACTTGCTGCTTTTGTTCGGATGCGCGCGGCTTGCGATAATAGGCGTGCATACTGTGTGTAAGCACCGCATGCGGCACGTGCAGGCCGACATCCCAGGCAACTCAACCCTAGACCTCGTTCATATTCATGTGCACCCCAGGAAGAGTGCAACACTTATGGCTGCAGCAGGTGCTTGCGCCCAACGCATTTCAGGACCGTGCGTTCCAAGAGGGGATTAAACTATGTCTTCCAGGTTGATTTCAAATTCAAGTACTTGCAACATTGCTGGCACCACCTTAGTAGCTACTAAGCGTCACACGTGCAATGGCGGAACAAACAATTCCACCCACCATCGAGTTCTCTGGCCTCAATGATCGGCGTTTGCGTGCGTATCAGCAAGTTCAGATAGATCCCAGCTGGACGATTAGGGTGCACCGTCCAGTGCAATTATCCATCTATGCGCAGGGATATGAGGTACAGAATTTACTCTTCACAGTACCCCCTGCCCTCCCCATCAGTGCGAGTTTCGGTCCTCAACCCTTCCCACCCGGTTGACTCTTGTGCGTCGCATGGTTGAGCGTTGCTCCGAACGTATTCACGATAGCCAAGCCGATCATGGTACGGTTTCCAATTTGCTGTCCATGGCGTGGGGGGCGTACACAAGGATTGTGGACGGTAACGTCAATGGATCCGGCCACGAAATGCAATCGCGCTGGGCCAATGTCGAGCACCCAATGCCAGATCTTTCAAAGAACTGTTTCATTGCTGGTGGCTGGCGTTGGCTTCGCATCAGTGCCTCGCACCGTTCCCAGTTTGAGGAGATAGTTATCATCGGACGTGACGCAGATCATATCGCCATTGCCAATGATGGTTCAATGATTGTTGCAGGATGTGTGCCCAGGTCAAGGTTTAAGTGCGCGCCTTGACAATTTCGTCGCGGAATCAAGGAACCTTTTAGGACAAAAGTTCACGGTTGAACGAGCACATGTGTTTCTGGTGCAGATTCGCGTTGACTTTGGGCTTGCTTGCACTGGGGGTCGCGGTCGCGGTCAAAGCCGTGTGTCAGAGGGCACATGAGCCAATATGGCGCACGTAACGCGCCAGCAATGGACGCACGGAACAGACAGAACACACTCTTGCTGGCACAAGATTCCCTGCACACGGCGAAACATACCGTCAGGTGTTCCTTCCACCGCGGCCACCGCGACAGCAACATGGCGATTCTTGCCTGTCCACCGCGACAGCAACATTGCAGAACCTGCTCTGGAAAAGCAGAACAGGCAACACGTGTTGCATCAGGCGACACACAGAACAGAAGACGACAGAACACACCAGAGCACCAGAGCGATCAGCCGAATCGAGCCCACTGCAGCGCAGCCGACTGCGACGCAGCCGACCGAACCGAGCCGCGGACACGCTCGCTTCCTGACACTCCTTCCGCCCCCGCTCCTGACCGCCACCCTTCGCCACGGCGGCCCAATCGAACCGACCAGCCGATTCGAACCTAGTCGCCGAATCGAACCGGCCGATCGTTGCATACTGCGACGCGGTCCACAAGCGAGTCGGCCGAATCTTCCTCTGGCGAGCTCCCACCACTCGGCCTCTTGTCGCGCGAGCGTTCGTCGGTCGGATCGCAAAGCTCGGGCATGCCGCTCAGCGGCGGGAGCGCCCCGCGATGAGGAGGATGGATCGGAAGGGCGAGGACGAGGACAAGGAATCCGCGCCCTCCTCGTCTCGCTCCTCTGTCTTCTCCTCTTCTCCGTTTTCTCGTCGTGCTCCTCCTCATCCTCGTCATCCCTCCGCAGGCGTCGGTACACGTCGGTCGGAAGAGGTGGGTAGGAACATGAAGTAGGACAAATTACAAATTTGCAAATTTACCCTGAAGATGAAAGACACGGTAAAACGTTCGTTGATTGAATAGGAAAACGCCTAAATTGGGCTGGGATCTGGGAATCCAGAACTACCTACTTTCAACGACCGGCGTGAATATCCAAAGCGTCAAGCCAAGACAAGAGCCCGCCGCGGGCGCCGATTGTGTACCTCTTGGAGCAACGCATCTCTGCTCAAGCCTTCAGCGGCCGCTCGAAGGAGGTCGGAGCAGGCTGGCAGAGGCGGACTAAGGAGCGCACCACATCGGCGATACGTCGGCGATCCATCTAGGACGAAGCCAGGACGAGGACAATACCGTGTCAGGATAGATCGAGAATCTCTGAGATCCGGCGGCTCTGGAAAATGCATCGGGAGCCCCGGCCCTCTCAGAGCTTTCGGGAACGCTCTGAGAACATTCCGGAACGCTCTGGAACGAATCTATCCTCGTCCTAGCCCCGCCCGACCATCTGCGACGCCCGGATGGAGACAATCGAGCTTGCAGATCGCGCCGCATCACCGGTGTGTCTGCGATGCGGCGCGATCTTCCGACCCCACCAACTCTGGCACTACCAAGCGGCGTCGCCGTTGGGCCCGGGGGCTCAGGGCCGCATGCGCAGGGCTGCCACCAAGTCGCAGGCCGGCCTGGCGGCCAAGTCCCACGTTGCCCCCCCCCCCCCCCCCCCTACCCCCGAGACGGCCAACGTGTCGTCCTTGGGGGCCTCTGCAAGCCGCCCCATCGGGCCTTGCAGGGCCGTTGACAGAAACGCTTCGGGATGAGAACTTGGCCTTGGGGAAAAGGACGAGAGGAGGCTCCCAAAGAGCCTCAAGAGGGCCTCAAGAGTGCCCCAAGAGGCTCCGCGAGGACCCCAAGAGAGCCCCAGGATGGCTCCAAGAGGCCTCCGAGAAAACGTTTCCAAGGCGGTTGTTGCACTGCACGCTTCTACACTTCCCTGATCAAAGCAGATCGCCTGACGATCTGCTTCTGGATGGGCTAGTGTTTTTGTTGTTCGCGAGCGCAAGCGGAAATGCCGCGCGCCGTCCAGAGCCGTAGCTAACAAGCCAGAGCCTAAATTTCACACGAGAAAGAGGAAAAGAGAGACAACAAGAGAGAAGAGAGAGAGAGAGAGAGAGAGAGAGAGAAAAACAACAAGATAACAGCGGGAGGTGAGACTAGCCGGCTGGTGGGGATACTTTTTGGTCTCGGCCGCGAGCGAAGAGCGCAGGCGGCCAAAGCAATTGTCCGGGGCTGCGAACAAGGAGAATTAGCTACAAGACGCGCCGCAAGCCGGCCGGCCCAGGCTGGTGGGGATAGTTTTTTGGTTGGCGGCTCCCTGGCGAAGGTCAAGAAGCGGGGCAACTACGAATGGGGCGCGACCGAGGCTAATTGGCCGCAGTGGCATATGCACATGCGAGGGACAAAATGACCCAAATTGGACGCCAAAGGCCGGCGTACTGGTGGGGATACTTTTTTTGGTCGCGGCTCCAAGAAAATGCCCAGGGAGCGGTCACAACGTCCGGGGCGCGGTACATTGTAAATTTTACTGGTGGGGATACTTTTTGATTCGCGGCCCGCAAGGAGAAGTCCAGAGGGCGGTATGACCGAGGCTGGGGCACAGCGACAGATAATTGGCGCGACACCGCGCAGAGTGCACCTGCAGATAAATTAGAAAGAGGCGGCCACGGGTCAACCCGCAGGTGGGGGCGAACCGAAGCCCTGCCGAAAGCACTGGTGGGGATACTTTTTTTTTCAGCCGCAGGCGGAAGCGCCAGCGGCAGGCGGTCACGGTCGGGCTGCGGCCGCGACAAGGGGGCGGGCGCGCGCGGGGCCGCGGTCAGGCGGCAGGCAGCAGCGACCCAGGGCGTCGGAGCCAAGCGTGCAAATCCAGGGAGTCACTGGTGGGGATACGCGAAGCATCAATAATCGGCCCTGGGGAACAGGACGAGTGGACTGGGGGGCCATGTCCCGAGCAAGAAGAAGCCGTTGGACGTCTCGGGAAGAGGGTGCGCACGGTCCTTACGAGCGTCCTCTCGCGAGCAGAAGCCTGGTGCTCCGATGCTCAATCTTCAAGCTGAGGCATCAGCCCGCCACGGGCGCCGCCTTTTTCTTGGGTATCTGGCAGTGCGTGTACTGCGCAACCCAGACCTGGCGCCGCCAGTCGGACCGCACTGCCAAGACCCCGCATGGCCCCCCGTAGGCCCTACCGCAGGCCCCCCCCGCCAGCCAGTTAGCCCCTCGGGCCAACGCACCCATGCGGAGCCTCGCCCCCCCGAGGTGGACAGGGCACCCCATGCTGGCAAAGCACCCCCTGGTGCAGACGGCCCGGGGCCAGAGCCCGGCGGGCGCAGGCCCGCCAAACTGAATGCGGGCCTGCAGCACCACCTCGAGGACCGACAGAGGGCAGCTCGCGGATCGTCTTGGCAAGCTGGGGGCTCTGTACCAATCCTCCGACCCAAACCGGGGTCCAAGCTGGCCTCGCTCCATCCGCCACGGGGGAGAGGAATAGCGAGGGTGATATCAATAATGCAGAGGCGCTTGCTTGCCCTGCGGCGGCCAACACGCTCGCGACCTGACATGGCTTCGGTTGATAACCCCCTCTTTATGGGCGCCCATGTCTCGAAACGGAAAAATTACCCGTGATCTCTGCATGACGCCCAGATGCCAGGGGATCCCTTTCCTCCCGTCGCCCTGCGGCCTGCTGGGACGTCTCGGTTGGCCATGACCCCCAAGCCGCTCAGGACCGCATTCCGCTGCCTCCGAAGGCACCAATAATAATGATACGAAGAAGAAGACGAATAACAAGAACAATGAGACGCCGAACATGAGTAAGACTAATACGGATGCGAATATGAAACATACGACTGAGAATACCAAAAAAGATACCAATACTACAAATAATGACACTACTAAGAATAACAGCAATGACACCGGCACTACTAATAATAATGTCAATAATACGTATGATCAGGCTTGTACTGATAACGATCTCGCACTTACGAATAATAATAACAATACTAATACCAATAACAATAATAAGAAGAAGAGGTGGACGGGTTGTACGTATATAGACGTGAATCAAGAAGAGAGGGCGGGGCGCATGTGGAGCAGGAGGAGGAGGCGGACACACCGACGCCATTGACGGGCGGCACCAAAGCTCAACCAGGCTCGGCGGCGAGCGAGGGGGGGAAATGAGAAGGAGAAGGCCGTCTCAGAAAGATCGGACCCCACCCTGCGCTCTGCAAATTTGTCTAAGCCTTCATCGACAACAAACGACGACTTCTCAGAAGACGCGAGGGCTGCTGAGGAGTCCCACCGCCTTCTGAAGGTCTTTTCCTTCTTATTTTTCCTCCTCGGTCGCCGCCGACAGGCAGACGAAGCCGGACCTTGTCACGCGGAAGCACGCAAGGAACACTTATCGACATAGGAGACGGGGGGCTCCGTGGAAACTCCCTCTCCCTTGCCTGTTCCTTCTTCATGATACGTCCATTACCTCTCAGTCCCCCTCCTCCTCCTCCTCCTCTTCCTCCTCCTCCTCCTCCTCCTCCTCCTCATTGCTCGTGATCGCCATGCCCCCTCCTCCATCCAATTGATGCATCTCCCCATTTCTCTGGTCCTCTGTCGATGTCCTCGTCCCCCTCCTCTTGATATCTCTGCTTATCCTCCCCTCCCGCTCCCTCCCTCCTCCCCCCACTTTTCCCTCCCACTTCCCCCCTTACCCACACACCTGTCCTGGAGGGCGTTCTGACTAGGATGTTGACGTGGATTCAGCCATGGATTCCCCAGGACCCCCAAACAAAAAACACATGTTATGGTAGAGGAGGAGCAAGATGGGGAGAGAGGGAGGAGCACGGATGAGGGATGGGGGAAGAGGGAGAAGGGGGAGGGGGGGAGGAGGACGTGAACGGGGGGGGGGGGGGGGAATCAATGAGGAACAGGAGGGGGTAGGTGGACGGGGCACAGAATTCGAAAGCGGACAGCTCTGGCCGTCACCCCCTTTTGCTCCTGACGCTGCCGCTACTTTTGCTGCTATTCCTCTTCTCTTTCATCCGCCTCTGGTCTCATCCTCTTCCTCCTCCTCCTGCTGATCCTTCCTCCTGATCGTCCTCCTGCCGCTACTCCTCGTTCATTTCCTACCCCTCCTTCCCTCTGGCTCCGCCCGCTCATGCTCCAAACTGGCCGAGGCGACAGCGGAATCGAAGACGGCCAAAATCTGAAGACCCATAGCAGCCCAGAAATGACAACCGAACAACGCACACATACCCACAGGGTGACCGAAAGGAGGAGGACTGGCTAGGCTGGTTTCTTGACTCACCCCCACGGGCCTGGAACTTACAAAATACAGTCAAACATCGCGCCGCTACCTTCGCAGAAAAACAAATGTGAGCCACTGCGGACCCCGAGCAGTAGGTTATTGAAGTCTACGCGGTGCAATCCACTTCGACTGTCTTGAAGCTGTCCTCTCCACTGCTCGTGCAAACATCCCACCCTCCCACCCGCAACTTGGTCGCAAGACATCTTCAGACAAGACCGTGACGGTAGGTACTGCGTGGCACTTGGCCACGACACCGATGCCGACGACGACAGCGACATCGACGACGACGGCGCCGCCGACAGCGACTGCGACGACACCGACGACGTCTCCAATGTTTTCGACGACGACAACGACGACGACGACACCGACGACGACGACAACGACGCCGACGACGACGACGAAGACGACGACGACGTCGCCAACGGAGACGACGACGAGGGAGGAGAAAAAACGACGACGGCGACAACGACGACAACGACGATGGAGGAGGGAAGACGGCGACGACGCCAACGACGAAGAAGGAGGAAGGACGGCGACGCCGACGACGACAACGACGAGGGAGGAGGGAAGACGACGACGATGACAACGACGACGAAGACGACGACGACGGCGACGAAATAGGAGGGACGACAACGAGACGCCGACGACGGACGACGACGACGAGGGAGGAGGATAACGACGAGGGAGGAGTGAAGACCACGACGACGACGACGACGACGACGACGACGACGACGGCGACGAAATAGGAGGGACAACGACGAGACGCCGACGAAGACAACGAGGGAGGAAGGACGACCACGGCGACACCGACGACGGAAACGACGACGACGCCGAAGACGACGAGGAAAGACAGAAGACGACGACGGCGACGACGACGACGACGACGACGAGGGAGGAGGGAGGACGACCACGACGACGACGACGCAAGAGCGCGCGCGCACAATTTTGTTGAAAACCCGTGTTGCGAAACCTTGTGTTGTTGTAGGTTTTTTGGACGCACGATTTCGACATTCTTCCGGAACCGAAGGTTTTTGAAGGATTTCGGCATACGCCCGCGACGACGCGCGCGTCTGCACTTCGTCCCATTGTTTGCAGAGGATTCTCGCGACGGCACACTCGCAAGAGCGTTCGACAGATTTCGACATGCGCGCGCGCGAAGCCCATTTGGTAGCATTTTGTGAAAATCTTGGAACACCTATGGTTTTCTTCAGATTTCGCAAGAGCTCGCGCGTAAGTTTTTTTTTGAATCAGTGTTGCGAAACTGTGTGTTTTTATATGTTTTTGGGAAATTCAATTTTGAAATCTATCCGGCACCGAAGGTTTTTTAAGGATTTCGGCATGCGCGCGCCACGACGCGCGCGTGTGCACTTCGTCCCATTTTTTGCAAGGGATTCGTGCAAAAATGATATGTTAGAACAAAACATGTCACCGCATAGTGTTTTTACAAGGGAACCGCAGGGGGGGGGGAACCCGGCTTGGCTGGGATTGTATGAATTCATATTCAGGATGGACATGTGGTCAGAATGATATGTAATTTACAGGACGCGCGGGGGACCCGATAAGTCCGGGGGGGGTAGAATCTATTAGTCTTTTAGGAAGGATAATTTCTGTGGTGCAGTGTGTGTGTGTGCGAGGCAGCTTGCATAATGCAATTCACGCGGTGCAATCTACGCGGTGCACTCTATATGGTGCAACCCACTTCGACTGTCTTGAAGCTGTCCTCTCCACTGCTCGTGCAAACATCCCACCCTCCCACCCGCAACTTGGTCGCAAGACATCTTCAGACAAGACCGTGACGGTAGGTACTGCGTGGCACTTGGCCACGACACCGATGCCGACGACGACAGCGACATCGACGACGACGGCGCCGCCGACAGCGACTGCGACGACACCGACGACGTCTCCAATGTTTTCGACGACGACAACGACGACGACGACACCGACGACGACGACAACGACGCCGACGACGACGACGAAGACGACGACGACGTCGCCAACGGAGACGACGACGAGGGAGGAGAAAAAACGACGACGGCGACAACGACGACAACGACGATGGAGGAGGGAAGACGGCGACGACGCCAACGACGAAGAAGGAGGAAGGACGGCGACGCCGACGACGACAACGACGAGGGAGGAGGGAAGACGACGACGATGACAACGACGACGAAGACGACGACGACGGCGACGAAATAGGAGGGACGACGACGAGACGCCGACGACGGACGACGACGACGAGGGAGGAGGATAACGACGAGGGAGGAGTGAAGACCACGACGACGACGACGACGACGGCGACGAAATAGGAGGGACAACGACGAGACGCCGACGAAGACAACAAGGGAGGAAGGACGACCACGGCGACACCGACGACGGAAACGACGACGACGCCGAAGACGACGAGGAAAGACAGAAGACGACGACGGCGACGACGACGACGACGACGACGAGGGAGGAGGGAGGACGACCACGACGACGACGACGCAAGAGCGCGCGCGCACAATTTTGTTGAAAACCCGTGTTGCGAAACCTTGTGTTGTTGTAGGTTTTTTGGACGCACGATTTCGACATTCTTCCGAAACCGAAGGTTTTTGAAGGATTTCGGCATACGCCCGCGACGACGCGCGCGTCTGCACTTCGTCCCATTGTTTGCAGAGGATTCTCGCGACGGCACACTCGCAAGAGCGTTCGACAGATTTCGACATGCGCGCGCGCGAAGCCCATTTGGTAGCATTTTGTGAAAATCTTGGAACACCTATGGTTTTCTTCAGATTTCGCAAGAGCTCGCGCGTAAGTTTTTTTTTGAATCAGTGTTGCGAAACTGTGTGTTTGTATATGTTTTTGGGAAATTCAATTTTGAAATCTATCCGGCACCGAAGGTTTTTTAAGGATTTCGGCATGCGCGCGCCACGACGCGCGCGCGTGCACTTCGTCTCATTTTTTTGCAAGGGGTTCGTGAAAAAATGATATGTTAGAACAAAACATGTCACCGCATAATGTTTTTTACCAGGGAACCGCAGGGGGGGGAACCCGGCTTGGCTGGGATGGTATGAACTCATATTTAGGATGGACATGTGGTCTGAATCATATGTAATTTACAGCACGCGCGGGGGGCCCGATAAGTCCGAGGGGGGGGGGTAAAATCTATTAGTCTTTTAGAAAGGAGAATAAATCACCTACTCAACTTGAAGTTGTCCACTCCACTGCTCTTGCAAACATCCCATCCACCCACCCGCAACGTGGTTTGCAAAACCCATGCGGGAGCGATTGCCATGAGTGCTTGGTGTTGGCTGGTGCATCTCTGCGGCCGCGATAATCCGCGCATGCTCGCGCACGCAAGGGCCAGCTAGCTTGACGCGACCGACGCGAACGCGGTGGCGCTGACCGCTCGGCACATTCCAGCCGGCACTGCAGTGCGAGTGGCGACTTGAACGGGGGCGGTACCATGGCAACGTCGACAACGATAGACACGATGATGATAGCAGCGATGCTGGCGACGATGCTGACAGCGACGACGGGGAAGCCAGTGACGGCGCCGATGCTGATCACGCCGGTGACGATGACGGCGGCTTCGCGTCGGTGATGAAGGTTTTGGAAGGAGTTCGACATGCGCGCGCGGCAAACGCGCGAGAGTGGCCCGCATGGTATTATTTGACACGGATCGTGCCACCCCGGCACGCGCGCAAGGGCGCCCGACCGATGTCGACATGCGCGCGCGAAGCCCGTTTTGTAGCATTTTCCGAGCATGTTGAACACGCAGTGGTTTTCTTCAGAATTCGCAAGAACGCGCGCGCATTTCTTTTTGGGGGGACACCCGTGTTGCGAAACCATGTGCTGTTGCATGTTTATTGGGCATTCGATTTTGAAATCCTTCCGACCCCGAAGGTTTTAGAAGGATTTCGGCATGCGCGCGCGACGACATGCGCGAGCGCACTTCGCCTTATGTTTCGCAAGGTTTTGCAAGGGATTCTTGAGAATGTATGACTGTTGGTAATCAAGTGTGCGTGCATGTGCTTTTTTGCAAAAAGGATGGCGGGGGGGATACAGGCCTAGCTGGGATAGTATGAATTCACAGTTAGGATGGACGATTGGGCAGAATCATATGCAAATTGCAATACGAAGGCGCAAAATCTTGAACCCCGGGGGGGGGGGGGGGGGCACCACCTACGTCTTTGTTAGAAAGAAGAGCTCAGAATTTGAAGTTGTCAACTCCACTGCTCGCGCAATCATCCAACCCACCCGCCCGCAACGTGGTTTGCAAAACCCATGCGGGAACGATTGCGATGAGTGCTTGGTGTTGGCTGGTGCATCTCTGCGGTCGCGCTAGCCCGCGCATGCTCGCGCGCGTTGCGGCCAGCTAGTTTGGCGCGACCGACGCGAACGCGGTGGCGCTGACCGCTCGGCAAATCCCAACTGGCATTTCAATGCGAGTCAGTGACTTGGGTGGGCGCGGTATCATTGCAACGTCGACAACGGTAGACACGCTGACGATGATAGCGACGCTGGCGACGATGCTGACAGCGACGACGGGGAAACCAATGAAGGCTCAGGGAGCACGAAACCGGGCAACGCCTAAACGGGGTAACGTACCCACCATGGGATCCAAGCGGAAAGCTGCAACGGCCAGAAGCATTTCTCTGGGGCGCTAAAAAAACTGCACTGCAATTTGCTGGCAACTAGTTGCGGACAAACTGCTAACAAGCCCCACAAACTGGGCAACGGAAGGCCCATAATAAAAAGTTGCAGTGCAGCAGCCGGAAACGTGCAACGCAGCCTGCATGTTGAAGGTGCTGCATCGAACGCGAAAACATAACAAATGCACTGCAACACAAGGGCCACTTGATGCCTCGAACCGGCCGTCTCCTGTTACCCCGTCTGCTGTTACCCCGTCTCTGGCTCCCTGAAAGGCGCCGATGCTAATCACGCCGGTGACGATGACGGCGTCTTCGCGTCGGTGATGAAGGTTTTGGAAGGAGTTCGACATGCGCGCGCGGCAGACGCGCGAGAGTGGCTCGCATGGTCTTATTTGACACGGATCCAGCCACCCCAGCACGCGCGCAAGGGCGCCCGAACGATTTCGACACGCGCGCGCGCGAAGCCCTTTTGGTAGCGCGTCGTAAAAAGCTGAAAACGCATGGCTTTCCTCAGAATTCGCAAGACCGCGCGCACTGTTGTTTAACATCCGTGTTGCGAAACCTTGTGTTGTTGCGTATTCGTGAAACCCGTCCGAAACCGAAAGTGGTTGAAGGATTTCAGCACGCGCGCGCGACGGCGCGCGCGCGCGTGAACGCCCTTTCATCTGTTACAGAGAATTCTCGCGAAGGCACGCGCGCAAGGGCGTTCGAACGATTTCGACATGCGCGCGCGAATCCCGTTTGGTAGCATGTCCGGAAACTGTTGAAACACCTGTTGTTTCCTGGAGAAATCGCAAGGGCGCGCGCGCGTGTTTTCTTGAACATCCGCGTTGCGAAACCATGTGTGTTTAACATGTGTTTGGGACGCTGGATTTCGAAATCCTCTCGGCACCGAAGGTTCCCTGTCCAAGCAGAGCCCCGCCCCATGTCCAGGGACTGCGGCTGCCGCGTGCGATTGCCTGATCCAGGTAGGGGCCTGATCCTTGTCCAGGAATGGCGGCTGCGTTGGGCTTGCCTTGCCCAGGCAGGGGCCCGCTCCCTTTCGGGGAGCTGAGCGTTTGCCGCGCGCGGGTTTGCCTTGTCCAGGCAGGGGCCCGTTCCTTGTCCAGGAACTGCGGTTGCCTCTGCGGGTTCGCCATGTCCAGGCAGGGGCCCGCCCCCCATCGGGGAGCCGAAAATTACCTCGCGGGCTTGATTTGTCCAGGCGGGGGCCCGCCCCGCATCCAGGAACTGCGGCTGCCTTGGGTTTGCCTCGCCCAGGCAGGAGCTCGCCCCCTGGGGGGCCGAACGCAGGCGCGAGCGCCTAGTGCACGAGGACCTTTTGCCCTCGGCTTCCCAGGGCGGCCGCTGACCCGCCGCTGACCCTCCTGGGCGGCGGCGGCCATTGGGGCGGCGGCTGCGAAGCGGCGGCGGAAGCGCTGCGGCGGCGGCGCAGCGGAGGAAGGCTGAAAGGCCGCAAGCCCGCGATCGCGGGCAGAAGGCGAGAAACCAGAACAGGCGAACGCGCGGGCGCCCGCCCCTCGCGAGTTCCCCGCCCCAGTAATCAAATATGCAACGGTAATGTTGAGAAACCTGCGGTTCCCTGAGACGCCTCCAGAGCGCGAGCGCGACTTGTTTTGAAAACTGACGCTGCGAAACCATGCGTTTTGAAATAGTTGCGGGGCACTGGGTTGCAACATCCTTGCGGAGCCGAAAATGTTTGACGGATTTCTGCACGCGCGACGACGCGCGCGCGTGCGCTTCGCCCCTGCGCAGCACATGACTATTGCAGCAGCGCGCGCGCAAGGGTGTTCGCACGGTTGCGACGGCGCGCGCGAAGCCCCGCCTTGGGTCGCATGTTCTGACAATGCTGACAACCTCGACATGTCTGAAGAGGTTGCATGAGCGCGCGCAAGGTTTGTTCTTGGTTGCGTCAAAGAGTCCGGCATGCACCCGCGACAACGCGAACGTGCACTTCGCCGCATCTGTCGCAAAGGATTTCTGGAAACTGATGATTCGTGATAAAGGAATGTGCGCGCATAATATCGGTTGCAGAGAATGGCGGGCAGGGGTCGAGACCGGCCCCCCTGGGGCGGTGTGAATTCATTTTCAGCATGGACGGCGGGGCAGAACCACATGTAAATTGCAATGCGAGACAAGGGGGCGGATAAATCCAGGGTGGGTAGAATTTATTGTGTTTTACGAAAAGAACATCTACGCGGCTCGCGCAATCATCCAGACCGCCCGCCCGCAGCTTGGTTTGTCCGGAACCCTGCGGAGGCGATTGCGGTGAGTGCACGGCGTTGGCTGGTGCGTCTCCGCGGCCGCGCTAGCCCGCGCATGCTCGCGCGCGCAGCGGCCAGCTAGTTTGGGGCGACCGACGCGAACGCGGCATCGCGGTTGCGAGCTCGCAACAGCGCGAGCGCGCACGTTTTTTTTTTTTTTTTTTTTTTTTTTTTTTTTTTTTTTTTTTTTTTTTTTTTTTTTTTTTTTTTTTTTTTTTTTTTTTTTTTTTTTTTTTGTTTTTTTTTTTTTGGGGGGGGGCTGTGTTTGTTGTTGTTGTGTGTTGATGTTGTTGTTGTTGTGGTTGTTGTTGTTGTTGTTGTGGTTGTTGTGTTTCGCGCGTCGTCTCCTTGTACGTGCGTTGTTTGTTATAGATCTTGAGGGGGAAGCTGGCGTTGCGAAGACATGACTGTTTGCTGTGGTCTTTGTCGACGCTCGGTTTTTAGATCCGAAACCAAAGGTTTTCAATGATTTCGGCACGCGCGCGCGACGACGCGCGCGCGTGCACTTCGCCCTTTTTTGGCAGCGGGTTCCCGCGACGGCGAGCGCGCAAGGGCGTTCGAACGATGTCGACGCGCGCGCGCGAAGCCCGTTTGGTAGCATTTTCTGAAAAAAATGGTGAAACCCATTGGCTTGACCAATAATTCGCAAGAGCGCGCACAAGCTTTTGTTGAAAATCCGCGCTGCGAAACTTATTTAAATCTGGCAAGCAAATTAATGTGGACACGCGACATTGCAATCCTTACGAAGCCGAGCGTTTCCCTACAAATATTGGCACGCGCGCGCGAGAACGCGCGCGCGAGCATTGGGGCATTTTGTTCCCAGGGGTTCTTGACGACTGATGATTATTGAAAAACGAATGTGCGCGCATAGAATTCGTTGCAAATGGTGGCGAGAGTGGGGGGGTACTGTCCCCCTGGCATGGTGTAGTTCATAACCCGGATGGACAACTGGGCAGAATCATTTTCAAATTGCAATGCGCGAGCGGGTACCGATACGTTTCGGGGGGTGGGCGGGATCTATCTCCTCTAAACGCGGAAAACACATGTTTGTTCGCAGTGGACTCTCCACTCCACTGTTCGCGCAAACACCCCACCCACCCACCCGCAACTGCGATGAGTGCTTGGCGTTGGCTGGTGCATCTCTGCGGCCGCGCTCGCCCGCGCATGCGCGCGCGCAGCGGCCAGCTAGTTCGGCACGACCGACGCGGCCGCGGTGGCGCTGACCGTTGGCCGCGTCCCAGCGGGCACTTCAGTGCGAGTCGGCGGCTTGAGCGGGCGCGGTATCATAGCAACGTCGACAAATTTAGACGCGATGAAGATGATAGTTATGCTGGTGGCGACGTTGGCAACAACAACGACGCGGCCAGTGACGGCGCCGATCCCGAATACGCCGGCGACGATGACGGCGTCCTCGCGTCGGCGATGCAGGTTTTGGAAGGAGCTCGACATGCGCGCGCGGCCGACGCGCGAGTGGCCCGCATGGTATTATTCGAAAACGAATCGTGCACCCCGCACCGCGCGCGCAAGGACGTTCGAATGATTTCGGCATGCGGCGCGAAAGGACTGTTTGGTAGGTTTTGATGAACACGTTGGGAAAACAATGGTTGCTTAAGGATTCGCCAGAGCGCGAGCGCATGCTTTTTTGAAAACTGTCGCTGCGAAACTGAATTTGGTTTAGATGGTTTCGCGACACTCGGGTTTGACATCCTTACTATACCCAGAAGGTGTTTGCCGGATTTCGGCATGCGCGCGCGACAACGCGCGTGCGTGCACCTCGTCTCATCTGTTGCAAAGGATTATCGGGACAGCACGCGCGCAATGGCATTCGAACGATTTCGACATGCGCGCACGAAGCCCTGCTGGTAGGATTGTATGGACATGTTGAAACACCGATGGTTTCCGCCAGCGGAAGCCGCCAATCACCCCGAGATGGTGAAGTCAAGTAAGACCCCCTAAGTGCAAGCACTGTTTGGGGAATAGTGTGGATTGTGGATTGCCTGAATCCTCGGTGGTATCACGCTCCGCCGCATAGGGCTCGCTGGAATCATTCAAACACCCTTGCAAAAATCTGTAGAAGTCTCCCGAGCGTCCCGGGGCAGGGGCTGCCCCGGGGCCTCTCGCACCCCCCCGAAAACTCTCCAGGGGACTCGGGAACGCCCCTGAAGCCTTTCAGGCCTCGCCTGGAAGCCTTCAGGAACCCTTGGGGAAAGGGGGGCCTGGAAACTTCCCAATGCGTAGGCCCAGGAGACCAGAACCTCTTCCCCAGGGAGGAGCCCTCGGGGGACCCCCCAACGTTGCAGGACTCCAGGAGCCCTATGGGGCACCCCGCAAGCACCCTCTGGAGGTCTCGGGAACGCCCCTGCAGCCTCCTGGGCCCCGCCCGAAACCTTCCAAGGAACCTGCCAGGAACCCTCCACCTCCAGGAGCCCCCCTCCCAAACTCTCGAGAACGCCCCGGAAGCTTACCGGGCGGTCCCTCCAGGAACCTCCCAGGAGCCATCGAAGGCTTCACTCCTGGAACCTCCTCTTGGGAGCTAGCTCCCAGGGCACACTGGAACCCTCGAGGAATCGTGCTGGGGGCGTTGGAACCTTCCAGGGGCCCTCTGGGCCCGGCTGGGACCCTCTCCGAATCCTAGCCCCAGGCCCCCTTCCGGCCTTTCCGAAGTTCCAGGCTATCGCGGCACAAAGGAAGTTTCAAATTTCAAATTCGCAAGGGTTTGTCCAAAAGCCAGCGTATGGGCGCGGGGTTTCAGACCCTAGGGGGGGCCTCCCGTTTGAGCGGAAGTCCCCATCCGACCACACGCACCCATAGGCCCCTCCATCCCCCCTGTAGGTCTGGGTGGGTTGGTCGTTCGTCGAAAGAAACGCAATTATGCAGCGAGCAAAACGAATCCAACCGACGGAGTGCAAGCGCCCACGATGCAGCCGACCGGACCGGGCCGCGGGCCTCCTCGCCCCCAAACCCTCCACCCGCCCCTGCTCCTGACCGCCACACTCCCTCGCAGCGAGCGGGGCGGCGGCGGCCTGCTAAGGGCCAGCTGCCGCTGCTGCGCCATCTTCGCCCTCCTCTCCTCCGCCGTGGTGGCCGTCTGCATGGCCGCTGCTCGGCCTCCCGCTGCCTCCGGGATGCGGGGGCCTGCCGCCTCCTGGGCGACGGGCTCGGCTCTCGGCCGTCCTGTCTCCTCCCGTCTGCTTCCCTGGTCGGCAACTCTTCCGTGCTGCACCACCAAGCGCGCGGGCCGGCAGGGCGCCTCACCCAACACGTCCTCAGAACTTCGGGTCCTGAAGCTCAGGGTGTCCTGAAGATGCAAGGATGGAGGGCGGTACCCTTTCAGAAAGGGGCTCTCGCCCTCACGCCGCGAGCGTTTGTCTCGAAAGCTGGGAGCGTTTGTCTCGAAAGATGTGTTTTTTCATAATGGGTTCTCATCCTTGCGCCACGCGCATCCGTTTTTAAACTGTTAACATTTACAATAATGGATGGCGGTTCGTTTTCTAAATGCTTTCGCCTAAGCGCCGCGCGCATTCGTCGCGGAGCAGCTAGAAGAGTGGAGTGCGGCTCGTCTTCAAATGGGGTTCTCGCCTGAGCGGCGCGAATATACGTTTAAAAAGCTTGCAGCAGCTACAAACGTGGAGGGAGATGAATACTTTGCACTGCGCAAACACTTCTTCCAAACTTGTTACAATAACGGATGACGTTTCCTTTTCAAATTCGGTTCCCGCGTAAGACGTACCCGAGAACGACCAGAAGCTTAAACATACGGAAGAGCTGCACTCATGCAGGGCGGTTCCTTTTCCAACTGGGGCTCTCGCCTGACTTCCTTACGCTGAATGGCTAGACATACATACTTGCGCAGCTGTTGCACGGATGGCGGGTGGTTCATTGTTACACCGGGGCTCGCGCTGGACACCTCGCTGACCTTTATGTCTCCTCTTCATTCCTTCTCCTCCTCCTCCTCCTCCTCTTCCTCTTCCTCCTCTCTCATATTTGTGTCTTCCTCCTTTCCGTAACAAGTTCGGCTCAAGCGCGTTGCCCGAGCGTGGCCAAGCCGGAGTCGTTGCATCGTGCTTTCGGCGTGCAGGGCTACTGGAGGCGCGGTCGCTGGCGGGCTTCGAGCATCGAGGTGGCTGTGTTATTCGTGCAAGCGCTTTTCACGCTGGCGCTTGTGCTCATAGCGTCGTGCCCCGTATTGCTTGACCATCTCAGTAATATGCTGCTACGGGGGGCTGCCCATCGTGGAGGCCCAAGACACAGAGGCAGTTCGAGATCCTCAACTTGAGGGCGACTGCCGCCCGGCGTTTGGCGCGCAAACGCGTCCGCGCTGCGCTGAACGCTGCGCTTCGGCCTCTGCTGCTGGAGCGCGGCACGCTGGGCTCACGGGCTGAGGCCGTGAGCGAGCTTCTCGCCCTGCACTTCGACTGGTGGCTGCTGGCGAGCGAGGTTCAAGAGCCCAGCGGCGGCGGAGGCACGCCGCGTGGCATGCGGGCCGCGTGTCATGCGAGCCGCGTGTGGCCTGGCGGCTTCGCGTGCGCTTCCTCGGAGGGCGTCGCCTGGGCGGCGGCGTGCCTCGCCTGGGCCAGGGCGGCAGCGGCCTGCATGCTGCGGTCCCGCCCTTCGAGCCGCAGGCGGCCAGCAGCGCGGCGGGCGTCCGCTGCACGTACGGGGCCGCGGCTTGGCCCGGGCCTGCGAGCCTGCCTGCACCTGCGCCGTCGGCAGAGGTGGCAGCCGCTGGGACCGGCCTGATGTTGCCTCCTGGCTTTCAGGTCACAGCTCGGCTCTCTGGCGGCCGCCCGGGACGATGCGAGCACCCCGAGAATGCCCTCGGCGAGGCGCAGCTGCTGGAAGGCATCCCGAGGCTGGAAAACCGCCGAGAACCGACGAAAACGTATGAAAATGATGCTTACTACCACGGGGCCCACACCTTCTGTGGTGGAGGGCGCTGTCTCGCGAGGCGGCGGGCTCCGTTGCCGCGGTGTGGGCACAGTCAGCGATCTCGAGGTCCATCCTGTCCTTGCACGGGCTTCTCCTGCGCCTCATGGTGACGTACCCTATCTTGCTGGAGGAAATGTGGTGCAAGCTGACGTGGCGTCCAGCACGGATTTCGGCATGGAGGCCTACATCGTCTGGGTCAACGTGCCGCGCTTGCCTTTCGCAGGGGCCGCGAGGAGGTGGGGGTCATTCCTGCGGCGGCCGAGGGGCTAGACTGCAACGCGGGTGCCAGCGGCTACTTGCAGGTGAGCTCGGGTGCCACGTCCTGATCATCATGGACATGCTGTTACCTCCTCCCAGCCCTCCTGGAGCTCGTCCTCGGCTGGGAGGTGGTCTGCGATTTTGCCCAGCTGGCCTTCACGCTCGCGTATAGTCCATGCCGGAGCAACATGTTCGTGCTTTGTTCCTACTCGTTTTCTGGCCTGTGGCCCCTTCTCCCTCGTTAATGCGGACGGGCGTGGCTCCGAAAAGTGATCAGGATGGACCCTGAGGTTGTTTTGGTCGGGTGCGGGGCGGAGGGGGCGACCCTCCAAGAGCGCAGGGATTCTCTGTTGCTTGCTGTTGAGGGGAACGGATGCCCCTGCGGCAAGTTCGTGTCGTGACGGTTGGTGCGCTCGTGTCTGGCACCGCGAACAATCGCCGCTTCCTCCTCCTCCTCTTCCCCGGCCTGATCCTCCTCCATTTCCTGGTCCTCCTCCTCCTCCTCGTCCCTCCTCGTCCCTCCTCGTCCCTCCTCGTCCTCCTCCTCCTCCTCCTTCTCCTCCTCCTCCTCCTCCTCCTCGAGGAAATCCTGAATTTCTTGGGCCGAGGAAAGGTCCAGGATATCGTCCCACTCTCTCTGAGCTTTGATCCACTGGAAGGTGGGACGCGCCTGACCATCCTGAAAAAGATCAAAAATGCTGCGCCAGATGTCGAAGCAGCATCTAGCCGACATCAGGAAAGACTTCGACTTCCTGAGTCGGTTCGCCCAATCGATCGCTTTGCTTTTATCGGACCTCTCGACCCCTGATGCCCAGCCAGCGTGGCGCCAGTATACGCCTCAAGCCGTGCTGGTGCAGCACGAGCTGTTCCACTTTCCTGCTAAGGGCGAGTGGAGGTGCAAGCAGTGTAAATTGTGGGCGCGCACCCACGACTCTCTGCTTCGGCTGCGGTCAGGGAGTCGGCGCGAGTGCAAGCCCACTGCAGTGCAGGCGTTTCGGGCAGAGGAGTTCTTTCAGGCCCACGGGGCCAGTGCCACGCCTGTCAGGTCGGAGGTGGTGCAGGAAGCGTTGTCGTTTGCCAGTGTTGTCCTGGGGCCCGCTCCGGTGCCTGCACCACCTCAGCCTGAGGCGTATAGCCACTGGAGAGACCTCGGCCACGCCATTGAGCGAGAGCGCCGAGTGATTTATTGCTCTCTGTGCAGTGCTCACTTGATATTGCCCGATGGGCGTGCGCGTGGACTTAGCCTCCGATGTAACGGGCGCAGTGTCCACGCGAGTACCCGATCGAGCCAGGCCCTGAAGATAAAATATGCTTCGCGTGGCCTCCATCCTCGGACTTGGCAGCGACTGGAACCCCTCAGCGCTGCCCAGCCTGTCGACCCGACCGCCCCTGCTGCCGCCGCCAGTGCAGCAGCACCGTCCTGCCCGCAGGCTCCCGCTCGCGTCGCCGCTGCCCTCCGATTGGAGGAGGCGGCCCTGTCTGGAGGGGAGCTGGGTGGGGACCTCGGGGTGGAGTCGTGATCGGACTGATGCAACTCGTTTTGCTTTCAGTTTTTGGGGAGGGGGGCCTGCCTGGGGCGGAGGAGTGCCGCCTATGCAAAGCCGCTCCAATGCCTGACAAAATGTGACGGCCCCCCTCCAATACTGTCCGCCTGGCCGTGCCAGGCGAGGAGCTCTACCTGGCTGGTAGCCAGGCCGTGCTCTCCCTTCCTGTTCGGCCCGCCCGCTCGTCACAGACTTGTGCGCGTTGGCCTCGAGCCCTCGAGCCCTCCTCCTCCTCCTCCTCCTCACTCCTCCTCCTCCTCCTCCTCCTCCTCCTCCTCCTCCTCCTCCTCCCTCCTCCTCCTCCTCCTCCTCCTCCTCCTCCTCCTCCTCCTCCTCCTCCTCCTCCTCCTCCTCCTCCTCCTCCCTCCTCCTCCTCCTCCTCCTCTCCTCCTCCTCCTCCCTCCTCCTCCTCCTCCTCCTCCTCCTCCTCCTCTCCTCCTCCTCCTCCTCCTCCTCCTCTCCTCCTCCTCCTCCTCCTCCTCCTCCTCTCCTCCTCCCTCCTCCTCTCCTCCTCCTCCTCCTCCTCCTCCTCCTCCCTCCTCCTCCTCCTCCTCCTCCTCCTCCTCCTCCTCCTCCTCCTCCTCTTCCTCCTCTAACGATCGCCGCTTCATGTTGGCGCGGGTCGCTCGATGCCGGCCGGGTCTGGCCCACTGGCGGCGCTCAACCTCGAATGCCCGCGCTGGGGTCCCCGCCACGCCGACACGACACGAGCCGACTGCACGGAGACCGTTGGGGCGGCGGATGCAGCCGCTGAGAGGCCCCCCCCGCTGCCCTCGCTGAGCTGCAGGCCCCCTGCGGGTCAACGCCAGGCGGGAACTGGCTCAGGGGGGGGGGAACGTAGACCCTGAATCGACGGTACATCGCCGATGGATCGGCGACGGACGTCCTATAGCGGATCCGCACGATCCTGGGCGGCGTGAGGCGGCGTGAGCTAGCAGGTCCCTGTTTTCGAGGAAGCACAAAAATGGACTAGCGACGCATGGATTGGCGACGGGACCTCTTTCTGTACAAGATCGGCGCACTCCGTCGCCAAATCGGGCGGTACTGTCCTTATGTTTCGCGGGCTACCGTCCCTGATCCGTGTATCTGGCGCCCACGCGCCATATCAACGGATCCCTAATCCATGTTTTGGCGGCGCGCACACGGGGGTAGGGGGAAGGGCGGAAGGCTTCTTAGACAGAGGCTGCTTCTTAGAAGGCGCCGGAGGCCCGCGCCTTGTAAGAAGCAGGGTTGCGTCCAAGAAGCCTTCCCCCCTCCCCACGGTCAACCCGTCGAACCAGCACGCACGATAATGATGCGAGGGCCTGGTAAGTCCATGTCAGCACTTTGCGAGCGGGGCGCGGTCAGAGAGAGCGACCAAGGATGAGCCGAATACGAATGATGCAAGGGTAACTTTGGAAAGCCACTCATCCTTACTTATGAGGGTTGACTGTACCCACCTCTGCGCGTGGCCGAATGAGAGCGTTCGCCCGATGCTTGCGATCAATAGGCGATCGGCGGGTCCGTGCGTCCCCCTGCCTCCTGCGCTGGTGTACCCGCCGAATCTGAAGTGCCCAGGGACATACAAATAGCTACGCACAAATCCCAGGATCTCCCATATTTTCTCACAGCTTCTTGATGCTCGTCTTCTCCTCCCCCTCCCAAATTCTCTTATATTTGACCTCGGAACCGACGAATTGTTGTTTGTGTGTATCTCCTCCTCCTGGCTAATTATTGTTTTCCCCTGCCCTCCCTGCGCGCCGGCGGCGGCAGGCACTGCGGGGCAGCCGAGAGGGGGGAGCGGGTGGGCAGGATGGCGCCAGCAGTGCGCAGTGCCCTTCCTGGCTGCCCTGCGGGTGCCCTTCCGGCTCCACCCTCCCCCCCCCCCCTTGGGCGGGGGGGCGGAGGGGGGGGGGGGAGCGCGGAGCGCGGAGCGGCGGAGGTGGGAGGGGGGGGGGCGGGGAGAGCGGGCAGGTGGGGCGGGGGAGACGGCTGGGCCGGCGGTGGCTGCTGCTGGTCGTTGCGGTGCGCGCATGTCTCCTGCTGCCACTGCGAGACGCACGCTGCCAACGCTACGTGGGCACTCTGGAGCTGCGGTCCCGCCTCCTCCCCTCCCTCCTCCCCTCGTGGTGTCCTGCCGCGGCCACGGAAAGACGTGGGTTCCCCCCCCATGGCGACGGAGATCCACTCTGAGGGCCCCCCACCGCCAATTTGGCATATGGCTTTGCGAGTCTCTCCCCCTCTCGGCTGCACGCAGGAGTGACCCCAGGCAAGGGTGCCCTATGGTGCGCGACTTTCGAGGGCGTCGGGGAGCGCGCTTGCCGCTACTACCGAATTGCAGTCAGCCATCTGGGGACCCCAATGTGCCCACACCAGAAGTCACTCCGGCGAAAGGTCACTCTTGCGAAAGGCCGGCCCTCGGAGGTGTCCTATAGGTATTTGCCCCCTCCTCCCCCCCTGGCACGTGTCGACGCCGACAGTGACAACACGTGGTGGCGCCGACGGTGTCGTTTGGGCAGGCTGCGATGATTCTTCCACAGCGAATCCCGGCAGGAACCACGAGTGTCCTTGCGATCCAGCCCACGCGTCCTTCAGGGTGTTGCCTCCCCTCCACTCCCCTCCCAAGACCCCGGCGTCGTTCTTTTCTCTTTCATCGACATGCCGCGGATAATAAAGGCGACCCCCCTTTCACCCCCTCTGTATGATTTCCCACGGGGTGTACGTGGGTTCAGATTGTCCCACAAGTGGCGCGGGGGGCCAATTTTGGGTGAACTTCATGATTACCCCCAAGTTCACATCGTCGCTCTTATCTTCATACCATTCACAGCACCATGCGTCGATATTCGCCTCCTTCTCTTCCTTCTCTTCGTTCGTTCTCATATGACTCATATTCCTTCTCCTCTGTATCTTCTTCTCCTCTCCCTCCACTTCTTCCTCCCTCCGCGCTCCAGCTGAACTTGTTGACCGCCGTCATTGATTAGCACCCCCGACAAGCAGCCTTGAGTACTCCTACACGACGAGTTTAAGCCCACCAAGACTCCTTTGGCTCACGCATATAATTTGATAGGTCCGCAACTCTGACTTGTCTTGAAATCTCCTGCTCCTTATCCTCCTCCTCCTCCTTTTCCTCCTCCCTCTCCTCGTGGCAGGGTGAAACTCAACGTCTTGAAGAAAACGGCTGGGCCCAAAGTGGCCGCGCTCTGGCGCACTGGGCTCATGCCCAGCGGGGGCCACGGAGCCTCGGTCGCGGGAGTAGGAGACACCACACTTCGGAGCTTGAGGGGGCTAGCAGCGGAGCTGATGGGTGCTAAAGGTCGGGTCCAGGTCACTGCTTATGTTAGCACCCATCGCGACGTTAACTACGATCCCATAGTTGACGCTACAATGCCGCTGGCATTCCGTTATTGCTGTTGGGTCTGGGATCGTAGAGCGAACGGCTCCGATTTGCGCAAAGCTTGGCAACTCGCTTTCGACACGCTTGCTGCGAAATCCTCGTGGGCCCAAGTCCGAGGCCCCATCGGTGCCGTCATTTTGAGCCTCCGTCGTATCCGCTGGGACCTGGTGGGCCCGCATTTCATTTGCTCTGGCCTCGGCGTGCCTTTTCCTTGCTTTCGGCCTGACCTCATGATATTCGCAGGTTGTTGCTTGATGGTCTGAACCGAGTGCAGATGATGCAGCTGTTGTCGGCCATCCCAGAAGCCACGGACTCCGAGAATGTTTGGGGTCGAGCGCTGCGGCTGGGCGTGCTCTCGGTGCGAAATCATGTGCGCAGGGGCACTCTGAGGGCCCTGCTGGGAGGAGGGCTCTGGCCGCCAGCTCGTAAGTTGTTTACACGGCTATGCCGAGTCAGACAGGTGCCAATTTTCTGAGCAGAAGCCAGGCACGTTCGGTCACCAATGGTTTGAGTGTGACAGCGTCTGGACTCAGGGTGAGCAGGATCCAGAGGTCGCGCCGCCGCTGCCAGATGACCTGATAGAGCATCGTCAATGGTTGAAGGACTCAGCGAAGGGACTTCCGCCCGCCTTTGATTCGCTCGAGCTCGCGTACGGTCTCCCTTCGATCCCGATTGAGCTGAGTTCGGCCCCCACTGCGTTGCCAGTGTTTTCACGGGGTGCCACTCATTTAAGCTGGGGGTGAACGATTTATACCGACGGGTCTGGCCGTGCCAACGGGGTCCCCGAAGCCACCCGCTGCAGGTGGGCGGCCGTGGAGCTCTCGGCCCAAAGCTGGCCGATTCGGGCCCGCTACGGGGGCCTCGCGGGGATGTGCCAGACGGTCCCGAGGTCCGAAAGGCAGGCCATTCTCGAGGCGCGCCGAGTGGCCCCATGGGGAGCCGAGATAGTCTCGGACCACCTGTCCGCTGTGCGCGAGGACTCCGAGTGGGCCGACAGGCTGCAGAGAGCATCGAGCCGTCATGTCAGCATCTGGCGCGAGATGTTTAAGATCTATCAGGGTCGGCCTGAGAGGCCGACTTTTAAATTGACCCCAGCCCATGGAGATCTTGATGAGGTGTTGACCGCTGAGCCTGGGGGTGAGCCGGGTGGCGTGTCTCGTGTGTTTGATCTCCTTGAGAATGCCTGGGCGGATTTCTGTGCGAATTTGGGATCAGCCCAGATCTGTATCGCAGACGGTGCTGTTGAGGCGCTCAAGGAGCGCCTGAAGCAAACTAAGCGGACTTTTGATTTCATATCCAGGGCGGCCCAGCTGGTGGCCAGCAGCAGTGTGGTCGAACCTCGGGTGGCCCCGAGGCCGAAAAAACCCACGCCCCCTCTCGTTTTGCTTTCTCATGACCTCGAGCGAGTCCCAGACGGGTCAGTCCGCTGCACATGGTGTCACTGGTCAGCGAGGACGCCCAAGGCTAGAGCTCGTTTGGAGCGGCCTGGCGCGCGGTGCGAGCCGACGGCCCTGCATCTCTTTTTGTCGGCAGTCAGGACGAAGAGGCGCGGTGGCGCCCTGCCGAAGGCGCGTTCGAGCGCCGTCCGATTGGCTTTGTCGGCGCTCGGGCTTCAGGATATCGGCGCTCGGGCTTCAGGATAAGTCGTCGTCGTCGACGTCGTTGTCACCACCCTTGCCCCGAGCGCCTGACGTTTTCGAATTTCAGGCACGCCTGGTGCAGCCCGCGGGGCGCTACGTCGTTTGCAAGTGTTGTGGCGCCCATGCGCTGATAGAGCAGCCCGCTTTCCGCCCGCTGCTACAGCCCTGTCAGGGCACCCCGACCGCGGGCCAGCGCTGGTTCCGCGACGAGGTCCTGGCTGGGCGCGAGCCTCGCTAGCTGCAGGGCTGACGGTGCGGCCTTGACGAGCTCGGCAGCACCTTCGGCCCCGCGGCCACGAGGCCGCTGCTCCAGGCCCCTTTGGCGGACGATGCCGCCCACTTTCCTGCCAGCCCTCATTCGAATCGGATGATGGCCTCAGCCTGGTCCCTGGTCCCTCCTATTCCTTCTCCTTGTCCTCCGCTCTTTCTCTTCCTTCTCTTCTTTACTGATTCTCAAACTTAGATTCCTTCTCTTCTCTGTCTCCTCCTCCTCCTCCTCCTCCTCCTCCTCCTCCTCCTACTCCCTCTCCCCTCCTTCCTCCCTCCGCGCCCCAGACATTCCAACATCGATATCTGTAGGAAACATGTATTATCCGTCCTCCAAAGACCCCGAACTTGATTATCCCCAAGATGCGATTCTCACCGGCATAAGGTGAACGTCGACCCCGAAAGGTCTCGCCCCATTCCCCGGGACTGGTTTTTCATCCGGAATCGTTTCTGATGGTCCCGAGGCCCGGGAACGGCCCCCAGATGCCAAAACTAGCGAAAAGCCCTCCCGTCGTGTTTCCCATGCCTCGAGTCTCGAGGGGGTCTGGGTCCCCTCCTCCCTCTCCCGCCCCCGCCCCCGGGGTCCTGATGGCCGCTCGCGCGCGCGCGCCGCGGGCGGGACCCGCCCAGCCCGACGCGGCGCTCTCTGCAGCGGCGCACCCCGCGCAGATCTGCGGAGGTGCGCTCTCGAGCCAGCCGGGCCGGGGTGGCGGCGGGGCCAGCAGCGGCCGCAGGGAGGAGGGCAGCAGGGTGGAGGAGAGGACGAACGACGAGCGAACGACGAACGACGACAGCGGCAGGAACCACGACATCGTAACGCTCCAGGCCTCGCGGGCGCGGGCACTGCCCGCCTCTCCCCCCTCCATGCTGGAGGCGGGCGGGCCGACGGGGTGGCCCGGCGAGGCCTCCTGGCAACGCCTCCCTCACAAGGGGAGGACCCCTCCCGGTGCCCTGGCGGCCCTCCAGATGCCCGCCGACCCTGAGATCCTGGCGTCTCAACTTTTTCGAGTCTGGCGTCTTCGCCCAATTTCGGGCTTCGGGGCCCTCACAGATAGATCCAGCCGGCTCGAAAAATGGGGCTGAAAGATCGGGTCGGGGGGCTCTATAGAAAGCAGGAAATCCACCCTCATAATAAGTACCCCGACCAGCAAAGTCGCTTAGGAAACGCGCCCACGCAAGGGATCGCACAGGGCAGGGCTGTTTAGTAAACGTCCAGGGCCGTAGAGTAAACGCCAATAATCAGGGTCGGGGTGCTTTTGTTGTCCCCCCTTACCTCGCTGCGTCGGAGCCCAGGGGCAGCAGCAGCAGCAGCAGCAGCAGCAGCAGCAGCAGCAGTAGCAGAGAGCAGGGCGGCAAAGAGGAGAGGCAGCGGGGCGGAGAGCCGCGAAGAGGCAGGCAGGGGGGGGGGCAGAACGGGGAGGCAGCAGGTGCGCTCGAGCCAAGGGGGGAAGGCAGCAGCAAGAGGAGGCCAGAGCCATGCCCCTGCCCGCGCACGTGCGCAGGGCTCCGACGTTCTGGAAAAAAATTGAGCGGCGGGTTCTGGACCAATGAGGGCGAATGGTTTTCAACATGTGGCTCTCGCCTTAGCGCGGCGCGCATTCGTTTCCAAAATCTTCAAGAGCTTCACGGATTGAGGGCGGGTGGTTTTCAAATTGTGGCTCTCGCCCTAGCGCGGCGCACATTCGTCCTGAAAAATTGCAAGAGCTTCACGGCTTGAGGGCGAGTCGTTTTCAAAATGTGGCTCTCGCCCTAGCGCGGCGCACATTCGTTCTAACTGATACCGGAGGAAAACCCCAATCAGGGCTATAGGGCTAGGGGGCTATAGGGCTATAGGGCTATTGAGCTATTGGGCTATAGAGTTGTAGGGCTATAGGGCTATTGGGCCATAGGGCTGTAATGCTGAGGGCTATAAGGCTATAGGGCACCCCCGGGCACCCCCGGGCACGCCCGGGCGCCCGGGCACCCGGGCACCCGGGCACCCGGGCACCCGGGCACCCCAGGGCACCCCCCGGCACCCGGGCACCCCCCGGGCCCCCGGGCGTGCAGCGAAAATCGGCGACAAACCTAACCTAACCATATGAATCCGCTAGGACCCCTACAGGAGGCAAGCTCTGATTGGGGAATATTGCAAGAGCTTCACGGATCGAGGGTGGGTCTTTTTCGAAATGTGGCTCTCGCCTTAGCGCGTCGCACATCCATTTCAAAACTTTGCAAGAGTTTCACGGATTGAAGGCGGTTCCTTTTGAACATGTGGCTCTCGCCTTAACGCCGCGCAAATTCGCTTCCCATCATCAACGTACTAGAAATATCTGTTTGGAAGGATTCAGGATTATGCGTGTGCAACTGTCACGTTGGTTCTCTTTGTTGAAGTCCTAAGAATGGCGTTCTGGCACGACTCAAAATCGTCAAGACGCAACAGTCAGG
Source organism: Prorocentrum cordatum (assembly GCA_963575745.1). Taxonomy (NCBI): domain Eukaryota; class Dinophyceae; order Prorocentrales; family Prorocentraceae; genus Prorocentrum; species Prorocentrum cordatum. The sequence continues at coordinate 1,217,112 of CAUYUJ010021726.1, read as the reverse complement.
TTGATCCGTGGCGTTGGAATCCCGAGAACAATATTTTGGTATGCTTCAGGGTCTTCAACTATCTTCCAACGAGGCAGTTCCATCAATGGAAATGAACCGCTGCAGGGCCCTATGAAGAGGGAGCTTGGAGGGAGGGTTTACTTCAACCTCGTTGATGACTCTTGGGTTTGCACTGGTCCTCCTCCTCATCCTCCACTCCTCCCCCTCCTCCCCATCCTCTCTCCTACTTTTCCTCCTCCAATCCCTTGTCCTTGTAAAGAACTTCTCCTTGTCGCACCCCCACACGTGTTTGCAGGGCATGCTAGGCGTTTCGCCAGAGACTTCCTCACCATTTACGCCCCCTGGAGCTCGAATTCCGCAACAATTTCAAGGCTGAAGGGCGGCTGAACTTCAAACGAAGACTCCCGTAGCAAGGGGTTCAAAGAGAATGGGCGGCTGGTTTTCAAACTGTGACTCTCGCCTTACCGCAAGCGCACATTCATTGAAAGGCGGCTGGTCTTCAAAATTGGGTTTCCGCCTGTGCCCCCCCCCCCCACATTCGGTTTAACAGTTTGTAGCGTCCTCAAGGATGGAGGGCGGTTCCTTTCCGAAGTGTGGCCCTCGCCCTAGCGCCGCGCACATCCGTCCCTGAAGTTTAAGCAGTTTCAAGGACCCGTACGCTTGTAGTCCCACGAAGGGTGTCCTGGCATGATTTAAGATTGTCAGGACGCAAGAACCACGTGGACTCGGGGAGTTGCAGTCCCAAGAACGGTGTTCTGGCATGGTTTGGGACTGTTACGAGGCAGCAGGGACGCTGAGTCGCGGCACTGTATCCCAGGAGCAATGTTTTTGTACGATTGTGGATTATCCAGCGATTGTCTTCCAATGGGGCACTTCCCGCCACGAAAAAAATGCAGGAACCTGTGAAGAAGGAACTTGGAGGGAAGCCTTCTTACAACGTCGTTGGCGCGCCTTGGGTTTGCAACGGCCCGCCTTCTAATCCACCTCTCCGCTCTTCCTTTCTCCTCGCCATCCTCCTCCTCGTCGTCCTCCTCCCTGTTCCTCCCTCCTGTCCTCTCCTGGCAACGACGACGACCACCAACACCACCACCACGAGGACGACGACGAGGGAGAGGACAACGACGACGAGAACGACGAGGACAAGGCGGACGACGGCGACGCTGACGACAATGCCGCTGACGACGACGACGACGACATGCGAGGGAACGGCAGACGGACGGGTGTCCGAAACGAGCCCCTGGCCGCGCGCGAAATGCAACCGTCGCGCCGACGAGCCCGCCTCCTGGAGGCAGTAGAGCCGCCGATTGTCCAGGGTGAACCAATTCTCCTTGGGGGCGATGGCGCGCGGACGCGGAGTCACGTTGACCCGAGGATTGGCGACAAGCACCCGGAAGGAGTGGGAAGGAAAGGCGAGGAAGAGAAGGAAGGAAGGAAGGAAGGGCGGAAGGAGGGGGAGGAGGAGGATAAAGAGGAAGGAGCAATGGAGCAATGGCCGAGGGCGCAGAAGAGAATCCCGACTGGGCCTCGGAGCAACGAAGGTGGACGCGGACTCGCACCCGAGGTGCAGGCCGCTGCTAGTCCGAGTCTCCTGACTCGGGCTGTGGCTGCGGCGCTGGGGCCGAGGGGGAGGGGGGAGCCGTGGGCGCGGGCCTGCACGGCGCCGCGGCGATGGCTCGCGGCACAGGTCTCCGACCCTCCTCCTCCTCGACACCACGAACGACCCCGTCCCCCCCGTCCGCCACCCCCGTCCCGACGTCAATAAGCGACTGCACGGCGGCCTCAGGGGCAATCGGGGCGAGCAACAGCGGGCCGAGCGCCTCCCCCGTCTTGGGGTGGCGGCCACGCTGGGCCTGCTGCAGCATTCTCTGGACTCTCTCCCCCCGCGTCCCACACACCCCAGCTCCAACCCCGCCCTTCACCCTACACGGCAGACAGGTGCGGGTGAGGCCTATCGAGAGACGGTTGGGCCGCACCGCGTGCGCGCCGCAACTGGTGCAGATCAGCACACGGTCGAGCTCCTGGATCTGGTGCCCTGGCCCGACCTGCTGGGGGTCACACGCGCGAGACGCGAGGGATTTCAGCGACGAGGGGGTCGTAGCATGTCGCCAGCACTGCCTGCATCCGAAAGCTCCCTCGGGGAACAAACAGAAAACGTGGGTAGTGGCCTTGCGCTCTCGGCGTCTTCTGGGGGCAGGCGGCAGCGGCCGATCGGCGACGGGAGACGAGAGCTTCGCCGCACGCTCGGCCGCAAAGGCGAGACATCGCATCCGCTGCTTCGCCTGCTCCAGCTCAAACTTGAAACCACGGATGACAGAGGCCGACCCCGCTAGGTCGAGCGCGGCCACCTTCGCAAAGAGGTCGGCCCACATGTTTCCGAACAAAAATTCCAGCGGCTCCCCCGAGGACAAGCACGACGCAATGCCTTCACCCACAGACCTGTGAGCACGGGTCCAGGAGAAACGGGGAAGACGCTCCAAATCATTCTCGTACAACTGGTGCAACTGGCGCCAAATACTCGCATGAGGGGCCGTTGGTCGAGCGTGCTTGCCAAACCACGCAGCCCCCTCCTGCGCCAGCGCCAGATGATCGGTGACGAATTCGGACGGCCTGGTAGCCAATTCGAGGCCTCGGAGCGCGGCGAACCTCTCCGCCCGGGGAACCGTTTGAATAGGGCCTCCGAGGCCTCCGAAAACCGCTTTGAACGGCACAGAATTGGGTGTGATGGCCACGACGGCCCATCCACATCGACGGGTCTCAGGGAAACCATTATCAAAACATGGCCCGTCTCCGTGCAGCTTTGACGGCCAGGGCACAGCCTGGCCCCCCATTCTTTTACAAGCAGCAGGCTGGGCTCAGGCGGCCGAAACTGGGGCCTCATGGGCAGGGCGTAGAGCAGGTCGACCGACGAGAAGTCCCACTCCAATCCCACGCCCGTTTGGCCCTGCTGCCAGATGCCCTTCCTGACCTGCAGAACGTCGTCGGGGTAGGGGCCATGCTCCTCGTCCTCCTGCGCCTCGTGCACTGAGCAATGGAACAGCTCGTGCTCCAGGTCCGCTGGAGCATGTCCGCAGAACTCGCACACCGCCGAGTCTGCGTAGCCCGCCTCATGCCTGCGAGCAGGGGTCCGCATTCCGCCCGACTGCAGCTTGGCCAGCGCACCTCGCAGGCCGTTGGACATCTTCTGCATATGCCCGTGCCGCAGGGCCCTGATCCAGATGTGCTGCATATGCCCCTCAGCGTCACGACGCGGCGCTCCTGGCAGGCGGTCTACGATGCGATGGCTCTGTCAGCGCTCGAGGCTCAGGTACATGTAGTGCTTGACCTCGCTGGGGCACACCCTGGCGAGGTCGATGCCCGCTCCGAGGTCATCGACCAGCACCGTCGCGCTGATCATGTCCCAGCCGACCCGCCTCAACGTGAGCCATAGTGCCGAAAGCGGGCCGCGGGCGCTGGCCCACGCGACTGCGGAGGTGGCTGCGTCGAACTTCTCTTTCAGCGCCATCCACGCCTTCTGCAGATGAGCGGTCGACCCCCTTGCCGCCCAGACCCACGACGCATACTGCATCAGAATGTTGCAGGTCGCGTGGATGATGGGGTCGACATTGCGCTGCCTCTGCACGGCCAAGTACATAGTGAGGGGGCCTGCACCACTGAAACCACAGAAGCTGCCTGCCATGTTGCGCAACTGCTTCAGCCCACCGTCATTGATGCCGCTGACCGCGGCCCCGTGACTCACGGCGGGCATCGCTCCTGTAGTCCAGAGCCGCACGGAACGCCCGCGGCCAGCTCCCTTCCGAAGCGCTGACAACCGAGGCTTCCTGGCATGCATCTTCTTGAGCGTGTCCTTCTGGGCGCCTCGCGCCGCCGCGTTGGCCGCCATGTCGTGGCCCAAGTACCGCATGTGGCGCTTACCCTCGATCCTCAGCATCCTGGCGTGCGCCTTGAAGTGGTACTCCGCCTGGCGTGTGACCGCCAGGTGCCCTGACTTGTTCAGCTGCAGCGCAAGACCCAATGGCTTCACCTCCTCACAGAACACCTTGGTAGCCGTGGCCATGGCACGTCATCCGCGCGCGTCAGGGCCCGTCCAGGAAAGCGCAACATCATCGACAAGGTCCCGAGGCCGAACCTCGCGAGCGACGGACGTGGTCAGCTTGATGCTGCGCGTGAGCAGCACCATCAACAGCGTGGTCGCGTGAGTGCAGCCAGCCAATATACCCTGGCAGATGACCCTGGCCTCGGAGAGCGAGTTGTACGCGTAGACCGTCCGCGCCTGCTCGTACATCTTAACCAGCATGTAGGCAAACCTCAACGGATACCCATTGGCCCTGCACTCCTCGAGTATCGCCTGGTGCCGCACCAGCTCGTAGCACTTGAGCATATCCAGAAGCACAATCACCGCATGTTGGCCCGAAAGCTGGGCCGTCTCCTTCTCAAGTGCCTGGTCGAACGCTGCATCTGTCGACGAGCGGCCGCCGATGTGCCCCCAGAACTCCTCTGACGCGTGGTCGCCCTCCCATTGCGCTGAGACTGGGCGCCGTGCCCGCCCCCAGACCCTCACCAGGGTGTTGAGGAGGGCGATGAGGCGCTCGCCTCCCCCTGGCTCGGGGAGGCGAACAAGCCTTGTGATGAACCGCGACTGTGGCCAAACTAAAAGCTGCTCGCAGCGGGAGAAAACGCGGGCCATCGCCTCCAGGGCGGCGTCCGATAAGAAATCGAGGGCCCGCGGCGCGATCTTGATCTGCCCAGTGCCTGTGCGCCAGCTGAAAGCGCGAATCGCTCGACGGACATCTGTGCCACTCAGCGGCGGCAGCTGGTCCCAGTTGGCGGCATCACTCGGCAACTGGATCGGGCCGTCCTCGTGCATCTGCCAGAACTCGTTCCAGTAGGGCAACTTGCGGTCAGCCAGCTGGTAAGCATGCCGAACCCCTGCGCCATAGTCGATCACCTCCTGGAACGCCTGTGGCTTGGAAAACTTGCGGGCACGGCTGGCCCCTCCGTCAAAGGATGCCTCGGCCCACGCCTGCCACCTGGACGCCACCTGCCTCATGGGCCCGCTGCGTGGCCTCTGCCTTGGACTGGATGCGATCGATCTGCTGGTCGAACGTGTCCATCTGCAGCTTGAGTGCCTCTATGCCTTGGCAGAAGAAGTCGATCGCGGCGCTGTCCAGGTACTGCCATGTATCCTGATTGGCCGCCATCCGCTTCAGAAAACTCCGGAACTCGAGAATGTGCCTGGCCGTCTTGACACACAACTCGCTGCAGAACTGCCCTCCACGAGGTCGCCGCTCTCGAGCATCCAGCCCACCTCGCTGAGGCCCAGCTTCGCCGCAAACCTGGGGCCCCAGCTTCCCCGCGACCTCCACCGAGACGGTCGCGGCCCTGGTGGGCCTGCCTCTCGAGCGCGGCTCCTCGGGAGGCGGTCTCGCTCCAGACGGTGCTGCCGTCCGCTCACCATCATTGAGTTTCTGCGCGCCGACCGCTGGCGGGGCGGACAACTTCGAGATGAAGGACACCAGTGCCCGCACACGCCGGAAGTGCCGAGCCCACCTGGCAGCAGTGAGCCACGCTGCCACGTCAGGGGCCTTCCGCTTCCAAGACTGCCGCTCGTCGGGCTCGAACTTGGCCCACTTGAAAGATGGCTCCGTCGGCTGTGACAGGAACTTTGCGGCCTGGGGTCCGACGACGTCGTATCGCCCCTGCAGCTCGAACTCCACTCCCAGCAGCAGCTGGCCCCACACCTCGGCCATGTCCTGTGCAGACTTGGCTTGCGCGACCTGCTCGTCGAACGGGCCCCAGTCAAGCGGCGGCCTGGCGCGCCCGACCTTGGGCTCCTTGATGAAGCCCTTGGCCTGCACGAGCTGCCGAATCCACATGGCCTGGGGCGTTGCGCATAGCCGCATCGTGACGGGCTGGTGAGGCCAGGTGTTTGCCTCCTCCATGACCGCGGTGCTCAGCCTGGGCACCAGCGGGGCTGCCGCGAAGAAGAAGAAGTCGATGGCGCGGCCAGGAAGCGCCTGCAGGCACGTGGGCGTCGAGGGCACCACCGCGATACCGTTGACAGAATGCAGCCACGCCAGAGTGCTCAACTGCTTCAGCTCCATGTTGAAGCCGCCGCCCACAACCCATGGCATCTGCATCGCGTCGAGTACCTTGAAATATTGATAGGGCCTGAACAGGACGGCCAAATTCTCGTGCGACATCTGCTCGTCCACCCGCAGATTACACGGAGATCATGACGAAGCCGCGCTTGCCGCCGCAGTTGACGTGGGCAGCGACCATCCTACCTGGCTCCAAAGTGGGCCCTTCCAGCGCAGGGGGCGCCGTGATGAGCACACGCCGAGGCACCAGGACGGCGACTCCGCCTTGGCTGCCCGCGCCCAGCCCAGGGAGCGCGGGCTCCCAGACCCCGTGGAAGCCCTCGGCCAGGGCGCCCTGCTGGGCCTTGGCCAGGCCCGCGGGCAGGGCGCGGTGCTCCTGCATGGCAACGCACATGCTGGAGCACGCCGCCAAGTAGTCGACGAGCGGGCCACCTGACGAGACGTCGATAGTGGCGATGCCAATGGGCTTCGCCATGGTGCCGACGATGGAGCACACAACACATAACAACCTCATGCACAGGGCGAGACACCTATTCTGCCGCCTTGCGCCTCTTGCACCCGTGCTTGGCCATAATTTATTCGATCTTCCGCTTGTCGCCTCCCGCGTTGGCCATCTCCTCGGTGAACTCCTCGCTGAGGGCAGCGTCCTCGTCCTGGTCCATGGGCACGGGCACCTCCGCCGCACCTTCAGCCCGCTGCCGATCGGCCTCGGACGCGGCGGCGGCCTCGCGCTCCTCCAGCTGCTTGGCGCGCGCCTCCTCCGCCACCTTCTTGGGCCTCTCGAGGTCCTCCTTGAGCCTCTCCGCCAGGCTGTGCTTGGCACCGAGGACGCCCAGCACCTCACCCAGGCCTGACAGGGTCTGGCCCAGCCCCTTGATCGGCTCGTCGACGCGTACCTTCCCATGCTCGACCGACGGGGGCATCGGGGCCTCGCCCTGCAACTGCCGCTGCTGCTCCTGCAGTTCCTCCATTTGCACGTCCGGCGCCGCGCACTGGGCCTCCGCCACCTTCTCCTGCTCTTGCAAGGCTGCGAGCTTCTCGCGGATGCCAGCGAGACGCCGCTTCTGGTCGTCCTGCAGCTTCTGATGCCTGGAGATCTGGGCTCCAAGGTCGCGCAGCCTATGGCCCAGCGGGCGCGCAGCTGCCAACTTGGCCTTGAGCTCGCTCTGCTCCTTGGTGTAGGCCTCCTTCGCGCGCACGAGATGAATGTCCTCGCTGCCGCTGACCGTCTTGAGCAGCTCCGCCAAGACCTGCTGCCGCTGCTTGTCCCGCTCGCTGCCGCTGGGTGCCTCCACCTCGACCGAGGCGTGGCCCAGGCGGTCGAGACGCTTGAGCTTCGCCTGGGTCGAGGCCAGCTCCTGCTTGAGCTTCTGCACCTGCGCAGAGTCTGCCCACGCTGAGAAAGACCGCCCTGGCTTGCGAAGCGACGGCGACGGAGGGGCACGGTGCGCCTTAAAGCAGAGCCCTTTGCCCAGCTTGCACTTGGCGCACGACGTCGCGCCGGCGTGGTTGAACCTGGGGAGGCCGTTGGGCCCGACGCAGCTCTTGCAGTACCACTGGCGCGTGCTTTGCTCCGAGCGGTAGTGCTGCGGTGTCATCCTGTCAACTGGCGGCGCGGGCCTCGCCTGAGGATGTCCGCCGCAGCGGCAATGGCGGGGCTGCAGGACTGGAAATGGGTGCCCAACTCCCGCGGTGAAGGCGACAGGAGTTCGCGAACTGGCCGCGGACTAGCGGTATCCGTGTGGCCCCCAGGGGCACCAATCATCTTGAGCCAAAATGGCTACGGACTGGATAAAGATGAGGGAGGGAAGGAGGGAAGGAGGCGGAGAGGCGAAGGGGGCTGGGACTCTGCTGGACTCTGCTGAACGCCGCGAAGCGGCCAACCCTCAGTCACTACTACCACTATCTTCATCCTCCACTGCTGCAGAACGCTGCGGCGGGCCGCGCCCGCCGCCGCTGCCAACCGAGCCCGACCCACGAAGCCGAGCAGCCACCTCCCTCAAGGCGGCGGCAGCAGCGGGCGGGGCGGCGGTGACGGCACAGCGCGGGGCCTCGCAGTCCACCACGCTCATCGCGGCCGCCGTCACGCACGGGTGGCGGGCCGACGACGCACGCATATACTCGCCCAGAGGGTCGGGCACGACCCCCCAAGCCCCCGACACAGGAGTTCCTGCCCCCTGGGCGCCAGAGGCTGGGCGAGAGCGGCCCACAGACTCCTCCGTCTGAACCGCCATCACAGACGCTGGTGGACCACGATAGCTGGGAAACAGCCCCTTCTGAATTCTGCGCAAATTGTCACCCCCTTTCCTCGTGGGGGGGGGGGGGGGGGGGGGGGGGGTGGGGGGGGGCACTCGCGCGCAAGGTGTCTGGCATCGGCCGTGGCCGTTCGGCCACAAGTCATACAAAATGCCAATCCAAATGCCTTCATCATCGCGAGGCGGTGGCTGGGGTGCAAGGCCATCCCACCAGCGCACACCTCTCCCGAGATCGCCTCGAAACTCTCTCCATACTCCGCAGGTAACCCCAGCGTCGTCTCCGAACCCAGCGGGGGGGCGAGAGCCGACTCACGGCATTGGGCCGAGGCGACTCTGAGCAGCTTGCTCCTCGGGATGATATCTCTACACTGCTTGCACCTCCACCGGCCAGCAAACGGAACGAAATCATGAACACTCGGCCGCAAGGCAACGTCCAACCGATATGGCTTACGCAGTTGCTTGACGCTGGTAACATCAAGCGCCATGCGCAGCGCCCGTCGGGCTCTGGGCCTCACCAGTGCCGCCGTCGTGCCCCAAAGGTCCGTGCAAGGGGCAGAGGGGCGACACGCACCAGTCCCGGGCCCACTGGGCCGCGGTGCCAGCCTAGACGTCGGCACCGGCGCTGCCCAGGCTTCAAAACAGCCCGAGTTCCGTTTTGATCGACTGTGGCCCATCCTCTCTTTGCGAGGGGGTCCACAAAACAGAAAACTCCCCAGGGCCACGGGCTCCCAAAGCACGCCCAGCACGGACCCAAAGGTGCCCATTCTGGCCCCGAGGAAGCTTGGCACGACCACTGTGCCAATCAGAAGCTAAACTCTTGCAGTCGGTCACGTAGCACACTGGGCCAGACGAGCCCTCGATCGCTAAGCACAATGCCTGTTGTTCAGCTCGCGGCACCGTCTGTTACCTGCCTACTAGGACCTGAGCGACCCCGCACACAGGACTCCAGAACGGCGACAAGGGATCCTGGCGCATCACAACAATGGCTGAGCCGCATCTTCTTCTCTTATGGTCCGAGCTGAGTTCGCCTCCAAAGCCATCCCCGAAGATGTACAAAGAGGGCCCCCCAGGAGCAACGCAATGTTCCCAAACACGCCCCTCCCCGAGAAGGACCCCCTGAGCCACCTCAGGAGTCTCAGCGAAAATGGGAACCACAAGGCCCTTCGGGGGCACCCCGCGGAGCCACATCGCAGGCTGAGCCTCGTGGCTCGCGAAAGCTTGGGGGACCAGAAAATCCGTCTTAGTGACATCCTCGGGCCTGGGATTCGCAGAACACGTCCAAATGCGATGCGCTAAAGTCTCAGGCCTTTCTTTACAGCGGGGGCGAAGCGGCGGGCAGGAGCAGCCGGCAGCAATCTGCCTCTCACGGGTCCACTGGCCGCCGCCCACGACGGCAAGGTCCGCGGACCATTCCTCGAACTGCGTGCGCTTGGCGAAGCGATTCAGCTCAATGTTCACTGTGGTCATGTCGGCGCCGTGCACGAGGTCCTCGCATGCCTCATGCTGAGATGCCACCTGCCACTGCTGAGCAATACCATCGTCCATGAACGCCCCGAGCATATCATCGAAGTGGGCCATCACCGCAGTGCCGTACTGCTCATCACCAAAGCTGGGGAAGAGCCAATCATCTATCGTGTTATCAGATAGTGGACGCGACCACACCATGGGGGACACAGCATCCTACCCAGCCTGAAGTAGGGTCGCCTGCAAGGCGGCAGTCGGCCCACGAACATCTTTCCATCGTATAGCCTTGCCCTTCTTCAGCTTGGTAAGCACCACAGGCAACACCCTTCTTGATCCTGGGGTGGAGGCACGACTGAGACAACCACAGGGCGACCCATTCACGAAACAGCTGGCGTCTGAGGTCCACTCCAGGGTCCGCCGTGCCGTAGACCGCTTGTAGCACCGACGTCAAGCACCTGCCTCTCCTCGCACCAGCTGCTGCAATAGAAACATCACGACGCATGGCCAACAGTGTGGTAGGACGGGCTCCCATAACCGGATGACCAAAGACAGACGCTGGATACACACCCGTGTTCCAAAGCTTCTTCGTCACAAATCTCGGGCGTCCTAGGCGGCGGACCTTCATGACTTTCCTCTGCTGCCTGCGAGCCGGAGCCCGCCGTCTCATCATACGAAACGGTACGCAAAAACGAACTGCTGCAGCATCAGAGCCGAGGTCGACAGCAGCACGAACATATTCAACAGGTTTGCCCTTGCGCCTCAGCCTCCGCTGCAGCTCCATCCCAATCTCATCATAACTGGCGACCAGTTTCGTCTTGAAAAAAATCTGCAATCGCAATTCCGCCAGCCCTGAGACCATGACATCTGCTGCGGCCTCCAAGTCTATGAGAGCCTTCTGCTTAGTCCCCTCAGCACGGCATGCAATATCATCAATATAGCTCCACAAGCCCGCAGGGGGCACAGCACGGTGTACTGAATCCAGCAACCTGTGGAGCATGACTTTCGCCAAATGTACTCCATGTCCAGATCCAGCAACAACAGACCTGGTAACCTCGATCGCATCAGAAATCATCTGTCCCTTCTGCAGAAGCCGAGGAAAAGAATAGAGGCCAATCTCAAGCAACAGAATAATGGGAGGGAATCCAAGGTTAAGTCCCGCCTACACCAACAGCACAAAGCTCACCGTTTCGTAAAACGCGAGGGTGGCTGGGAGGAGAGGAAGAAGGAGAGGGAAGAAGAAGGAGAGGAAGTCTCCTGGCCACCGCCCGGGCTCCCGAGAGGACCTTTCCCCCTTTTGGGTGGCGGAAATGCGGGCCCCTCGAGGGCGGAGTGCCTTTGTTTCCATTGCAAACATTCCACCCGAGGCTATCCTCCGTGCGCCACCCTTGAAAGTGCTGTGGCCAACGTCAGCCACCACGCGACTGTCCGCGAGCATCGCAGGCTCACGAAGAAGGCACGGTCCGGGAGGATGTTGAATCCTTTGCCTGCGCCTGCACTTTTCCGCGGGCCCTCCACTTTTCCGCCTCGCCTTGCAACTCCTGCACCGCTTAGTCTGCACTCTGGCGATCTTACTGTTGTGCTTGCCACCAGAACGCTACAACCTGGTTGTTAGAGGCCGCCGAACGATTTTTTAAGCACGAGACAATGCCAGGGCCTGGCCTTCATTTGCTCGAACGCTGCGCTCTGAACAACTTTTCCTCGGATCGTTGCCACCAAGGCGCGGCGGCTCAAGCAAGCCAACGTCTGTCCAAGTCGGAATCCTTCCTTATTTGGGGTCACCGGAGGAACCCAACAGCGTCGGCACTCGTGTATGGCCAACGTAAACAGAAAAACCTCCCTTTCCTCGGCCCCCTTTCCGCCTGCCCGGCCGCCCCGCCGGCCCCAGCCTCCCGCGTGCGCGTTCGTCGTCGTCTGCCTGCTTTTCCCCTCCTATTCCCCTTCCGCCGGGCAGCCCTGCCGGGCAGCCCTGCCTGCCCGGGGCCAGCGTGGAGGCGTAGGGCTCTATCGGAGGCCATCCATCTGGACGCGCACCGAATTCCGCCGAGGAGGAGAAAGCAAGAGAAAATGCCAGTGCGCTTTCCGGAGGTCTCCTGCTCCCCTCTGAAGAACATGCCAGGGCGCTGTCCGTCGGAGGTCTGCAGAGCGCTGCTCGTTGGGGTGCTCTCGGCGAGGAGGGACCGCTCGGGCGACGGCTTTTTTGTATTCCTCGGAAGGCGCCCATGGCGACGACCAGGACCAGGGCGACGGATGGCAGGCCCAGTCCCCATAGACCGCGGCAGGGTGCGCGGGACGGCGGGTGAAGACCCCAGCCCACCCTCCCCCCCCCGGGCATGTGCGGCCTCCTCCCAGCACCCTCTGCGAACGCCCCGCGGCGCGGGCGCGGCCGGTGCGGAACGGAGGCCGCCAGAGAGAAGCGAGAAGCAAGGGGAGATAAGAGCGGAGGAGGGAGGACGGACAAGGAGAAACAGGAGAGAGAAGCGAACTTTTTCCATCGCGGCGCGGCAGAGGCAATCCGCTCGCACACTCTAGTAGCTGGGGCAGAGCATGCGAATTGTCCGGCTGCAAGAGACAGACACAGGGCAGAGGGCGGCCGCGGAACAGGAGGAAAGGGGGAGGGCACTCACAACGCGAAGGTCTTCGGCATGAGCGGCCGGTGCGGCTTGCCATTTCTGAGGCGTCCTGGCAGTGGACGTGGAGCGGCGTCGCGCCCGCATACAGGAGCTGAGGCAAGAGAGGAGCGAACACGGAGCATGGAGAAAGGGGGGCGAGGAGTGGGCGACCCAGGTGGAGGGGCGGGGAGGAGTAGGACGAGGGGGACGACGAGGAGGAGCACGCACGTAGGAGGGAGGGTGGGAGGGAGGGGGGGAAGGGTGAGAGGGGAGGGAGAAAGGAGTGGGAGGGAAGTGAGGAGGGAAGATGAGATGAGGAAAGAGAAAGAAGAGCCGCTGGAGGAGAAGGAACATGCAGAAGGAGATAGGAATAATGAATGGGCTGATGATTGGGGAATCGGAAGGAGATGAGGAGGGAGGATGAGAGAGCAGAGAGGAGGAAGGCAGGTAGAAGGAGGGAGGAAGGGAGAGGGGGATAAGGAAGGACAAGGATCTGGAGCTGATCGGGCTCGCAGTGGCCGATCGTGCTGCTGAGAAGAGCTGGCAGGCGTTTGGGTTCGGATCAAGTGATGGTGGCAAGACGCTTACCGCTTTCAGACAAGCCCCTCTGTGATCGGCTACGTGGCAACTCAGATCACGAAATCTGCAACATAGTTCACCCTTGGACCATTCTCTGCTGCTTGCCCCTCGTGTTCTCGCGCGCCCTTGCAGTGGTAGCGCGGGCTTTAGACGATGCGTCTCGGCGGTCTACGCTAGACATGCAAGCTTGAGCACAATGGCGCGCCAGAAAACAGTCTCCAATGCGCACGTCAAGAATACAAGTCCCAGAACTGACGCTGGGCTCCAACAGATCGCGCCATGCTGGCCACCGCGTGCGTCAAACAATACTGAGGGGTCATCGCCAGTCGCTCTCATGAGAGCCATCGGCTCCGCGGCGGCCTTGGAGACACGATGATTTGAAGCATGTCCATGGGCCGGTGCTGGCCACAGTCCGCCGCACGTTCAGCCGCTGCTCCTTCATGGCATCTTCGACGGAACTGCTCTTGCGGCGGCGACCTTGCAAAGCCGCGCGGACGGCATCAGGTTAGGCGCCGAGGCTGACCAAAATTAGCTGGTACAGCCGGGGAGCTCGGTTGTCATCCCACGCCAGGATCAGCGAGAAGCGAAGCCACCGCGCCGCACTTCACAAGCGACGGTGACACGACCGGCTCGGCGACGAACCGGTGGTTCTGCTGGCCAGGCTGTCGCCCAAGTGCCCAAGAAGAGCGTTTCAAGAGCGCAAAGCAACAGCGCTAAATTGCGCTGCGCAACGACCAAGTTGACGGGTTTGAAGACTCAGCTGCTCGCCCACGGGGCCCCAGCAGATCACAATAAAGTCCCCACGTGTGACATGGAAGGGCGACGCGTCGAAGTGTGCAAGCCTGTGCGCTCTCGTTATTGACACGGCTCGAGACAAGGAAGATCCTGAAAGGTCTCGGTTTTCCAGCTCCTTCGAACCACAATGAGACCCCCTTGAAAATCAGCCTCACCCGAGCGCCTCGATTAATTCATGGTGCCGGGATGGATACAGGAGGAGGCAGAGGGGGATGGGGAGCAGGAAAAAGAAGCGACTCCCAGCATCGAGCACAGACCCTGGCTCGAACACGTGGTCTGTCCACAGCCCTGGTCGCAATGGCTGCCTCGCCGACTACGGGCCAAGCGCGAGATGAGAAAGCGGAACCGACCACTTGACGAGTGATATCCGCAAACTCAGCCAGCAATCGAACGAACGGCAGACATTGAACCTAGACGTCCAAAGTCGTGATGTGCACACGACGGGAGCCCATGGAGGTCGCAACCCCGTCGTCACCAAGATCACGTTTCTCGCAGAGAATAATTCTGCACTATCCCGGGAAACGAAGAAGCCCCCCGGCATAATTGCAAAACACGCCACCGTTGATTGTTTGGTTGCTGTTGCTAGACTCTCGCTAATGGAAGTTAAGTGCTGCTGGTGCCCCCAAGTATGGCGCGCATAGTTTTTCAATTGAAGTGCGCCACCTAGAGGCTCGCACCTTCTTTTTCTGTTTCAAGATTAACATCAGCAGCAAACTAAGCTACTGGCCCCCAGACTATGGCAACAACGGCTCCCACCTCATACTTCGTCATCTTGTACTGAAGAATCGCACTCGCATCCGAGTTCAGGGGCGATGTACGAAATTCCGACAACTGTGCTGGCCCGCGCTGCTTGAACCGGTTTCAACACATTCACTCGTCCAGGCCAGGCGCGAGATGAGTTCCCCTTCTCCTCCTTCTCCGTCCTCCTTCATCCTTTGCCTCCCCCTTCTTCCAACTCCTCCTCCCTCCAGCCTCGAGACCAGCGCATGCACAGCCCTAGCCTGGACAGATTTGCGACAATAAATGCCTAGGAAAGGGACGCCCGCAGTGACAGTGGCCGAACGCCGCAGCGGACTATGGATAGGCCTCCTGCCCCCCTCCTCCTCCCCAGAAGCGGTGGATGATGATGATGCTGCTGATGATGATGAATAACGATGGTGATGCTGATGATGATGCTGCTGCTGCTGATGATGATGAATAACGATGGTGATGCTGATGATGGTGATGCTGATGATGATGATGATGATGATGATGCTGATGATGATGATGATGATGATGATGATGATGATGATGATGATGATGATGATGATGATGATGATGATGATGATGATGATGATGATGATGATGATTATGAGGGGCATGATCATAATAGCCCGGGCAAGATGTTTGAGAGGCTCTTGTGGATGAGGACGCCCCTCCACCCCCCAAAGCGCCAAGACCTCGCAACACCCTTTTAGAATCAGCAGCAGATCGACACACCCTCCAAAACCTTCTCGGACCTCCGCCTCCTCGTCCTCCTCCTCCTCATTGTCCTCCGCGTCCTCCTCCTCCCTTCCTCCTCCTCCTCCTCCTCCTCCTCCTCCTCCCTCTCCTCCTTTGCTCTGGGTAATTAGGGCTGACATCGGCCGCGGTACGAGGGAATGGACGCCGGCATAGACGAGCCTGGACCAGGAAAGTATGCGCCCAGACGTGCGATGTCTTGCTTTCGTCCATACGGGGTCCCCTGAGGTCCCGACCAGAACCGCCTGCTCATCCCGATTAATTTCTGACGGCCCCGGGGCCGGGCGTGAGCCCCCGGAGGCCGAACACTGGCAGAAACCTGCCGTCGTGATTCTTTCGCGACGCGAGCACGTCAGGGTACCACCATCAGACCACCAGGAGCCCAGATTGCGCCTGGGGGAGGCCTCACGATGGCGGATGTGTCTTCCCTCTCACGGCCGAGCAGTAGAATCATGCGAAGCCGTCGCCTCAGAGTCGTACAGCTCCTCCCCGGTGTCCGGGTCCAGCCTCCACGGCGTTGGGCGGACGACGTGGTGTCGACAGGTGTAAATATCTGTGTATTGTTGTTGTTTCTCTCGCTCTCTCTCTCTCTCTCTCTCTCTCTCTGTATCCCTCTTTCTCTCTCGATATGCACTATACACACACTTTGCGCTATACAGATGTACACGTCCTGAAGCAATGTGCACATACCTATGGGCACACACACGGTGTGACACACACACACACACACACATACACGCACATATTTTACTATATGCTATATATATATACACACATACACGCACATATTTTACTATATGCTATATATGTGTGTGTGTGTGCTCGAACGACGCGCGCACTTCGCGCGCTGAAGTTCTAGCCGACTGCACAGTCGTCGTCAGTAGACCTTGCGCTAATCCACGAACCCCAAGATACCAAAGGAGAGACTCCCCAAGCAAAGGCCGCCCTTGTCGCATGGAGGTGCTGGGCCTTCTGTGGGATAGCACCGGGTTCGGTGGGCAGTCGCGGAGCCGTGCGAAACCGACGTGCCACGCATCAGAAAGCTCCGAGTTTTTCCCAGACTGCGCAAGTGACGTGAATGCCACGGTGGCCGAAGGGCCCCCCGGGCTCAGGGCCGCCAGGCCGCCGCCGCCGCCGCCGCCGCCGCCTCCGCGGCCGCCGCCGCCGCCGTCTCCGCAGCCGCCGCCGTCGTCGTGATGATCGTCGCGATGATCGTTGTAGTGGTCGTGATGGTAAAGGGCGTTCTCTGTGGACGTGATCGGACGATTGCACGTTTTGGGGCGCGTTGTGCTTGCCTGGGGCCTTCTCGGAGGCCTCTGGATTCTGCAGATCCGTGGAAGCCGTCGGCCGTCGTCGATCGATCGTCCTGGTGTGGTCGTCGCCAGACCTCTGGAGGCCGCCTGGGCTCCTCGTCGCCACTGTCGTCGCCGTGGTCGTCGTGGTTGTGGTCGTGGTCGTCGTTGTCGCCGCCAGCCGCTGTGGTCTACGATCGAGGGGAGAGACTGAGGGATCCAGGGTCGAGGATCGAGGATTCTAAATGACGTAGGTCCGTCTTGGGCCTCGCGGGGTCGCTTTCGTCGTTGCGGTTGCCCAGGGCCGTGGGCTCACGCCAGCGCTCGTCCAGCGTGCGGGCTCTGGCCGCCGCCGCCGCTACAGCCGCGGCTGGCGTCGTCGTCATCGTCGTCGACTTTGCATGTTTTTGTGCGGGCTTGGACGTGGTTGGCCTTTCCGTGGCCTCCCGTGCCAGAACTCGGGAGACACCCTGAGACTTCTGGGGACCGTCGGGTGTCATCGTCGTCCTCCTCGTCGTCCTCGACACCTCTCCTCCTCCTCTTTCTCCTGCGGCGTGATTCGGGGCATCCGCTCGGATGTTCACGCATAGATGTTCCCCGAAAGGCTTGAGGGACCTCCGAGAAGGTTTCAGGAGACAAGAAACATTGATACTCCGAAGGCGTTTGACGCATCTGAGGGTTCGCGCCTTTTCGGGCCAAGAGCGACCCGAGACGGCTCTGACGGCCTCCGAGATCGCACCAAGACGGCCCGAGAGGCTCCCCAAATCGCCCCATGACGGCCCATAGGCCTCATGGTAGCTGCTCGCTGTCGGTGCTGCTGGTGCCGCCCCGCCCCGCCCCACGCTACTGTGCATCTTCAGGCTGCGGGTATTCCGTCGCTGCTCTCTCCTACTCTTCTGCCTGCTCTTCGCCGTCGAACTCTCAGCTCCTACCGCACCCCCTCGTCCTGGGGCACCGCGCCCGGAACCCGGGGTCACATAATGATAATGGCGAGGGCCGAGGCCGCCGCTGCCGAGGCAGCGGCCGCTGAGGGCGGCGATGCCCACCGGCGGATTTCCTGCCTCGGGATTGGTTCCAGCAGTTGCGCCTCGCCGAGAGCGTTCAGGGGGTGCCCGCATCGTCCCGAACGGCCACGGGAGGCCCGAGTCATGACCCACAAGCGATCAGAGGGAGCGAGGCTTCCCATTGATGCATTTTTTACCTAACAGCGTAGACTGATAGGTTTCTAGTTGACTCAAAAGAGCTCACAGATCACTCCACAGGGGGGTCCGGGCAGGCGTTGGGAGTTGCCGGCCGGCAGGGTGCCGGGCCTGTGCCGGGCTCGTTTTTCACCAACAGTCACACACTTCGTGCTCGTCGACCTCTCAGAACCCCATTCCCAGGCCACATTCTGAATAACCGGATGCAACAGTCACACACTTGGTGCTCCTTGACCTCCCAGAACTCCATTCCCGGGCCACATTCTGAATGCCCGGAGCCAACTGTAGGCCACTTCGTGCTCTTCGACTTCCCAGAACTCCATTCCCGGGCCACATTTTGGATGCCCGGAGCCAACTGTAGGCCACTTCGTGCTCTTCGACTTCCCAGAACTCCATTCCCGGGCCACATTTTGGATGCCCGGAGCCAACTGTAGGCCACTTCGTGCTCTTCGAGTTCCCAGAACTCCATTCCCGGGCCACATTTTGAATGCCCGGAGCCAACTGTAGGCCACTTCGTGTCTTCGAGTTCCCAGAACTCCATTCCTGGGCATGATTTTGAATGCCCGGAGCCAACTGTAGGCCACTTCGTGTTCTTCGAGTTCCCAGAATTCCATTCCCGGGCCACATTTTGAATGCTGAGGCAGGCTGAGGCTGAGGCTGAGGCAGGCTGAGGCTGAGGCAGGCTGAGGCTGAGGCCGAGGCTGAAGGCAGACTGAGGCTGAGGCTGAAGCAGGCTGAGGCTGAGGCTGAGGCAGGCTGAGGCTGAGGCTGAGGCAGGCTGATGCTGAGGCAGGCTGAGGCTGAGGCTGAGGCTGATGCAGGCTGAGGCTGAGGCAGGCTGAGGCTGAGGCCAAGGCTCAAGGCAGACTGAGGCTTTGGCTGAAGCAGGCTGAGGCTGAGGCTGAGGCAGGCTGAGGCTGAGGCTGAGGCAGGCTGAGGCTGAGGCTGAGGCAGGCTGATGCTGAGGCAGGCTGAGGCTGAGGCTGAGGCTGATGCAGGCTGAGGCTGAGGCAGGCTGAGGCTGAGGCCGAGGCTGAAGGCAGACTGAGGCTGAGGCTGGCTGAGGCTGAGGCTGAAGCAGGCTGAGGCTGAGGCTGAGGCAGGCTGAGGCTGAGGCTGAGGCAGGCTGATGCTGATGCAGGCTGAGGCTGAGGCTGAGGCTGATGCAGGCTGAGGCTGAGGCAGGCTGAGGCTGAGGCCGAGGCTGAAGGCAGACTGAGGCTGAGGCTGAAGCAGGCTGAGGCTGAGGCAGGCAGGCTGAGGCTGAGGCTGAGGCAGGCTGATGCTGAGGCTGGCTGATGCTGAGGCAGGCTGAGGCTGAGGCTGAGGCTGATGCAGGCTGAGGCTGAGGCAGGCTGAGGCGGAGGCCGAGGCTGAAGGCAGACTGAGGCTGAGGCTGAAGCAGGCTGAGGCTGAGGCCAAGGCAGGCTGAGGCTGAGGCTGAGGCAGGCTGATGCTGAGGCAGGCTGAGGCTGAGGCTGAGGCTGAGGCTGAGGCTGAGGCAGGCTGAGGCTGAGGCCGAGGCTGAAGGACTGAGGCTGAGGCTGAGGCTGAGGCTGAGGCTGAGGCAGGCTGAGGCTGAGGCTGAGGCTGAAGGCTGAGGCTGAGGCTGAGGCTGAGGCTGAGGCTGAGGCAGGCTGAGGCTGAGGCTGAAGCAGGCTGAGGCTGAGGCTGAGGCAGGCTGAGGCTGAGGCTGAGGCAGGCTGAGGCTGAGGCAGGCTGAGGCTGAGGCCGAGGCTGAAGGCAGACTGAGGCTGAGGCTGAAGCAGGCTGAGGCTGAGGCTGAGGCAGGCTGAGGCTGAGGCTGAGGCAGGCTGATGCTGAGGCAGGCTGAGGCTGAGGCTGAGGCTGATGCAGGCTGAGGCTGAGGCAGGCTGAGGCTGAGGCCGAGGCTGAAGGCAGACTGAGGCTGAGGCTGAAGCAGGCTGAGGCTGAGGCTGAGGCAGGCTGAGGCTGAGGCTGAGGCAGGCTGATGCTGAGGCAGGCTGAGGCTGAGGCTGAGGCTGATGCAGGCTGAGGCTGAGGCAGGCTGAGGCTGAGGCCGAGGCTGAAGGCAGACTGAGGCTGAGGCTGAAGCAGGCTGAGGCTGAGGCTGAGGCAGGCTGAGGCTGAGGCAGGCTGAGGCTGAGGCTGAGGCAGGCTGAGGCTGAGGCTGTGACTGCGACTGCCGTTGCCACTGCGACTGTCATCGCGAATGCGACTACGACTGCGAGAACAGCAGAATTCTACAACTGGATTCTCATCCGAATCTTAAGGGGAATGCTTCCAAATATGCTCCTACACATCGATGTTAGGTTGCCTTGCCGGGATAATTATCTTCGGGGGACATCCCCTGTCCTGTAAGGGGCAATATTTTCCTGTGTTCCGACGTGGGCTCGACGCATTCGACATAGATTCGACATGGATGCGACACGGATGGCTGGCGCGATGTGACAGACGAAGGCCCCAAAAGGTACAATATAGAACACGTTCTTGGGAAACGTCCCCAGAATCGCGGATCAGAGGAGCAGGTACCGATAATATTGCCCATGCCTAGTTTTTACCATTTTGGGCCTAAGTGGCAGTCTTTTCTTGTGCTCCGACGCGGGCTCGACGCAGCTTCGACGTGAGCTCTGCATGGACTCGACACGGAGTCACGATGCAGCGTGCAATGCAATCGCATGATATACTCTACGATGCGCTTTGCATGCCATTCCATACTGTGCTGCGAACTGCAGTGATAATACATGAGAATGATACGCTGAACCATATCATGGTATGCTTCCTATGCAGAACGATGCTACCGCGTTACTTGGTATGCACAAACCCGGCATGTCGGGGTATGCGATGCAATGCAATGCTTTGCCATGTGATGAGCTGCTAAGCTAAAATAAGCAGGACGACAGTAAGGACAACAACGGGGGGTGTAATATTTGAATGAATTCTATTGCGCAGAGCAGTGCGGTGCTGTTCGGTCAATACATGTACTTTGGAATGCCATCGGACGCCACGCTGCGTCATGAGATGCAATGCCATGCTAGGTATTGTTACGTCGTGACGTGCACTGCTAGGCTCAACTCAACACTGCTATGGACTGCAATGCTATGGCAGGCCGAATTGTATCATGACATGCGCTGACACGATTAGCTTTGTCGTGCTGGGCCGTGCCACGTCATGTACGATATGCTAGGCGATCCTTTGCTATGCACCGGTATGTTTTGGAGGCCTCTTGGGGGCCGTTTGGGGTGCTCTTGGGGCCTCTTTTTGGGCCTCTTCGGGGCCTCGTGAAGCCTCTAGGGGGCCTCCTCTAGGGGGCCTGTTGGGCTGTCTGAGGGACCCCTTGGGGCCTCCTGTCGGCCTCCTGGGGGCCTCCTGGACCCCTCTTGGGGCCGTCTTGGGGCCCTCTTGGGCGATCTTGAGCGCCTCTTGGGCCGTCTTGGGGCACTTTTGGGCCGTCTTGGGGCACTCTTGCGCCGTTGTGGCGCCGTCTTTGGGTGCCTCTTGGACCGTCATGAGCTGATTTCAGGAGCCTCGTGGGCTGTCTTGGACCGTCGGAAGCACGAACAGCGAAAACACCAAAACCCTTCAAAAACCATAGGAAGCACGTACCTGTTTCGCCTCCTGAGTGCCTCGTGGAAAATCTCTTGAAGGGAGCTTGGCCGTCTTGAAGCCCTCTAGGGCTGTCTGCAAGCCATGTTGGACTAATTTTGAAACGCTCTTTTGTGCGGTCTTGGGCTCTCTTGGAGCGCTCTTGGGCCATCTTGGCGCCTTCTTGGACGTCTCTCGGCCCCTTCTGATATTTTTTGGCGCCCCCCGCCGGGCCCGCAACGGCCGGATGACAAATCAGTGCACTTCGGGACCCCGGGACCCCCATACCATTATATATATGTATATATATATAGAGAGATATAGATATAGATATAGGTATAGATATAGATACATATAAGTATGTATGTATGTATGTATGTATGTATGTATGCATGCATGCATGTATGTATGTATGCATGCATGTATGTATGTATGTATGTATGTATGTATGTATGTATGTATGTATATATATATATATACATACGAATGGGGTCGTAATGAGGATGGGCGTTTTTTGCCACAGCACCTTGTCACTGCAAGCCTGCATAACGTCTCCCCCAAGCCATGCACCTCCCACGCTTCCGGCCTCGGGCCGGAGCGGGAGAGAACGACGAGGGGAGACAGGAGTCAGCTCACGCTCGACAAGACTTAAGGATCGAGGAGCGCTGCCAGACTCTTTCCACGCTACCCCCCTGGTGAAGTCGTGCATGTGGCGGGCTATTTGAAAAATATTCTGTGTGTGAACCTCCGGGCTGGCTCAGCGGAGCGTGCAAGATCCACGTGCGATATGAAATGAAATGAATCAGTCCCAAGGAACAAGTTCGCCAATGCTAAGGAAAATTCCGCCAGCGCTTAACAGAATAATTCCGCCAGTGCTTGGGGCAACAACTCCGCTGTTCTGTGACCCAGACATGCTTTAGATGATAGCGCTATACATGATCCCGCAAACTCACGTGCCAAGACGTGCACTGGCGAACCAAATCAGAATGCAAGACAAACCTTGTCTGGCAGCACAGTGCGCATTGTTACTGAGCTCTCAGGCATACGACGAGCAAAAACAATTCGAAGAACAATCCTGCGGCGACGAGAGGCGGGGCCACGGCCGCAGAAACAAGCATGCACGAAGCTCCTGACAGGAGAGGTCTGTCCCCGCGTAAGCGTGAGCTCTGAAAGAACAGGTTGCGAACCACCAAAGCAATCGTGATTCAAAAAGATTGAGGGTGGCGAGGGTGGGGGACTTGAACCGTAACATTATGTGCGGCACTCCCTAAGCTCGATTATAGCTCGTGAACTTTCCAATGATCCTACAATCTCCCATGCCAGGACGTGCGCTGGCGAAGCCAATCATATGGCAAGACAAATCATGTTTGGCAGCACGGTGCGCGTTGTTACTGCGCTCTCCGTCAGGGATACGACGAGCAAAAACACTTCGAAAAACAGTCCTGTGGCGACGAGAGGCGGGACCATGAGCGCAGAAACGAGCATGCACAAAGTTCCCATACCCACAACCACTGGTGCACCACGGAGTGACGCTGCGAAGCAGCACGTATATAAAGCACACGCAGTGGGCATAAAAATAAAACAGAAGAAGCGAACTACAAATCACGATACTGTCAGGACATCTGTAAGGTCCCTAATATGTTGTTCAGTCAAGTGAGCGAGCACTTCTAGTACGAAAGTGACATTCGGCGTCTGTCCTTGCGAGATGCAGATGCGCGTGCCCAGTAGCTGGACGCCGCCCGCCAGCTCCAGTGCACCTATGGAGGTCCAAGGGGGAGCCCAAACTGATGACCAAGAGCCCCGTGGTTCTTTTTCATTGAGTACCATATTGACAGTAGGCCTCTAAGATACGCGCCCAAAACTTTCGCTCAAAATATGTTACTTGCTTCGTATGCCATAATCGAGAAGCCAACGGATTCACTACTATAGTTGGATTCCCAAGAACGGCCAGCCTGCATATGATACGGAAAGTGCTCGACCACAGTCTGTTACCAAAAGAGAGCCTAGACTGGTCCCGCTCGGAGAGATCTGGGAGCCCCCAGATGTAGCGTTTGTGCTCTCTGAGCGGTCCGGGGCCCTTCCCGTCATCTTTCTGGCGCGCGTGCAGGTCTGGCAAAGAACGGCCGCCAACAATGCAATTGCTTTTCCGTTATTGACATCTCTTGGATGCCCGCGCCGATTCCGAGACTGTAGGACACCTGCAGCTGGGCCGTCAATGACGCCCCAAGCCTCCGCATCGACACCTTCCTTAGAGACGGAGCGCGAGAAGCCCACCCCTCCACTGAATAACTCGATGACTTTCTTCCCTTTGAAGAGAGCGCGGCACGGGTTGACTGCGGCATGTCTGACAGGAGCCTGGCCTCTAGATTCTGCGGGCAATGGAGGGCTCGGCTCTGCGTCTCCTCGGAGACGAGCTTTTCCTGCAGCTGCAACATGCCATGGGCCTCGCACCTCCTCGCCGACCTGTCGCCCCTCCAGCGGCCTCCGCCCTTGACCTCGGCCTTTGAGCGGAGACTCTCGCGGAGACGATTCAGGATGTCGTGGGGCGGGCACCCGTGCCCGAGCTGATAGAGATCGGGCCTTATAGCCGACGGCCCGCAGCTCTTGCCCGCGCTCTGGAAACTCTCGCTCCAGCTCCGGTGGTCGAAGTCGAGCAGCAGTGGCCCTGCAGCCGCGACCCGGCGCGCGCCCAGAAGGCGCCCTAGGAACGGGAGGGCCGAGCAGTCCAGCAGCGGCGTCTCGTCGCACAGCCCTACCCCGCTTGGCCGCCCCCCCCCCCGCTCGGCGCAAGTGGACGGCGCGGAAGGGGCTGCCTCGAGTCGCGACCGGCACGTCGGCAATTTGTAGCGACAGTAGCTCAACCGGCCCCAAGTAGGCGGAGAACATCACCAGGACTGCCAACGCCATGTCGAAGCGGCTCATGCATTGCAGCTCCGCGGCGATCAGGGCCGTGAAAGCGAGAAGGGGCGGGGGGCGAGTTCGGCCAGGATCCAGCCTGTTGAAGCCCTGCAGCGCCTTCATGGCGCGGACCAGCTTGTCGGGGCCCTTCTTGGAGAAGGGCGGCCTGAGCTTCGCCCGCGCGGCGCGCGTCCCCGCGGCCTCTCCGACGTCTACTCCCTCGATCCACGGGTGATTCAGGTAGTCGACCATCGCGCAGTCGACCGCCTTGGCCGAGGCAAGCGGCAGGCCCCTGGAGGCCGCCCGGCGCTCGAAGTCGGCGCCCCTCTTGACATGCATCGCGCGGGCCCTCTCGGAGATCGCGTTCGCCTCCAGGAAGGGGCCCGCGTGTGCCCGAGGAGCGTCTGCCGCCGCGATGACGATCGATCCGACGAGCTCTCGCCGCAGCCTCGCCCTGGCCTCCTTGTTCGGAGCGCCTCTCGCCAATCTCTCCTTCTCTCTGGCCCCCCACGTCCGCGCCGCTCTGGTCGACGTCCTCGACGCACGCTGGGGGGGGGGCAGACTGAAGGCCTCGCCGAGATGAGCGGCTGGCCTGCCTGCGCGACTACGTCTGGAAGTCCGGGAGGTGGCCTGGAAGAAGGGAAGCAGGCCTCCTGGTTAGGGTTGCGCGCAGACGGCCCACGTCCCGAGGCTCTAGGCCCCGCCCCATGCTTGCGCCTTAAGTGCCCCCAGAGGCGCGACCCCTTGTAAACGGGGTATCTTTCTTTATTTCTTTCTTTCTTTCTCTCTCTCTCTCTCTCTCTCTCTCTCTCTCTCTCTCTCTCTCTCTCCGAGGGAATCCAGCGACGGTGGTGGATGCGCGACGAGGTGCCCAGTTCCATTGTGCAGATCCTCCTACAACATACCAGGCGAGTGACATTCTTCATGCGGCCCTTCTCCTGGCACAAGACATTTTCCAAGTTATCCCCAACGTGTGAGTGATGCGATCGAAAACCACCAGACGTCCTCAGGGCATGCGCGACGCCGGACAGAGTAGCCCTCGACTCCAAGTCCGAAATACCCTCCTGGAAAACGAACGGCGCGACAGAACTAGTCTTCCACGTGGAGTCCACGAGGGGGCCCTGAGGGATTTCTTTAACGAGAAAGCTGGGCTCGCAGGGCGAGGGGCGGTCCACCATGGGCTTCGCCGTCTCGAGGTCGCTACAGGGGCCCAGCGGGCCAAGCGCGGCAAGCCGTGGTGCGAGCGGAGGAACAGCACAGCGATATCGGAACCTCTCCCTCGCAGTGCCAGCTTCAAACACATCGGACAAATTCCACTGAGACTTCCCAGCTGCATAACCTGACAGAGAGGCATCCGTGACCTTTACCTGCGCATCCCACGGCGCCCCCAAGCCCGCCCAGGCGAGCGGCAGCAAGACACTGATCCATCTGCACTCCTGCGCTGCAGATTTCCAGAGCCGCCTCTTGCGACCCCAGTTCTCGCGCACGAACTGGTACAAAGCATTGGGCAACGAGAACACTGAGCGGGTGAGAAGGAAGACCGGCGTGACGTAGCGAAAGCCTGACCGATCTGCCAGCCTGCGACGCGTGGCCTTCTCGCTAGATGAGCAAATGCCGCAGCGGCTTTTTCCAGCCGGCGGGCGACGGGGAAAACGCCTCCCCGCTTCCCATCAACGAGGTAGCCAAGGGACTCGAAAAAGCAAGTGGCCTCGACCTCCACGTGCACCTGGAAGCCCACTCGTCTAAGCTGTCCCACTGCGAGGTTCTTGCAACTACCCGCAGAGTTCTGGTCGATGCCCATGACAATAAGGTTATCGCAGTATGGGAGGACCACTGGGACCTCGGTGTCAAGGTTCGGGGGAGGCGCATCTTCCTCCAACACTCCATCCGCAGACAGCCCCGCCCCAAGAAGTACTTGATGCGTGTGAGCACGGCGTGCGAACCAGAACGCCCAAGACCGGCCCGATGGACACGCGCGCATGACTGGATCAACTTCATCAGGGAAAACAGCATGCTTATTGAGACCCTGTGGTAGGATCCCCCATGCACGAGTCTCTTTGAAATCAAAAAGGCGGGAGGGCGAAGTACTTTCGAAGCCAGTCTGGCAAGACGAGCCAGTAGAACAAATCGCTGGCGTCAGGGAGCGCGCCGTGCAAAACCTCCCCTGCAAGAGCGTTCAAGCGAGCGAGCGCGGCGCCCGTCGCCAACCTCATCCGAGGTGGCGCCCTGGAACGACGGTTCGGACCTTTGTAATCCATGGCCGCGCGAAGGGCGACACCTATCTTGTCGACGAGGAATGGATCCATGTGATCCTCAACTTCAAACGAAAACCCAACGATGCCAGCCAAAAAACAAGTCTTTAACAAAACCTTTATACGCAATCTGATCTGCTCGCATGACCTCATCGAAGTAGGGGGTGACACGAGCAGTAGTCTCAATTACTTCCCCCCACTCCTGTGGGGTCTCAAGCGTGCGATCGGCCCCCTCGAGCAAAATCAGCCGCCTCTCAAAGCCTAAAACGTCCTCGAGCCTGGGCGCCTTTGCACCCGACTGAGGCAGGGGCACGGGGGCGGAGCGGAAGGGCCTGGCGCGACTGGAGACCTCCTCCAAGGCGTAGGAGAGGCCGGTGCGCATGATCTCACAAAAGGCACCACGCGGGAGAGGTATAGGTTTACCACTGCCGGGGACTGAAGCAAGCTTGATCAGTACCTGATGGCGGGCTTCCTCCTGGGCGAGACTGGGCGACGCGTCCGCGGGGCCGACGCCGTGCACCTCATTGAGCACATCGTAGACGGCATTCGCTGCGCGCGCCATCCTGTCTCGCCGACGGAGGTCCCATTGAGAAAACGAAACTGGCTCAGGGGCGCGTAGTCCAGCATCGACAGGAGGCAAGGGGAATCTATCACGAGGCCTATCACCTGCAACCGCCTGGCCGACACGATGAGCGCGGAGAGGCCCGAGGACTTCCGCAGTACGAGGCTGCTGCTGATGTAGATGAGCACGAAGACCTGCGCCTGGGCCTGAAGGTCCTCCTGAGGGTCGGCCAAGCACTTCGGGGGGGGGGGGGGGGGGGGGGGCGGGGCTCATCCGTCCTCGCCCGCGGGGTCCAAGCCGCTACGACCGCCGCGGCCTCGTCCTCGACCACGGCCACGTCCTCTGGCGCGCTGTTCCTCGCGGGCTTTGTTGCTCTCCTTGGCGATCGCCGCCTGGTCCTTCAGCTGGCCTGCGACGTACTGCGCCAGCGCGGGATTGGTCCCGCCACCAGCTGCTTGCGAACCCCACCCCATGAACAAGTCTCCAGCACGATAATCTGGATTGGAGGGGGCTGCTCTGCGGGCCTCCTGATCAAGCTCATGCGCCTGCGCGCTAGTTCGGCCCACTTCATTGAAGGAAAATTCAACTGATCGCATGTAGCCGCAGCGCCCAG
Source organism: Prorocentrum cordatum (assembly GCA_963575745.1). Taxonomy (NCBI): domain Eukaryota; class Dinophyceae; order Prorocentrales; family Prorocentraceae; genus Prorocentrum; species Prorocentrum cordatum. The sequence goes on along the minus strand of CAUYUJ010021726.1, from coordinate 1,189,429 downwards.
GATCCTACACAATACTTAACGATCACCGTCAGGAATTCGCCCAGAGCGCACCCACCTCTCATGATGATGATTGGGGTGGAGTCGTCATCTCGAACCTGCTTCAACTGCCAGAAGGTAATCGCAGGCCCATCGAGACCGATGCCTCCACGAGGAGGAGTAGGGTCCATGGCCGACACCGCCTCCGCGAAGGTGATCTTCCTCTCACCAGCTGCGTCTAGCGTGATGAGAATCACTCTGAGATCGTCATGCACGAAACGGTACACATCAGGTTCCGGCATACGGCGAACGAGAAGATGTCCAGCACCCCAAGGAATACCCCCCCCCCCGATCTCCAGCAACCAACGCTTCGGGGGGAAGCGCCATGATCTGCGCCCCCTTGGAGATGTCAACTAGGCCCTCTGCTGCGACCCACACCAGCGGCGCCGCGCCACCCTGAGCAGCCGCGGCCGCGGGCGTGCCAGGTCCTGGCGGGGCAGCAGCAGCCGCCGCCGCGCCAGGAGGCGCCGCGGCCGCCTGCACGGGCAGCGGCGCCGCCGCAGGGCCAAGGAGAGCACCCGGCACGGGGGCCACCTGGACGAGGGCGCCCGCAGGGGGCGCTGGCGGGCCCAGCGCAGCCTGGACAAGCGCCGCGCCCACCGCGGACCCCGCCGCGACCGGCGCCGCTGGAGCTGCCGGCAACGGGGCGCCTGCCTGGAGCGCCCCGCCCCTCACGAACTGCAGCATCTCGTCAGGCGTCGGGGCCGACCTGAAGCGGTAGATCTGGGCAGCGGCGATCCCAGCTGGCTGGGGCTCTCCCCCCAGACCAGGAGAGCTCCTGAACTCTGCGAGATCATCATTATCCGCTCTGAGATGCTCAACGTAAATATCCTTATCGAAAGTCAGAGCGGCGAAGCATCCTGGCTGGGGAGCGGCAGCTAAGACGAGACGCTCATGCCAGAACGTGGGGCCGGGCAAGTCATGCCTGACCGGCGCCGCGTCGCTGGGGGCCGCCGCGACGCTGACGGAGGAGAGACAGCTGCTTCAAGGCGAGCTCGCGTGCACCGTCGCCCTCCAGCGTCGCCGAACCCGCCCCTCCGAGAGCAGGGCGTGCAACTCCCAGCCAATCCAGAGCGCGCGAGAACCGCGTGCCCGAAGATGAGTCCTGCCACGAATCCAACCACACCTGTCAATCCAGAACGGCCACTGTTGGATGCAGCCACCGGCGGACAAACGACGGTCGGACAAGTGAGACTTGAGCTGTAACATGATGTGCGGTACTCCCTAAGCTCAATCATAACTCTCGAAGTGTACAAGCAATGTTCCGAGTCCAAGGCAATTGCTGCTGTTCCGCCTCCGCAGCCTCAAAATGGCCATGGCCCCGGCTCGACGAGTGGATCGCCGCAGTCTGAGCTGCGAAAGCGGCCGAACCTCCCGGGCTATCCTCGCTATCGAATCCAGCTTTATCTCAGAAAGAGAATCTTCTCAATCAAGGTTGCAGCCTTCCCCGAAATGCGCTGCTCTGCCAAGACAGCCGCGCCGTCGGCGACGCATGTTCTCGCGGCTTTCATCGACGACCAACGCCCCCGGATCATGCGCTGGCGAGCGTCTCCACGCGAAGGAAACTCAAAGGCCCCCGCCCTCGCCCCCCCCCCACCCACCCACCCCCGCCCCTCATCCTGAATGGCGAAAGGCGAAGACCAGCGCAGATTAAGGCAGCGGCTCCCTGCTTGAACACACGGTGAAACTCGGCGAGGCTCCAAGGTCAGAGCCCCCCGCGCGCGTCTGCGAGAAGCTGGCGCCTCATCCATGCGCCAACTCCGGGGTCGTCAAGTGCAGCGATCTCTCGTGCCCCTTTTTGCTGAGAAGTTTCGGCCCACGGCGAGCTTAAAGTGCCCGCGCCCGTGGCGCGCAGAGAGAGTCGGGCGCTGGCGACTCCAAAGCATTCCCCTGTTCTGAAGCGCAAATGGAATGCAGCCGGCGCGCAGGCAGCGAAACTGACACTACCGCGCTCGAACCCCCACCCCGCGAGCGCAAGCGCCACGCGACGAGGCATCGGCGGTGCTCTCTCGGGTAGTTCCAGCCGAGGCCAGTCCAGAAAACTTCCCAGCTCCAGGGCATTGTCGGCGAGTCCCGAAGAAATGCTGGACATTCGGCAGCGCGTCTGCTGCCGGCCCAATTGCGGAGCCGGTGGGCCATAACATTTCCAGACACTTACACGAAGCCAATTCCAGATCGCCCCAAGTCTCTGGTGACTGTAAACCCCCTGACAGCAAGTAAGCGGCGAACAATTCGGTAGCGTTTTTACACCGAGCGAATGTGGTCGCATGAGTGCGCGCGTCTCGGAGGGTGCCGAGCATGGCTCTATTGCGACGACGTTGTTCAGCCGCTTCCCCATCGAGACGGGGCGTCGGCTGGATGGCAAGCGCTTGATGTGAACCCAAACGCCGCTCTGCAATCCGTTCCCAGTTCAACTACAAAATACGTCCAGATCGCCACATCAAGTTGCCTGCTCGTCGATCGGTGGCGGCTCCACGCCCCGATGTTCACTGTTCACCACGCTGTCAAGAAGGTGTAGAACAAGCTTGCCCTGCTGTGAGACCGACCGAGATCTCCAGCGCAAGGCCATCAATGCTGCCTGAGCCTCGAAAGCGTTGATATGATGGCACCATCTCCATGGGAGCTGGCGCCATACTCGCCAGGCCCACAAACTTGCATCGAGCTCGACCCGTGGGAAAACCCGCCCAGGAAACTCGTGGTCTGCATCGGCTCTAAGGTCCGCTCCCGTCGTGTGATACATGCTCAAGAATTGAAGCGCGAGCCGCTGCTCCGGCGCCCAGCTCGATCGCCACTGTGGCGGGGCCGCCGCTTTTGCTAGTGAGACCAGCACGTCAGCGCAGCAGGCCTCGTCCGCAGCGCAATGGCAGATCAAGGGCTCGTTGTGGATATCTCCCACGCGATGAGGAAGGGCTGGCCGAATGCGAATCAAGCTCGCGAACAACGCCACCGCGTCCTCGCGCGGGCACTCGCGACTGACTGTAAACGGGGCGCCCCAATCGCTGGCAGACAGCCCCAGGCGCTTCGACCCGCGGCATACGTAGACCCCGTCGGACTGGCGCTGTTGGGAAACGCGCTCGACGCCCAGGCGTCGCGAGACCGCGCGTGCCCCGCGCTGCCGCTTGAGATCGCGCCCCCCGCGCCCCAACTCACCGTTGCCTGGTGGATCTCGGCCGGCGAAGGGGCGAGCGCCGAGACATCCCTCGCGACTGCCAAGCGCGCGAACAGCCGCGCGACGATCTCTGCCTGTAAGGAGTTCTCGAGTAGCGGCTTCTGCATAGCCTCGAACTCCGCAGGGCCCCGCTCACCTGCTGACGATCCCATGCACGGCGCGGTGTCATTCCGAAGGAAAACCATGGGCACTTCGCGCATGCGTGCGTCTAGCGGCGCAGTCGCCCCGTCCGAAAAGACCATGCAATCGCATCCGTGGGCGGACACTGTTGCTTGACCTCCTCATCAGCCCAGCGACGTCCCTGAGGTAACCAATCCGACGCCGGCGGCAGCGGCGCATGCAGCCGCAGCTTCAACGCGCCATTCGCGCCCTCGTCGTTCACGTTGAACTCGGGCGCGGGGTCAAGGCCCGACGTCGCTCGGTCGCGGTCGCTGCGTCCAGCCGCCGCCCCTGGCATCGATGCGAGTCGGCCTGCGCTCGAACAGCTCGATCAGCGCGGCCGCCGTCTCGCCTGGCATGGAACCACCGCTCACCCGTAGGAAATGGGTCATAGCCTCGCCCATGAGATTCGCGAGGTCCCCGACGAGCTGCATCGCGCAGCACGCGCGCTGCAAGCGAGGGCCTGACATGCTGGAGGTCCCCCGGCAGAGCACGCCTCCCACGGGGCGGATGTCCGAGATGCGACCGGCCTCGCGGATCCGCTTGATCAGCTGGCTCGCGTCGATCGCCCTGATGTCGCCCCGACGCTCTGTCGCAGGGATTCCGCGTCGCTCTCGCCGCGGCCTCGTCGGTCTCGGGGGGCGCGCGGAGCGCGGGGGCGAGCCCCAGTAATGTCAGCTTGCGATAAACAGATCCGTGGGGGGCGCGCGTCTAAAACGTCGCCCCCCTGCTCGGGCGAATCGCGGGGCGGCGCCCGCCAGATTGAAAATCAACGGGGCGGCGCCGGTGATTGCCGCCGACGCCCGGCCGCCAGCGAGGGGCACGGGGGGGGGGGGCGCGGGGGGTTGGAGGCAAGGGCGAGCCAGGGCGCCCCTGTTCCTGTCGAGCCGACGCGGGCCTACGGGCAATTCGGACTGGACGAAAGTGGGGCGCAGCAAGGGGGGATTCGCCTAGCAGCTCACATCGCCGATTTCCCAAGCGCCTCCTGGAGCTGAAAGCGGCCGTGCGTCGAGGACTGGCCCTTCGGCGGGGCGACCGAGACCAGTTGCGCGCAGCAGGCTTCGCACCCCCCCTTTCCTTCCCCAGCCTTTCGTCCGTCCCGAGCAAGGCGGGTAGTCCTCCGCTCCCCCCTCTGTCGCCGTCGTCGCCGCCGCCCCCCGCCCTGCCTGCGCCCTTTCCCAGCGGCCGCTCTCTTCGCCAGGCTTGAATGTCCATCGCCGCGGCGGAAACATGCCTTGAAGAAAGCGGGCCCCAGACCCCGGAGGTCGCCCTCGGTCGATTTTCGGCCTCGCGGCCCGCCGAGGGCCGTAGAGGGGGTCCGCCGAAGGCATTAGCGGCCCGCGTGAGCGAGGAAAGCCCGCCAGGGACTGAAAACGGGTAGTCCCTCACCCTCTTGCCCCTCCAGGCACCTCCTGGCCCCTCCTGGCCCCTCCTCCTCCTCCCTCCTCCTCCTCCTCCTCCTCCTCCTCCTCCTCCTCCTCCTCCTCCTCCTCCTCCTCCTCCTCCTCCTCCTCCTCCTCCTCCTCCTCCTCCTCCTCCTCCCTCCTCTCCTCCTCCTCCTCCTCACTCCTCCTCTTCCTCTCCCCTCTCTCCTCCCCCCCCCCACCCTCCCCCCTCCCCTTTCTCCCCCCCCCCCTGGCGCGCGCGATTTTTGCGAAGTATCGCGCGCCGCGCGGTCATTTCATCGGCCCCGGGGGGGGTCTGGCCGTTTGCTACTCGCAAGCTAGCTGACATTACGTCGACGGGGAGGGCGCGCTGGGCACTGCTGACGCCATCGGCCAGCGAGATCAGAGCTACCTGCTCCTTGAACTCCAAGGCGTCAGACGCTGTTACCAGGTGGTCGGCCTCAAGCCCCATGTCCACAGCGCGCAGCGGTGGAACGCAGGTGGTCAGGAGCAGGTCCTCGAGCACGCCTGGCATCCAGCACCCGCGTTCCCCATTCGAGTTCAGCCACCCCCAGGCGTTCGCGAACGAGGCGCGCAGGGGCCTCCGGAAGCACTGCAGCCGAACCCAACGGCCAATCAGCACCTGGGCGAGCTCCCGCCGCACTCGCCAATTCCGCAGCGACCAGAACGCCAGGTGTATCAGCTCGCCCAGGTCGCCCTGCAGTGGACCTCGGACGCCGCGGGCGCCGTCGACCACCTCGCCGAGCGTCGCCCCCTGCAAGGTTCGATGCGCATCCTTCGCCGGGGACCCGGGGGGCCCCGCGAGTTCGCAACAGACGCGCGCGTCCTCGAAAATGCTCGGGATCGCGCCCCTCGGCCGCGTCGCATCTTCCCAGGTGGCAATCTCCATCCCCTCGAAGTTGTCGATGCACATCATCCAGGCGCGCGTCGACTCGGCAGAACAAAGGGGGGCCGCCGTCGCCTGGCCACCTCCAGCGGGGAGGAGCCCTTCGACGCGCCGCCAGGTCGCGCGATCATGTCCTAGCGCAGATGGGCGGCCACGCCGACCGCGGAGACCCAGCCCGCGCCGACAACGCGGAGGGAATTGTGCGTCTGCTCGGCGGCCAGCCCCCTGACGAACTCGGAGGGCACATTTGGCCCGATGACCATCCAGGGGCGCCAGGCCTCCGGGGCCTCAGAACGTAGAAGAGGGCTTTCCGCTCCGCTCCGCTCCACAACAGCTGCTCCGACTCCGCCAGCGCGAGGCTGGCAACCTGCGACGTGTGCGGGAGCTGCCCGGTGCCCCCCTCGATGCAATGCTGGCACGCGTTCGGGGGGATCAAACTGCGATTCAACGAAGCACCAGGCCCCCGCTCCTCCATCCAGGCGGATCGGCGGGCCGCGTGGCTCGACCACGCCGAAAGCCCCATTGATCAGAGGGACCCCGTGCCAACGCGCGAGCTGGTCCTCTGCGATCGCCTCCGCCATGTTGCGCGCGCGCAACTCCTCAACGATCAGGGCCCACTGGTCCGGCTCGGCCCGCGCCCGAGCACGCGCTGCCGCGGGCAGCCGGGCTCCCGGCCCGCGTGGAACGAGCTCAGGGTCGAGGGGCGCCTCGCGCACGAAGCCAGTCGCCAGCGAGGCTGCCAGGATCAAGGCAGCCACCCCACGTGGAAGCACCCCATCCAAGATCTGGGCAAGACTCAACTTGTGCGGCGCCGACACCTCCGACCCGTCGTCGGCGACCATTTCGCCCTTCAAACGCATCTCCCAATCCGGGCCACCTCGCCCGGCCCCCTCAAGAGGCACTCCGGTGCGATACTCGACGACCGAGCCTCCGCAGCGCCGACAACTGCCACTCGCTTTCACCCGCGGCCGCGAGCTCAGCACGCCCTCGCAAGAAATGCTTCGTCCAGTTCTGGCCTGCGACGGCGATCTGGCCAAGGCGTTCATCTCGGCCACCTGCTCGCCATTCAACTCTGCTAGCCGTCATCATACACGGCGGCGGCAACAGAGCTCGCTGCCGGCCCCCTGGACGCGGCCCACGCTCGCCGCGCCAAATATCGCGAAGGGGTTCTCGGAAACGAGGAGGTACATCTGACGGAAGACGGGCGAGGGCAGCAGCCGCGCCACGCGGCCGGCGTAAGTCATCGAGCTCTTCCTTCACCGTCTCTCTCCAACAATCGAAATGAGCACGAGGCGATCTAAGATCCTGCCTGGCCTGCGCCTCTGGGAGCTCCCGCGCGGAATGCGCCGCGACCCGTCTGCGTCGAGTCGCGCGCTCCTCGGGCGGGCCATCATCCGAAGCCTCTTTCAACCGGAACTCGCGCGTCAACCTCTGGGGCGGCCGCGCCCGAGGCCCCCCGGCCAGAAGCGATCGCCTCGACCTCGGCCACGGCCCCGTCCTCCACGGCCCCCCCCCCAAAGCGCAGGACTTCCGCGGCCGCGCGATGCGCCCGCGGCTATACTGCTGGCCCGTCCTGGTCCTCGACGCGCACTTCCGACGGTCTGGGCTAGAGGGTTACGCGGCGGGCTTGGGGGCCGTCTCCTCGCGGCGTCCTCTCGGCAGAGGGGGGCGCGGGTTTGCGGGGCCCCCTCGGGGCCCCTTGGCGGGGGGGACCTGCGCCTCCCGCTCCAGCAGCTCCTCCTGAGGGCGCTGTGGAGCCTGCGCCCTGCTGCCTGGGGCCCGCTCTCTCATGGCCACGCCGTCTCCTTGGCCTCCAGGCCGGCGCCACTTCGGCGTCTCTCTTGGGGCCTCTGGGGGGCCGGCAGAGGTGGCCGAGGCGAGCCGGCTGCGGCTCCTCCTCTGGGTTCGGGTCAGCGGGCCGCTGTGGGAGGCGCCTTCCACTTCGCCTCCTGCAGCTTCGATTTGAAGTCAGCCGCCCGCGACGAGGCCAGCTGCTCTCCGTGCGACGCCGGGGTAGGCAAGGCGTCTGGTCCCACTTCCAGCTCCGAGGCCGCTGTCCATGACCTGTCGGCCAGGCTCTGCTCGATCGCCTTGAACCTTTGCATCAGGAGGTCCCCGGCCTGCGGGAACTCCCCCGCCTCCAGACAGTCGAGAACCCTCGCAAGCGCCTGGACCTCTCGAACGTTGCGAAGCCCCACCTTCGCCGCCGAGTAGTGTCCGAACACCGCGGCGGCGAGGCACCAGGTGACTTTCGGTGCCCTCCCGCTCTCGCCGGCCCCCGTGGCCCGAGCTCTCTCCATGAGGCCCGAATCGTCGAGCTCGCCTGGTTCCTCGTCCGCCACCTGCCGGACCTTGCTGGTCCAGCGGGGGAGCGCCTCGTGAAAGAACCGGCCGGCAAAGGCCTCCTCGCGGCGGCGGCCCTGGCCCCTGGATCTCCGACTTCTCGTCGCCGAGCGCCGCCGGGCCCGACGTCGGCGTCCATGATCATGGCTGCGGTCGCACTCGGCTGGGGCGCGCACAACGAGGCGCTGCGCGGCGGGCAACATGCCGCGACCTCCTTCTCCGCGTCGGCCGCCGTCGGCATCGCGGGGAGGGGGGCCTCCCAGCGGCGGCAGCTGTCTCGGGGAAACCCACGTCTCGAGCTGCTCTCCGCCCTCAGGCGCACCCACTCGGCGTCGAGGGCGGACGTGCGGGACAAGCTCCTGGTCCAGCGCGGCACAAGTGGACCAAGCCAGGGGCCAAGCCAGCACGCTGCGAGGCCTGACAGACTCCGCACAGCCACACCGCCAAGAAGAGTCCATGATCATCCGCGCGACCGGCCTCCTCAACCTCAAACACGGCGGTCCCGTAGTACACGCCTGGGCCTCCGACGCCGCGGAACACCAGCGGGACCTCGAGCACAGTCCCACGCACCCAATCGGCCTCAACCAGGGTCGACGCCTGGATCCACTGGCCTTCCTCGAGCGCCCTGAACCCACGAGCACCTGCTGCGGCTCTTCTGGGCGGCCCCCGTGGCGCCCCAGGCGGCAGCGCAAGCGCCAGGGCTGGGGGAGCGCCACCCCGGGCACCAGCAGCATCACCTCCGCCTCCAGCCGCGACTCCCGGATCAGCACGGCCGAGAACTTCAAATAGCCGAGCTCCAACGCCGCGGGGGGGTAGACGTCCAGGCAGCGTGGGGCCCCCACCTGCCTCGCGGCCAGCGGGGGGGGCCAGGGACGCCCGCACGGGCACTTGGCAGCACGCCGACCGGAAGCGGCAAGCACAGCATCGGCGTCCCTCCGCCCCGGGCCACGTCAGCTGCAGCTCCTGCGACGTCGATGCGAGCGAGCGCCTCAGCACCTTAGCCCTGCAGCGGCCGAGCCGCCGGTCGCCTCCTCAGCTCTGGCCGCACGTCAGCACGCGCCTTGGCTTTTGCCTTCGCATTCGCCTTCGCCTTCGCCTTCGCCTTTCCTTTAGGCGGCATCCTCCTCCTCGGGCGCGGCCCGCTGCTCCGTGCGCAGGTTCTCCAGCAGCCGGGCGAGGCTCCTAAGGGCCTCGATCGCCCGGTCGAGCTCGGCCCCCCTCGGCCCCCGCAGGTTGTCCCACAGGGCGCGCCCCCAAGCAGGGAGGCGCGAGAGCTGGGGAAGACCGCTGCGCCACTCCTCACAGGGGCGCTCGCGGGGCTGGCGGGCCATGAATTGCCCCGCGCGACGCGGGGGGCGCAGAGAGCAAAATTGAAAGGCAAGGGAGGAAAGGCAAGGGAGGCGAGACCCGCGCTCACCTTGCCTTAAGCGAACAAGAGGGGCGGCGACACCCGCGCACCGCTCTTGATCACAAGCAGCTGCAGAACAAGATGCGGCAAATTACGACTCCCCCATCGCCCCATCCAATAATCGGCACGTGTCTCTATGCTTCATGTGTGTCTCTCTAATGCATACACAAGGTGGGCTGCGCCCAAGCTGCTACACACCGAACAGGGGGGGTGTAAGTAATACTGCTGGGTGCATGAGCGAAGGATGATACCATCGATAGATGTATGTATATGTGTATATATATATATATGCCGAGCGGAATCACGTACTCACAGGCGTGCTAGGTAGGCAAACATGCTGAATAAGCATGACTGAACACCAACACAGTCGTGGATGCGTTTAGCAATTGCGCAGGGGAAGCATGTCCACAATAAGGACTTTCAGGATGAGGAGAACTATGAAGAAGACCTCGGAAACGAGGGGGAGGGATTCGAGGACTTCCATGACATGAGGAGTAAAATGAGAAACAACAAAACATGAGTGTGGACTAAACTTGGAGGATAAAACGTGCGACCAAATAACCACGAACCCTCTTCCTGTTTTTCTCTTCGCGGGGCCGGTTCAGCGGCGGGGGGGTCGCGAATGCGGGGGGCGACCCCCCCTCCGAGCGATCGACCAGGCGACGCGATGAACCATGGGTGGACGTCTTGTCACTCGTGGCCACCCTCGAGGGGCGGGAAACGATACTGAGTATCGTTTCGCCGACCCCTATCCCCATGGGCGTGGCCTGGGCCCCGGTGGCCGTTTCACCCCCCCTGGATGGGGCATTGGCCGCCCCCTTCGGGTTCCGAGGGGTACATGCCCAACTGGGGTGGTTGGATTGTGGGGATTCTGGTTGGGGAAAGGGGATGGGGACAGTGGTCGCTTACCACGATACTGAGACAACCTCCCTGGGCCACCTGACCAGACGCCCTGCGCGGGGCGCGGGGTGCGGAGAGCGGCTTTAGATCTCCTTGCCCTCGCGCCGCGCCCAGGAGAAGAGAAGAGCCCTAGTGGGAGCAGCGCCCAGACACACCCAGGGCATGCGGGCTTTCGCGCGAAGCATACTGCGCATGTTTGTTGGAACGCATCACGTTCGCGAGCCTGCCCCAGATAATGTCCAACGCACTGTGCGCGCGGTGGCGGCTGCGAACATAGTATCATGGTCATGCTCCTGTCCCCGACCTCTGGCCCAGACAACGAAGCGAGCTTACCTTCCCGCCCCCGCCAGGTGACCTCCCCCGCCGCCTCCGCCCCGCGGAGGCGGGCCTCGGGCGTCCAGTGTTGTCGCGCAGCTTGCAGCGCCAGCGGACGACCTCGATGGGCGGGAATGGGAACTCCAGCCTCTCCGGGCCCAGCGGGGGCGCCGCCAGGGGGAGCGGGAAGGCGGGGGCGGTGAGAGGAGGATGACCGAGCAACTGGTCGCACTGCAGTGCGAAATTGCAGATCCCCCCTCTTACCCTCTACCCTCCTGCGCGTCCGTTACCCTTGGACGGTGCCCGTGGATACGCGATTTTTGACTGCGCTCGGACGGTGACCGTTGGGGCAGAGGGGCGCAGGGACACCCAAACAGAAGAGGCCACTGCAGCTGCTCTGCAATCCGTGCAGGGCCTGTCTGGCTGTTCCTGCTAGGCCCCCTGGGGCACAGCAGGCGGAAAAGGAGGAGGGGAAGAGGGGGACAAGGAGGAGGAGGGGGATGACGACGACGAGGAGAAATAGGAGGGGAAAGTGGGAGCAGGTGAAAAAGGAGGCAGGAGGAACGAGGATGAGTAGGACGAGGGAGATAGGGAGGAGTCGGAGTGGAGTCGGAGTGGCAGGATAATTTGAAGGGTCTTCTGGTTCACCATAAGCGAGCACACCATTAGTCCAAGTCCCCTGTCGATTGACAGCTGGCACGCAGGCACACGCCAGCCGTGCAAGAGGGAAAGGTAGACGAAACAACGAAAGAGAGAGGCAGTGAAGAGAACTTGGAAAAGGAGGAGGAGGAGGAGGAGGAGGAGGAGGAGGAGGAAGAGGGAGGAGAACGCCGACGGCGAGGCGGGCCATGTTGTTGATCCCCACTCTTACACGAGATAAAGGAGCAGGACTAGGAGGAGAAGGAAGGAGGAGGGTCAGGGAGGACGAGTAGAGAGAAAAGGGGAGAGGGTGAGGAGGATGAGTCGCAACCCCAGACGTGCCCATGCTTAAGCTTTTTTGCATCGCCCTAGATGCGATCGCCCCTCATGAGCGCATATCGGGTACGAGCATGGGCATGCCACATGACATGTTCCTACCCTTCGGACCCCGTGGGGCTTCTCCGCGTGGTGCGGTGAAAACAGGACGCCATGGAAAAGAACGACCGTAGTTAGTGGAGGCCTGGAACGCGGATGGAGGATCGGACGCTCCTGAAAGGAGGAAGAGAGCGAGGGAGAGAGAAAGCGAGAGAGAAAGAGAGAGAGAGAGAGAGAGAGCGAAAGAGAGAGAGAGAGAGAGAGAGAGCGAGAGAGAGAGAGAGAGGGAGAGCGAGAGAGCGAGAGAGGGGGGCCTGAAACTCCAGCCTCGAAAAAGCCCGGGGCGCGGCCCATCGGGAAACCTTAAGTCACTCTGGCTGGGGGCCACAGCCCAGCCAGGGGCCAGCGACAAGGACGCGCCCAGGCAAAACGTGGCCCTCGTCTGCTAACGGCGATGCTGGTTAACGCTAACGCTTACGGCGATGTTGGGTAACGCTATAACGCAAACGGATGCCAAGGCCACGCTAACGGCGATGTTGGTTAGCGGCGATGTTGGGAATCTGGTTCTTGCGACGCCGAACTTGCGCACAACAAATATTAGAACATCACAAACCACTCTCCGACGTGTCGACTGCGCCAATGTATCGAGCGACACCAGTAGGGCGAATTGAGAGAGAGAAAACAAAGAAGCACGAACAACGCTTTCCTACACTTGGGTTGGTCACGAACCACCCCCTCGCCTACAATTCCGAAACCTTCATCGCCGTAACCTACATCGCGTGTCTACGGGGACGGAGGAGGAAGACCAGACAGGCGGCAGCGGCCAGCGGCGGCAGCGAAGGACGGGAGGGAGAAGCGGACGCACCTGAGAAGGGAGGCTCAACCCCAGGAAATCCGAACGTACAATCAAAACGTGTATTGAGGACGCGTTGCAAGAACGCAAGACCCTTGGAGGCCGAAAGTATGATTCTTGTTGGGCGGCGGGCGGCAAGTGAACACAGCAAAGGACTGGCCGCAGAGGCAAGGACACAAGGGTACCCTAGATGAATGCGCGCGTCCTTACTAGGCGCGTTGGCTCTGTAGTGGATGCCACCATCTGCCAATAGCAAGATGCAGACCGACTTGAGGAGTGCACTCGGGATAAAGGTGGGATCTGGATATCTTCGAGACGCCAGGCAGAGGAGGAGCTTAAAGTTGTCGAGTTGGCTGGAGGTGGTGAGAAGCTCCATGTGTGGCGGAAAAGTGAAGAGCAAGCATGGGCTTGGGAGCTTGGGAAGAGGGTCCTGCATGTGCTGAAACAGCCGCTCGTCTCCCCCCTGGATCGAACCAACACTGATAACAACTTCAGGCGCCGGAGGCATGGCATCAACACAGTCATGACTCTGGATCGTATGCAGGATGATGCTGCGCCTGAACCAGGTCTGGCGCTGAGGGATCGCGAGACGGCAAGCCCCATGTTCGATGTCGTCCAGCTGGCGACGAGCAAGCCCGAAACCAGGACACGACATAATATTCCTATGTATTGCGGCCTTGCTGTCCAGGACCAGGGAACTGGCCTGGATGCCGAACCCGAACATTTCCAGGGACTTCAGAGCATCAGATGCGATCGAGCGGGAAGGGTCGACGGACAGCGCGCCAATCGATCCAGACATCGGACAGCCCTGCCCGATCCTCCGCGTCGACCACAACCCAGCCTCACGCGGACCGCCAAGCTGAACCTTGACCCACACCTTCTACTGTTTCTGGACCGCGGCAGTTGCGAAAACGACGCACCCTCCATCCTAGTAGCTGCTGCTCCAGGACCCTAGCTTCCTCTTCCCCGACCTCCGGACTCCTGTGATGTCTTCAATCGATGGGCCCCTTCCCCCCCAATCAGACCTTTCGGCCTCGTCTCTGGGCCATCCCTCATCCCTGGTCATCTTTTGACGCCCATGGGGCCAGAGATCAACTCCCGAAAGCCAGATCCAGCGAAAACCCCCGTCTGTCTTTCGCCAATGAAGTCGGAAGTCTGGCTCCTGGGGACTCCGGGGACGGCCTCCGGGGGCATCGGCAAGCGCCGCGGGGCCCGAAAGCGGCAGAATCCGTCATGAAGCTCGATCCTGGATCGAGCCTCGATCCTCGCTCCTTCTCGCCCTCCCTTCTTCCCATCCCTCCCACGGCCGTTCTCGTGCATACCCCCACGGGATATTCCTGGGGGCCGTTCTTCTGCATACTGGACCAGTATGCACCCCCGCGGAGAGCTGACCGTGGCCAGAAATTCGATCAGGGCAGGGCGTTGGAGGTCTTGTCCATCCGTCCTGACCCCCCCCTCTGAAGGAGGGTCCTCCAGGAGGCTCTTCTGGCCTGCCGGCCCGAGCCTTCACGGCCAAAGCATCGGGAGGGCGGAGGCTGATGCGTCCACTCGCCTCCCTCGCGTTGCGGCAAACGGCATTCTGACGCCGCCCCGCGCTGCTGCGGCCGACCCGAGCCGAGCAACGCCAAGGGGGGCCACCGCCAGGGGAGGGGAGGGGGGGCTCGCCACCTCCTCGAGGAGCGGATCCCCGCAGGGCCCCCCCCCCCAACCCATCAGAAAATCCCAGGAACGCCCCACAACCTCCCCGCTCTTCGATCCTCGAACCTCGACTCTGAGGGGGAGCTGGCGACCCCGTGGTTCTTGGCACACCTGGGACTGGCGCGGACCCAAACGTGGGGGCGATGCCCAGCAGCGACTCCGGCCCACAACACACAGGGGACGTTGTCGGGCGGGCGATCTCTGTGCGGCGCCCGACAGCGACGCGGGGGCGATGGCCAGTAGCGGATGTGGCCCGCAATCCACAGGAGGCCGCTGCTGGGCAGGCGATCTCTTGTGAAGCGCCCGCCAGCGGACGCGGCGACTCCGGCAGGGCGATGCCCAGCAGCGAACGTGGTCCAAAAATTCACAGGAGGCCGCTGGTGGGCAGGCGATCTCTGTCGGGGCGCCCGCCAGCGGCCGCGGCGACTCTCTCGCAGCTCCTTTCCAACAGAAGGGGCAGGAGCTGCTGCCGGGTACTCGTCCTCGCTGCTCCCGTCCCCATCCCGACCCTCCCGACCAGTGTTGCCCCTCCCCCCCCCTTAGCATTGCCTGGCGAGGAGGGGGGGCGGGGAGCATAGTTCTACAGGCGCCAAGTCGACGTAGCAGAGACCCTTACGTAGCACAACGCTCCAGGAGGGTGCGTTCCTCGACGGGCCTCACTCGGTCGCACTCTGGAGAGACTGCGGCACCCAGGTCCGCGACAACTGGAGTGCTTGACCTGGCGGATGCGAGCCGGGTGCTCGCGCCCCCTTCTCAGAAAGCGTGCGCACCTGGGTGACCTGACGGGCGGGACACTTCGTGAGGACTAGATCCCACAAGCCAGCATGAGCGTTCCACGGGGTTCAGCCCAACCGCCCAACCCGCCACCCTCATGTGGACACAAAAGTCCAGGAGGCCGAGAAGCTTAGCGCCTCACGGGTCCGATTGCAGCCCTGGTCATGATGGCCACCGCGCCGATCACGGATCGATCATGCATTCAAGCTCGGACGATCGCGCAATCAAGCCGAACCGATCATGCGATCGGGGATTACGTGATCCGCCGATCACTGAGATCTGTGAGCGCCGATCGCGTGATCAGAAGACATTTGGCCCAGGAGGGAGAGGCGAAAACCCAACAGGCATCCCCACGCCAATCTGTGCTATCTGCCAAGCTGCCGTCCCTGTGGCGATCTCGGGCACGACGCGGCACCCTGATGAGCTGATGCGGATCGGAAGCGGGCCGCACAGAGGGGAAGGGCCCTGGGCGGGGCTTGGCGTTGCGGAGAGGGCCCCGGCAGGGGAAGGGCCGCGGAGAGGGGAAGGGCCGCGGGGGGAGGGCAGCGGAAGCGGGCCGCGGAAAGGGGAAGGGCCGCGGGGGGCGATACATGGGGTGGGGAGGGAAACGTGCACCTTTCGGGCCCCTGTTTGGGCACCAAAGGTGTGCCATTCTTCACCACTGGCTGATGTTCGCCGCGCGGCCGCGCTGCCGCGCTGAACGGGGCGGCGGAGGGGCTGCGCGCCGCCGGCCGCTGCTGCCGCCACCAGCCGCCTTTCCCCCTCGCCTTCCTCGTCGTGGTCGACCCTTCACTTTGCCGCTGGGCCCCTTCTCGATGTTAGAGAAAGTGCCTTTTCTTCACCGCCCAATTTTTCGCCCACCCCACACCTACGTAACGCCCCTGGAGGGGAAGGGGACGGCGGTTCCAGGGCGAGGCGGCCTCCACTTGGCGCCGGCGTGCGCGGCGGACTCCTCCTGCCAGCAGCGACGGTCGTCGTCGTCGTCGCCGGCTCCGCAGCCGCCGCCGCCGCCGCCGCCGCCGCCGTCGTCGTCGCCGCCGTCGTCGTCGTCTACGTCGTCGTCGTTGTCGTCGTCTTCGTCAACGTCCTTCGTCGTTGCCTTCGGCAACATCAGCTTCTTTCTGTGTTGTCGTCGTCGCTGGCCTCGTCGCCGTCGCCGTCGCCATCGCCATCGCCATCGCCGTCGTCGTCGTCGTCGTCGATGTGGGTGTCGCCGTCGAGGGGATCATGGAAGGAGAACTTCGGATCCAGCAACTGGCGGCGGACTGGGAAGTGACCAAGGTTTGGTTGCAGCTTTTTAACATGGCATAAATAATCTTGAGAAAGAGGTCGGCTCCCTGAAACTGACGCTCCCGCTACATATTCCAGGAGTCCTGGGGCTTCCGTAAATCGGACTAGGAAGAGCAATTTTGGACGAAACGCAGCCCTGAACTCCGACAGACCCCCACATACAATAGCAAACCTAAGCTGGCGGCGAACAAGGATTCCTAAGGATCTGCGCCAGACCCCGAACATTCCCTACGGGGATTCAAAAAAAAAATCTGAACCAGATCCTTACACATTTCCCAGGCTCCCAGGGCTCCCTGACAAAATCTCGATACGGATCTGAACCATATCCCTAGAATGTCCTAGGCATTCCTACGGATCTGAGACAGATCCCTAACATTCCCTAGGCATTCCTACAGATCGGAGCCAGATCCCTAGCATTCCCTAGGTATTCCTGGGGATCTCCGCGGAGAGGCCCGGCGCCCGCGGCCGGGCCCGGAAAGGAATCCCGTCGGGGCCAGGTGCGGTGATCTTGGCGTTCAGGATGGCGCAGCGCATGTGCTATTTCTCCAGCTTGAACGCGCCGCGAAGGAAGGGCTGCGACTCGCTGGCTTGTCTGTTGCCCAGATCTGCATCCAACCATCTCTCCAGGGGCGCTTCGTCGACCCCCTTGGCCGCGACGATTTTGGACCGGTGCGAACGGAGAGCGGGGGCCACCGTGTCCGGGGCAACCTGAATATCCCCG
Source organism: Prorocentrum cordatum (assembly GCA_963575745.1). Classification (NCBI taxonomy): domain Eukaryota; class Dinophyceae; order Prorocentrales; family Prorocentraceae; genus Prorocentrum; species Prorocentrum cordatum. The sequence goes on along the minus strand of CAUYUJ010021726.1, from coordinate 1,172,457 downwards.
CTGGCGCTCTGGACAACGCCGATGCTACAGGAACGACCTGGGGTGGTCCTGTCAATGCGCCTCGCGTTCCTCTGTTTGGCTTGCGCGGCGCGCCGGGCGCTCCCAGGGAGCACGCCCTTGTAGGACTGGCCCAACTCGTCGAGGGCATGGTCGCGAGCCAATTGAACTGCGCGGCCCCTGGCAGGACGCGGGCGGCAAGAGTTATTCTGGTAGCGGGCGCGGGAGTTCCTCGCGATGTCCGCGCGATGCGGGCGCCGCGGCAGGCAATCGGAGACGATGTTCACGAAGCCGCCCTCCGCCGCGCGAGCGAACATGAGGGCGATGCCGATCCTGTCCTCGAAGCTGGGCGCCGGCGCAGGCGCCCGTAACTCCTTGTCGACGTTGGCCGCAACGGTATTTCATGCAGTGCTTGTAGCGCTGCAGCTTTCGGAGGGCGCTGGGGCTGTCAAGGCCAGCGACCGACTCGCGGTATTTGAGCGCCAAGCAACGCGGAAAGTCATGGCGTGAGATGGCCCTGCGCGACGACCCTCTCTCCTCCCACGATAGTTTCTGCGGGGCCTAAGGGGGGGGGGGGGGGGGGGGGGGGGGGGGGGGGAACTGCCCGGCGATGCGAAAGTTCCCGCTGCCATTCGGGCGCCGAGGGTCGGAGATGCCGATCGCGTTGCTCGGCAACATGTCGATTGAAATAGATGCGGTCGAGGCGGGCCCGCGATTTGCAGGATGCGCGCGTGCACTCGCCCTGGCACATGTTTTCGAGTCTGAACCTCGCACCGAAGACCTCCTGGAAATGCTTTTCTTCGCCCCGGCCCTTGCGGCCCGCGGCCTGCGCCGACGTCGAGGGCGCCCGGTCAGACTCGGCGGCGAAGTATTTGAAGCCCCCGCCAAATAACGTGAGCGAGTCGCCCTGCTTCGACAGCTTCCCCGCAATCCGAGAGCGAAGGGGGCGACGCAGTTCAGGGAAGGAGGTGACGGAGGCATCATATACTCTGGGACGTCATGCACATCGTACTCCGAGAGCGTTCTCGACGAACCTGCATGGATGCGCCCCACCGCCAGGCCCAATGCGCCGGAGGGGCCGCGGAGGCGGATAATTGCAGCGCGGCCGCGCCAGACGTGGACAAATGCTGGGTTCGGCTCGAACTGCTGGAGGAGGGTGTTCTTGATGATGAGGCCGACTCCCGCATGTTCCGGCGTCGGCCCCTGCGACCACCGCGCTGCGGTGTTTGGTGGCCGATGCCATGTGGAGTTGGAGATCTCCGAACCGCGAGCCTCCGCGATCATGACGACGTCCGCCTGGCACATGAGCTTGCGCACATGTGCGCTTCTAGCCGCGCGCCGGAAAGGGTCCACGGCGAAGAGGGCCTGCGCGTTCCACGTCGCCGAGATCTCGCCTGTGAATTGGCCAGCTAGGCGTCTGGCCGCAGGGGGTTGCGCCTCCGGCGGAGCTCGGGTCAGCGGCGACGGGGTCGCGTTGGGGCTGATAGCGCCGAGCGCTCGGAGGAGCCGCCGGCGTCGAATAACGCAGGCAGGGGCGTCCACGGCAGACATGTTCGCACTCATTGGTGGCCAGCGGCGGGAGGAGAGGCATCGAGCGATCGTCGTAAATTACGGCCCCGCGGAAGGGGGAGCGAGAACGAAGCGCAGAAGAATAACAATTCAGAATACGTCGGAGAGAGGCTACATGGCGAAGCCGGCAAGTGGCCCAAGCAGCTCGACGAAGCAGAAGCATCGCGGAGACGAAAGACGACCCTCGCGGCATAGCCTGAGAAGCCCGTGCAATCGGTAAAACAAATTCCGAACTCGCAGCTGGGCTGCGAAGGATGTCCAGGCTGATCCAGGGCACGGCGGACACCTAGTTCCGCGCCCTCACGCCGTTTCCCAGTCCTTGCGTGGTCAGCATCAAATCGTTCTTCACCTCGATGCCGACCAAGTCCGGGCCCACCTGGATCGCCTGGCCGTGGGGCGCCGCGTGCAACTTGCGGATGTCCTCCGAGGTCGTGCCCAGTACCTTGATCACGCCGGCGGGCGCATGCGCCTCCCGCGAAACCAGGTGGACATGCCCCCCTGCTCTGGGCGCGCCGGGTTTGATCGCTTCAGTAAAGTGAGGGCCAGTGGATGCGCAAGCGTGGTCCATCAAGAGCTTCAAAACGACGGAATCCTCCTTGCCCACCTCGCCCTTTGCGACGATCTCGGCGATCTGCTCGGAGAGGGGGTTGGCCCTGTTGCCTCGGCGCTTGGCTGCATTGAGCAAGGTGGCGGTCGCAGACGGAACTGCCTCCGCGCGGCCTTCGTTGCGCGACGGCTTCCACTTGAGTCGACTGGCCGCGCTCAACTGGTCGGCCCGGTACACCGAGTCCATAACCTCCGTCCAGGTGTCGGTGGAGGTCGCCGTGACGATCAAGTAGCGCTTGGAGTCCAGCGCGAGCATCTGCGAGCAGAGGGGCCAAAAGTGGCGCGCTGAGCCAGCTCCGCTGCACTCCAAGATCATCGCGTCCAAAGCGATCATCAAAGCTTTGCTGCCGAAAAAAATGTCGTTGGGAAGCTGCCTCCGGAGGCTCTGAAGGAGCATTGCTTGGTCCAGTGAAGTGGCCGAGGCTGGAAGGATGACATCAATGGCGACTCGGGGCGACGCTGTCAAGCTAATGAGGCTCTGGCGGTGATGTCGGAAGCACGCGCCCCGCAGGCCGTCCGTGCAGGCGAGCGCAAGGAAGTGCGGAAGCAGGTCGACGTGCATGTCGAACGTGAAGGCGTCGTAGTCGGGGAGAGTGAAGAACGCGGCGAGGCTGATCATCCCAGGGATGGTCCTGGGCATCACGCGCGAGAGCGTGAAGATTACAATGCCCATGGACTCGTGCCTGGGGGCGCCGACGGCACTAGACGACACCATTTCGAACGGGAACGATGCGAAAGCGACCCCGCGAACAATGGGTATCCACCGCTCGGACAGAAGCGGCGGGAAGTTCCAAATTTCAGTGATTTTGTTCACTGAGGCCATGCCCTTCTCGCGCGGGAAAGTGGCGACGACCTGGAGCAAAGCGGCTGTTGTTCTTGCGAGGCGCGGCGCAAGATGGAAGCAAAACAGCGGGTGATCGCATTCGAGTCCTTTGGGGCCCAAATGATAATGTGCCTGCCTTTCACAAGGTCCCACATGCGGTCGTCCCCTTTCTCGGAGGGCGTGGCGAAGGCACGCGCAAGCGGCAGGGTCGCTTCTGGGTCAGGGTGGCCTGCAACAAGGTGGACCACTGCACGAGGGGAAGCATATCTGGAGAAGTCGAAGTGCGCCTCAAAAGCTCCAGTCCTTACCCGGCTCCTTCCATCTCTGAAGTTTTGGGGCCTTGAGGCGGCGGCGCTCGGCAACGACCTCCGCCAGCTCCCTCTCGCATGCCGTGGCTGCGCGAGCGATCTTGCCGAGCCCATCTTGCGCCTGCTGCTGATCCGGGCCGCTCCACTCCGCGTGCGAGGCCAGGGACAATACATCGCGTGCCGCCCGTTCGCGAGCAGCCAGGCCGATCGCAGTACGGTCACGTCCGTCCACTTTGGCGAGCCCCAGCACCTCCCAGGGGTCATCAGCGTCGAGGTGTTAGCCCAGGCGCGTCAGGATGACGAGCAGGTCGTCACAGCAGGCGGGGTACTTGAACGGCTGCGCGGCCAGCGCAGGGTCGGCGTCGAGGTTCGCCTGCACCAGTTCGAAGTGCTGGAGAATCTCATAGTCGAACCACTCCGTCAACAATTTCGCGAGGATCTCGGTGGCGCGGCCCTGGTGAAGTGGCGGGGCGGCAGCAGCAAGACCGTTCTGGGTCAGCCCGGCGTCGGCGGGAGCGCGCACACCTGCAGGGCGGCCAAATCCTGCGTGGCGCCAGTCTCGTCGGCCGTGGTGCCCACGCCCGCCAGCGCCTGCGAGGGGCGCTCGAGTCCCGGCGTGCCCATGATCGCGGGGGTAGCCACGGCGATCAGGAGTGGAGATCTGGAGGTGGACAGCTGGAGCAGAGAATGTAGGGAGGGACAGCGGCGAGCCCTTGAGCCACACTGGTGAGGAGGGCATCGCTCATACAGATCGATCCGCAGTATAGGCACTGCGGATCGGTCTGTATGAGCGATGCGACGGCGCCGACGCGCCTCAAAGTAAGCGACGACGGCGATAGATCGATCAGCGAGCGATTGCGCCACTTTCCAGGCCGACCAAACGCAAGGCAACCGCATTCCGCTTGGAATTCTACATCGGCGCTACGAAAGTGTTTGGCCGCTTCGTGCTTCCACCACAACAAGTCGTAGGCGGGAGCGCCATTGCGAATTCGAGCTGAAGTGCCGACCTCAAATTTGGAAGACTTCCGGGGTGGGAGCACCATATCGAAATCGAACCAGGAGGGTGTAGAACAACTATTTTCAAGAAGTCCAGGGCGGTAGCGCCATTTCGAAATTGAGCCCGGAAGGTTTCGACCTCTGTTTCGGAGGAAGTCCTGGACGCGGGCGCCATGTCGATATCGAGCCAGAAGGGTTTCGAATTCCATTGAGGAAATGTTGGGCGGGAGCGCCATGTCGAGATCGCACCCGAAAGTTTCGACATCATTTGAAAATCTTTTGTTAGAGGACTTCTCAAGCGAAACCGTCGTTTCGAAATGGCCATACCGCTGGGCATTTCAATCATATAAATTCGGGCGGAGAATTTCGACCATGTGCTTTTCGCTGCAGACTTCCTCCAGAAAACGATTTCGGCTGGATTTCAAAACCATCTGATTCGAATTCGAAAGGGCGGTTCCGCCCGAGACTTGGTCACGACAATGCTTGAACAGAACATTGTTCTGGGGCCCGCGGCCTCACGGGCACCTTTGACGTCTTCTCTCTTATCGTTGGTGCAACACCACTGACGACTTTGTACCTGGGCCCCGTCGCCTGACGGGAGGGGCTGCAATTGGGCTGAATTGTCGTAGCAGCGAAGTGTGCTCAGCCATGCAATGCTGTCTTGGTCGTGGTGCTCGCAGCAGGATCTCAACATTGCATGGCAATGCACAGACGCATTCTGCACAGGCCGTGCGCTGGCTTGGTTCCCTGGGCTTTCGCCCACTGCCCGTCTCGTGCCCGACTCGCGTTTCAGTATGCCACACAGCTTGAACAAAATAGATTGCATACAATGGGTAGCACTCCATGGCTTGCATGCCGTCGCTGGCACCGCCCAGCTTGCACGTCACAACTTGCACTACGTGGATTACATCACGTAAAGATCTCACAACAATCGAACATCGGGCCCTGACGAACCCAAACTTCAACGCCCTCATCCTCCTCCTCTTCCTCCTCTTCTTCCTCCTCCTCATCCTCTCCTTCACCTGATAATCATCTTGCGAACAACAATCTTAGTGTGACCTGGCCCTCACTGCTCATAAACGGCTCACGATCACCTAACCTGTGAGCTCGCAGAGACAGCGCTGGGATCCAAGGATCGTGGCTTCCACGGCGATCCACTTGCCTAGAGGCAGCCTAGACGGGGTCCGAGTAGATGGGGTCGGAGGATTGTGCCGCATCGCCGACACATCGGCGATACATCGCCGATGCACTGACGATGCCTCGGCGACGTCGGCGATGCATCGGCGCCGTTGGCGTGGAGAAAATCGGGCTCCACATCGACAAGCAACGCCGATGTATCGCTGATGCGGCAGCACCCTCCGACCCCATTCACAGTCGTGCTGCTGAAATAAGGAAGACTCAATCAGGAACGAAGCCGCTTGTTGGCCCCAAGAGCGCCTGCGTGCACGAGGAAGGCTGGCTCGATGAGCAGACATGAAAGGCCCTAGGGAACATCGAGTCCCTACCGAACCCAAACTGGTCCTTCCCGTGCTGTCTTGACGCTTCCCCGGCTCCATCTGAGAGGCCTGGATTGCCTCCCCCTCCCCCCCTAAGACGAAGCCAAGACGAGGATAACATCGGGTGAGGGCAATTCGTAAATCGAGATGTCTCGGACGCCGCGGCCTTCTCAGAGCGTTCCAGAATGCTCTGACAGAGTTCCGGAACGCTCTGGAACGGTCCTCGTCCTAGCCCCGTCCGACCCCCACCCCAGGCAAGCAAGGGAGAGGCCGCCGCCTCCGTGCAGGGCACCTGCCTGATCGCCTGGATGGCCTCCGCGATCCTGGGCGGCTCGCGCGCGGGCCGCAAGGGTCGAAGAAGGCGGCGCCTGCGGCTCGGGCCCTCCGCGCCGCGCGGAATCCCGGGGCCTCCAGAGGACCTCCAGCGGAGTCTTGTTGTCTTGTTTGCGCTTCGGGGCGGTCCTGGTCTCGCGTCTCTCGCCATCGCTCAGACGTCCGCTCCCGTGCATGTTTCGGTTTCGTGCGCTCGTCTTTCGCAAGATGAGCCAGGATGCTGCTGGATGCTCCTCGCCGAGAAAAAATGCACACGTCCGAGCGATGCCAAGCTCTTCGTCTTTCCCGCGTCCCACTCCACTTGTGCCTCAATTCGATCCCGGCATGTCCCGCCCGTAGCCCGACTGGCACCTGCACCAGCTTCGACTCGCTTGCGCCCACTGGCTCAAACAAGTTTCAGAGCGGTCGCTCAACTTGCCTGCCGTTGTGCATCGTCCTCGGTGCCTCAGGCCGCCTGCGCACCACTCACTGGCCGACTCTTGGTGTCTGGGCCCTTCCCGCTTCCTCCTCCGCGGCCGCCCGCTTCTCTGCCGCCTGCTCCCGCGCCTCGTGCCCAGCGCGCCCCGCCAAAGCGAGCACCCGCGCCCACGGCCGCTGGCGCTGCCTGCCTCGAGCAAGCTCTGGGGCGGTCAGCATCTCCCCGCTCGTGCGGCTTCCAGGGCCCGTCCGCGGGCTCCGGGGCCACCAGGCGTGGATCCTCCACAAGAAGGGCTCGGGCCCTGCGCGGCCCGAGGATCGAACAAACACAAAAAGTACGAGGTTCGGGTTTTGCCCGTCACAATCGGGGGCCAAGGACTCCGCAACGTTTCTGGAGCAATACCGTGGAACACCACAGGCGGCACATCCCGCTTGTGGGGCGATTCTTGACTTTTGCCCATCCCACCAACCACCACCATGAAGACTTGACCAACAGCTCGCCTTTGAGCGTCACCCAGATCCTGTTTTTGAACTTCCCGCTGCCTGGTGCGACTCAGCGCTTGCAGGGGAGCCTTGAGCTTGCAGTTGACGCAGGATCTCGAGGTCAAGCTCAGCGCAGATCAACTTCTCATCAGCCCTGTTTTCTCCTTCCTCCTCCTCCTCCTTCTCAGAATCAGCATCTTCATCAGCATAGTTTCCTCCTCCTTATTGTCAGCAGCATCAACCTCATCATGTTGTAGCATCCTCTTCATCCTCCTCCCTCCTTCTCATGATCCTTCTTCCTCTTCCGTCTGCTTATCCTCTTCCTCCGACTTCTTGCTTCCTCATCCATCTTCTCCCCTCCACCTCCTCCTACTCCTCTTACACCCTCCTCCCCCGCCTCTTTCTTCGGCATCCTTCCTCCTCCTCCCTCACCCTCCTCCGGCGTCCTCGTCTGATGTCGCTAGCCCCCTCCCGTCCCCCCTACCGCCTGCCAACAAGATTTGGGGAAAGATCATGGGTAGGGGGACGGAAAGTAGGAGGCGGATGAGGAGGACGACGATCAGAGCAAACCCAAGATGCGTCAAGAATGCTGTAATAATCCTCCCGCCCAATATCCTCTCCTCATACTCTATTACGCGAGGCCGTTGCCACGTCCTCCATGGCATACCCTCGGAGGCGGGACCGCGTAACAAATGGAATATGTAACGGTCTGGCCAATGTAGCCGCTCGTCCAATACATGCAGCTTTGTTTTCAAGAGCTATGTTCGCGCTTCGCGCTGCGCGAAGCCCGGTGCGCGAATAACTTCGCGCTCTCGCGACGACCCCCACGCCCCTGGGGGGAAGAGGAGGACAAACACGAACCGCGAAAAACGTCGCGCCCTCGTGGCGGCCCTTGTGTTCCACGCGTGGCACCCCTGAAACCGACCTTGACAGCGGCCCTGTCGCCACACGAAGGCCACCAGAGGGCGCCGCGCCAGACCGGCACAGGCGCGAATGCTCGGTGTCCGTCGTGGCGCCCCGCCGAGCACTTGCGTGATCGCGAAGAAGAATGCTCCCCACGTGGGATGCGAGGAAGGAGAAACAAGCATACACGTCGTTCATTTCTAGCCAAGCTCATTTCTAATTGTGCTCGTTTCTAATTGTTCCTAGCCCCCTAGTGGCCAGGAAGAGCCCCAGGATAGAACAACTAGAAATGACAGGATCTTGGCCCCCCAAAAAAATCAAAGAACTTTCGAATAATTAGAAATGAACAATGCATACACACAAGTTTCCGGAAGTCCGCGCGGAAGTCCCGAATCGGTGCTCGGACCCCCTGGCGGCGCCTTTTGGCGCGCCGTCTTTCGCGCGCGCCGCGCGCCAGAGCAGGGGGGTCCAGCGCCGATCCAAGACATCCGCGCGGACCTCTGACAGTCTATACTTGTGCAAGTCTGGATTGCTCGAGAGACGTGATGCTGTGCTCCACACGCTCTTCCATCCAGCTTCGGATGCCGCGCAGCGTCTCGGGCGCGTCACACTCGTTCGGCCGCCGCTGCGCCCGTGAAGGCTCCAGTGCAGATGGTAGCCCTGGCCGCCACGTGTTGGACTGCTGGACTTGCAACCTCCTCCGCGCAGCACCCAGAAGTCGCCTGCGGAAGCCGACCTGCACCCAGCTCGGCGCCAACTCTTGCTGGGGGCAACATCGGCCAGGACATACGAGCCATCTTGATTCGTGGAGTTTGCCAGGGCTCGAACGTCCTGTCAAAGCGGCGGTCTTCGAGCGGGGGTGGCCCGCGCTGCCACAGACCGGGAGAAACCACAAAGTATCGATACTGCTTCTCCCCGGAGCTCTCCCGGGCTGCGCTCTGATCAGAATTTCAAGGCAAATCCAGCGGCGGCGAAGAGGGGGGCACAACAGGGCGAAAACGAGGCCAGGGTATCAGTATCAGTAGCTCTTCCTCCCCTGAAAACGCATTCGATTGCGATGGCAAAACTCTCTGATGGGGAAAACAAAAGCTTTGTGCCGTCGAAAGCTCGAGTCCTCTCGTCGACGGGAGACAAAAGAGGTCGGAGGACAATGCTACCATTTGCACCGCTCCCGTGTCTCACGATAAGGGCCCGCCCCTGGCATTTCGAGGGTGCTGTGATCCCCCGATGCTAAAGCAAGGGTAATGAAGCCGATAAGAGGCAACTACGTGGAGGACAGTGCAACTGTTTTTGTCGCTCCAATGTCTCACGATAAAGGCCCGAATCTGTTTTTTCGAGGGTGCCGTGATCCTCCTGATGCTGAAACAGAAGCAATGAAAGTTGTACTTGCCCCCACCCCTCTCGCAACAGAAGACACGCCCTCCGAGACCCTGCGGAGACTTCCTTTTCCGAAGCTCGGCGAAGCAAGGTTCAGAGGCGTCGACAACCAAGTCTACGAATCTATATATATATATATGCATATATATATATATATATATATATATATATATATATAGAACAGAGCAACACAACAATCTAGCTTCCAAGAAAATGCCTGCCCTAAGCCTACGATCTGGTTGGGTCGGCGGACAAGCATGTCTGTTTCGAGCCCCCATCTCACATGCAGGCATCGTTTACATGTGTTTCTGCGGGGCTTGGAACTTTCACTTACCCACTGGGCGTTGCGAACGCAGAGGAAGACCCGCACAGCAAGCCGATCACAAAACATTGTTACGAACGGAAGCTGGGCCCTCGGTGGCCTGCTCCACCCAGAAGAGGTTGGCGTTGTCGACGTGCAGGGCCCAAGCAGCCCAAGGAACCCTGGCATTCAGCATTCAACGTACCGCAAAACCGCAGCTGCATATCGGTGGGTAATTTTCCAAGCCAGATCGATACTGTACGAAGCTGCAGTCGTGCCGTTTCTAACGGCGCCAGGGTGTGAGGGAAGACAAGTTGCACGCGCCCTGGCCGCCTACGGCCGTCGCCAAACAAGTGCCGCATCTTCATCTGGGAGAACCTGGCAGCGGGGCGACTCGGAGGCTGCGGAGCAGGCGACCCGAGCGGCCACCTCGATGGTGAGGTGGACGAGGTGAAGGATGAGAAAGAAAGGGGAGGAGGAGGAGGAGGAGGAGGAGGAGGAAGAGGGCAAGGAAGAGGAGGAGAAGGATGAGAAGGTCGAGGAGGAGGAGGAGGAGGAGGAGGAGGGAACTGAGGGAGGCGACAGCGGATGAGGAGAGGAGGGCTTCCTGCAGGAATTCTCAACTCCGCTTGGGGAGCCCCCCCTCCCCACCACCATCAACCTTGTCCAACAATCACCTTACCACGAACCCCCTCAACTCAAAAACCCCCGCCCATCAAACCCGCACCGTCACACCCTTCCACGCTGCAACCTACCACCATCACGCCTGCAAAGTCACGCCCGTCCACTCAGCACCTCCTGCACCATCACCACGCATCGTTGTGGCTACCTCTGAATATAACACACAGCACGCACACACACACACACACACACTTCGTGGCGTTGCCACCACGCGCGCGGCGACGCGGCGTGGACAGTCGAACACACGCACGCACACACACACACACACACGAACACACACACACACACACATAAACATACACACACACACGCTCACAAGCGAACACACTCATTTTTGTTGCTCGACACGCGCCCGCGCGGGAGGTCAGCGGGACTGAAGCAGCGGCGGACAACGAGAGCTAAAGAAAGCGCGGAGCCAACGGCACGCGAGCACACACACACAAACGCATACACACACTATTACCTCCTCCGCTGTGCCACCGCCTCCCTCCTGCTCCGCCTCCCTTCCCCCTTGGACATCGAGGGTTGGGGGTGTGAGAGATTATGTGATGAAGACCCCTCTCGCAAGAACATCGAGGATTCAGACCCCTCGTATCACGTGTCATTCGTATCTCGTGTCATGTGCGAAATGCATTCGAAGCTGCTGTTCGCGAGAGCAAGGGCTTTCTGGTCTGGAGGAATCTGCTTGCCCTGCTGCTGTTGCGTTTCCTGCTGCCTGTCGGCGGACGGCGGGGCGAGGTGAGACGGCGTGGTGGTGTCGTGGCATCGCGGTCGCGAGAGTGTCAAGGTGTTACAGCATTACGGTGTCGGCGTGCTGCGCCGCAGTGTCACAACGTGGAACAGGGCGGGGCGTCGCGATGTCGCCATGTCATGAGCCCACGTGTTTTGAGGAGTTTCGCATCTACTGCCACTGTGGCAGATGACTGCTCTGTAGATACAGAAATTCGCGCGGGCTAAGGCAATGAACAACGATTGAGGGGCGAATGTGTAGCCACTTGCAGGTCACACTCCGGCGCGCTCCCTCACACGAGTCGTCCTCCACAAAGAGCTCCATAAACGGCCCCAACGACACAATCCGCGTGCCGCCACCCCGCCGGTGTCGGCACACACACAGAGTCCGCACGCCCATCTCGGCATACCCGTAACACGTGCCGCGCCCCAGCGTGAGCTCCGCCTGCGGCCCCAGCGACACTCGGCATGCCGCCCCTCGCTGCTTCCGACACTCCCCTCACAGACGTCGTGCCCCACAAAGAGCTCCACCTGACTACGGCCCCGAAGAAACAGTCCGCATGCCGCGCTCCAGCCCATGTCGGCACACCCCTCGCACGCGCCTCGGCCTCAGCAGCACCATCCGCACACCGCCACCCTGCCGATTTCGGCATGCACCTCGCATGCTCCGTGCCCCGGAGTGAGTTCACCTGGGGCCTCACAGACACAGTCCGTATGCCGTCCCTCGCCCAGTTCGTCACGCCCATCACACATCTCATGCCCAACAGGGAGCTCCACCTGTTCCCTCGGAAGGAGAGTTCGCATGCCGCCCCCCGCCCACTTCGGCGCACCGTTTCCGTGCATCGTACTCCGCGAGGAACTCCACACATGGCAACTGTGTGCAAATTGGCATGGCGTCCCACCGCCCATTTCGGCGTGCCCCTCATGCGGATCGTGCCCAGCAGAGAGCTCGACCTACGTACGGCCTCGGTGGGCGCATGCATGTGGGTAACCCACCACTTCGGCATCCCGCCCACGCGGATCGTACCCCATAGGAGTATGTGCGCCTGCTCCGTAGGTCCCCGTTCGCACTGCCCCCCGGCTCGCAGTATAGGAAGAAAGGTGCTCGCCATGACACAAGCAGCTTGACAGCGCTGGGCCCTTCGCAGTTGCTTTGTGCTGCGTTACGTTGCTTTGTGTTTCGTCGCATTGCAGTGCACTCACAGCGTTGATTCTCGTCGCGTTGCAGTGCGGTGGCTTTGTGCAGCGTGTCACTGCCACATGTTGCTTTGCAATTGCGCTGCGCTGCGTTGCCCCGCAGTGATCGCACCGCACATGTATAATTACACATGTACACATGTGTGCGCATACATCGCAGAACCTGCGTCTAGACATAGCGACTGCGCTGCATCTATTGCACCCCATGCTTCGAATGCCAATTATGTCACCAGACTGGTTCCACCGCGTACGATGTACAACATAATCAAGTAGCATCGCATCGTGCAAGAATTCACGGATTGGGGTCCACGGTGACATGGTGTACGTCTACGTATGGGCCAAGAGAGCGTGAACGAAAACAAACATGCGGGTCGCAGGTGCAACCACTCATGGTGCATCATCCTGTGGTACCGCATTCGCATGACCCGGGTGGACTATCGTTGGCAACTAGCTTCACCCTTCTGAGATTCCTCTTCCCCCTTCGCGTCCTCCGCTTTCTGCTCCTGCTGCTGTCCCCGCTCATCTTTGTCATCTCAAGCGTCGTTCGTATCCTCATCCTGTCATCGTCATGCTCTGTCTTCCTCGTCCTGACTGTGCGCCCGATCCCCCTCCCTGCACCGTCTAAGTCACTCGTCTGATTCCTCACCCCATCCTCAGTCCCCAACCCCGTCTCCCTCTCCCCGTAACGTGTCGCCTCCTGCTGCAACTTATCCTCACTCGCCTCCGTCTGCCTCCCACCCTCTCCCTCGCCCTAAGCCGTCCTCACCCCCCGAGCTCATCATGTCTCCTCCTTGCTCGCTGGCGCAGGCCTGATATCCATTGGCGAGAGCAGGCCTAAGGACGCCGTCAGCCGCGGGCATGAGTCTGCGATGGGCGCGGAAGTGGTACCTGCGGGGGCGAGGCTGTGTTTGTTGATGGATCAGAATGTTAGCCAGCGTGTATCACATACAGTGATTGTGTAAAAACCATGCGGTGGAGTCTAGGTGGCGCAATCAATGTGGTGCAACGTAGGTGGTGCAACATATGTGTTGCAATCCACGTGGCATACAGCAACGCATTGCAATGCAATGCAATGCAAAGCAACGCAATGCAAAACCATTGAAAGTACTGCACATCAATGCCGAACTATGCAAAGCCATGCAAGCAACGGACTGCAAATCTATGCAAAGGAATGCAAAGCACTGGAAAGCGGTGCAAATCAATTCAAAATAATGCAAAGCACTGCGAATGCAAAGCAATCCAAAGCAAAGCAATGCGATACACCACGATGCAAAGCACTGCGACGCAATGCATAGCACAATGCAAATCAACGCAATGCAAAGCGATTGCAAAGCGATTGCAATGCGACTGCACTGCGATTGCAAAACGATTGTACTGCGATTGCACTTCGATTGCAATGATATTATACGACGCACAGCAATGCAAGGCAACGCAAACCAATGCGAATACATGTAAAGCAGTGTCATGCGATGCCAAGCCATGCAAAGCGACGCAGAGCAAGGCAACGTGACATCAATGAGAAACAGTCCAGCGACGACGGCGGCGACTGGTGGCGACGAGCCGGTCGGAGCGCCACTGGGGTTAGGTCGGGCATGTCCCCCTACAGGGAGATTTTGGACGAAAAACAAAAAAAAGAAACAATGCTCCAAAATTGTCAGAAATAGTCAAAAATCGTCCCCATATTATTTTTGAACTATTTTCGAATAGTCCTCCCGTAGATGGACAAGCCCGACTTAACACTGGGGCTCAAATGCCAGCGTCGACGGCGGCGGCGACCGGCGGCGACGGGCGGCCATAAGCCGGCCAGGCCGCCCTTGAGGCTCATTTGCCAGCGACGGCGGCGGCGGCGACGGGCGGCCAGACCGCCTCTGGAGCTCAGTTACTTTGGAAGAGAAAAAGGTCCCCAGGTGTAGGCACTGTTTGAGCAATGCATCGTAAAACAATGCAGAGCAATGCAAAGCAGCGCAAAGCGTTGCGAAGCAAGCAATGCAGCGCAGTGCATTGCAATTCGAAGCAGCAGAAAGCAATTGCACGTAACGCAACGCAGTGCAAAGCACTGCTCTGCACTGCAATGCCAAGCAGTGCGTTCGAAATGAAAGCAACGCAAAGCAGTGCGAAGCAATGGAAAACAATCCAAACCAATGCAACTCAATAAAGAGCAACGCCGGCCCAACGGGCCAGGGCGTGCTAAGATCTCCGGTAACTGGTTAACAGTATTAACAGTATTTCTAGTTCGCGCGCGCGGGGCGGCCCCTGGGGGTCCCCCGGCGAAAAGTACCCCGACCGCCGCCCGACCAAGTCTACTCAGAGATGGTTTTCCTTCTGGGTGCGGCCTCTCAGGCTCCCCAGAGCGCGCTCAGAGTGCCCCAAGAGGCCCCCAAGACTGCCCAAGAGGCCCCCGAGACGCCCAAAGAGCGCTCGAAGACGCCGAAGATGACCCCAAGACGGCCCAAAAGGCCCCCAAGACAGCCCAAGAGGCCTCCAAGACGCCCCAAGAGCCTTCCAAGAGGCCTCCGAAGAGAGCCCCAAGAGGCCAAAATCGTTGATTTTCATTGGTTTTTCCGATGTTTTTTGTGTTCTGGCTTTTTCGGCTTCCGGACGCTCCAAGACGGCCCAAGAGGCCCCCAAGACCGCTCCAAGACGGCCCACGAAGCTCCCAAGACGGCGCCGAAACGACCCAAGAGAGCCCTCAAGACGGCCCAAGTGCCGCCCAAGACGGACCAAGAGGCCCCAAGACGGGCCCAAGAGGGACTCAGGAGGGATACCGAGAACTCAAAAATGGAGCCCTCCGTCCCAGAAGGCGCCCAGGAGGTCCCAAAGAGGCCCCAAGAGGCCTCCAAGAGGCCCCAAGATGTCGCCAAGAGGCCCCAGGAGACTCCCAGGAGGCCCAAAAGAAGCCCCAGAAGGCTTCAAACATGTCTCCCAGGCGCCCCCGAACGGCCTCTCAACAGACCCCAAGAGGCCCCCCAAAGAAGCATCTTGACGACGACTCTATTTCGCCCCATCGAGAGACGACCCCCAGGGAACTGCTTCACCATCAAAACTCCCCACGCAACGCGTCCGAACGACACCCGCCCCCAAGAGCGCAACATGGGCAACGAACACACAGACAAAAACCAGCGATGCCATATCACGGGCCGGCGGAATGAGCGAAGCGATTCAATAAAGAGCAACGCAGAGAAACAATAATGCAAAGCAGTGCAAACCCATGAAGAGCAGTGCAAAGCAAAGCAAATAAAGCAATGCAGAGCAATGTAATGCAATGCAAAGTTGCGCAAAACAATGCGAAGCAACGCAAAGCAATCCAGAACGATGCAAAGCAATGCAAAACAATGCGGCGACGAGGCGGCGCGCGGTGACGACGCGGCGACGGGGCGGCGACGGCGGCCACACGACGGCCAGACCGCCGCCCAGGCCCAGACGGCGGGCGGCGACGACGCGGCGACGGGGCGGCGACGGCAACCACAGGGCGGCGGACACGACGCGCAGGCCCAGACGACGGGCGGCGACGAGCCGGCGACGGCGACCACAAAGCCGCCAGACCGGCTCGTAAGCTCAGACGACGGGCGACGACCAGGCGGCAACGGGGCGGCGACGGCGACCACATAGCCGCCAGACCGACGCAGGCCCAGTCCCGTAGAAAACGAATAAGAGCCCCTCGCTCACTGCTTGAAGGATCTACAGGGAGCGAGGAAGGAAGAGACCGATAGAGCGATACCCTTGTATTAAAAAATGGATACAGATGGGATCTCGGGGTGACAATGGGGAGCGCACGCGCACCAAGAACATGAGAAGGTGGGGCGGGATAACCGGGGAAGGACCGGTGGCGGGCAGAAGGCGGCGGATCAACCAAAGCTGCATCCATAAAGCTCGCTACAACTGACCCGTCGCCCGCCCTCAACCGAGGCTCCAGAGCGCACATCTGTGCCAGACGCTCGTGTTTCCTCTGCACTGTTCGTCGGCGTCGAAGGCCTCAAACGTAAGCAGCTGGTACCATATATTCTGCCCTCGCAGTCCGACACAAGATGCCGCATGATTAGCTTCTGGCCTCTTCTATCCCCGAACTCCAGTACGCACAATCCTCCACCGTCACAACTCGTTCCCCCCCTTGCCCCCATGTGTACGTATGTATACATGTGCAACATCTCGTTGTTACTCTTGTTCCAATGCTCTAAAGCGTGTGTCCACTCGACCGCCCCTTCTTTCTCTCTCTCTCTCTCCCTCGTTATGTCGCTTTCCTTCTCATGTTGCTTAACGCCCTCCTGTACGCATTCTCCTCCTTCTCCCTCCCTCGTCATCCATCTTCCCACCTCCCATTTACTTGCACCATCTCCCCCGCTTCCCCTGCACAAGTCCATTCCCTGTTTTCCCCCCTACGTCTTCCCCCTCTGTTTTCCCTCCACCTTTCCGATTGCAGCGGCTCCTCGCACTTCATCATGCGTCCCCCTCCTCCTCCCTAAGGCCCACGTCCCGTGCTTATTCCCTACCTAGGCTCTGCCTAGAAGGGTTCTTACTATGTTGGCTTAAAAGGGACTGGGCAGAGGGGCTCGCCCCGGGCGGTTCCCCTGGCATCCGCCCCGCGGTTCCCCCAGTTACGTCCCCTTAGCTTAGCGTTGCTTATCTCATCTTAGCTTAGCTTATTTCATACTAGCTTAGCTTAGCTTCATCTTAGCTCATGCTTATCTTAACTTAGCTTACCTTCATCTTAACTTCGCTGGGCTTTAGCATAGCAGAGTACAGCAGAGCAGAGCATAGCGTAGCATAGAGCAGGACAGCATATCATAGCATCGCCCAGCATAGCATAGCATAGCACAGCATAGCATAGCATAGCATAACACAGCATAGCGCAGCACAGCACAGCACAGCATAGCACAGCGCAGCATAGCATAGCATAGCAGAACATAACATAGCACAGCAGCCAAGCAAAGGCAAAGCAACAGCAGCGACAGCAAAGCAAAGCACAATCAATTCAAAGCAAAGCAAAGCAAAAACAAAAGCAAAGCAAAGGAAAGGCAAAGGAAAAGCAGTGTGGCTCCCAAGAGGCGTCCCAAGAGACCACCAGAAGACCAAAATCATGGATTCCCGATAGGAAACATACATTTTCGCCGTACACGGCTTTTCGGTTTTCACAGCGTTGACGACGGTCCAAAACGCCCCCAAGACCGCCTCAAGACGGCCCAAGAGGCTCCCAAGAGGCCCCCAAAAACGTCCCAAAAACGTCCCAAGACGGCCCAAGAGGTGCCCAAGATGGCCAAGTCGTGCGGTAATAGACCGGATACGGAGCATTCTCAAACACACCCGGTGAGCGAATGCGAAAACATGCGTGTGTGTGTGTGTGTGCGCAGGCAAAGCAATAACAGCATGAAGCAAAAGAAACAACACATTCAAAGCAACAACAACAACAACACCAACAACAACAACAACAACAATTACTAGCACGTGGGGACACTCCGTTCTCACCAGTGCCAGGGTTTTCATACGACGCCCGCCAATACCCCCACTTTGTGGGGGGGCCGGTTCAAGCTCTACCACATTTCCAAACGACTCTTCGCCACCACCCACACCCAGCTTCCCGCCCTATGACGTTCGGACACTTCACTTCGTGGCCTGCGGACGACCGTGGCTACTACACTGGCGCATGGGTACAGTGACTTGTTGTGGTAACATATTCTGGACGCTAGCTTAGTATACGACTTTTCCCCTGTTCCAACACTGGACACCTGTACTGGTTTTTGGTGGTAACGTGTTCCTGACGCTAGAAAAGGAAACCACGGTAAACCAGTACGACGCCGGTACTGTCTGTAGGTCCTACAATGAAGATTTCGGCGTGCGCGCGCGAAGAAAAAACGAATGTGTCCCGCATGGTATTATTTGACAGGGATGATGGCCCTGGCAGGTGCGCAACCGTTGTTGGAGAAGTTCGAAACACGTGAAAAAGTTGCTCGCAAGAGCCCGTTTGACAGAAATGTTGAAAAAGTATTGGGTTTCCTACAAATCCGCAAGAGCGCGCGGGATGAAATTTTGACACTTTGTTTTTATTATTGTTTTTTTCATATTTGTGCACTTTGTTTTTTTTTCTTTTTTTATTTTGTTTTATATTGTTTCCCCCGTTTTGCCTGAGACTTCCTCACGAAAATGATGAAAATGTGGCTGCGGCCTAGGCGCGGCGAGGGGGGCGTGCACCAGGGGGCCCAACAATAATTATTCTTTAGAAGTAATAATATTCAACAACAACAACAACAACAGCATAAGCAAAGGCAATGCAATGCAATGACATGCAAAAACAACACCAATGCGAAAGTGTAGATGTAGATGTAGATGTAGGTGTAGGTGTAGATGTAGATGTAGATGTAGGTGTAGATGTAGGTGTAGATGTAGATGTAGATGTGAGTCTCGCTGTTGATGTTGATGTGGATGTAGATGCAGGTGTAGATGTTGATGCAGCTGTCGTTTTAGATGTAGATGTTGCTTTCCTAGATGCTCCAACTCCTAGGTAGGGTCGCACTGGAATAATCCCCCAGGACCCCCCTCCGAAGCCTCCCCGGACCTTCGATGACTGTGCGGCGCGTGGACCCCTAATGGAGCTGCGGCTGTCTGCGCTCTATGCTACTCTGGCGCAGAAGCTCCCAATCTGGTCCGCCAGCCATCTGGTCTCTGGCCTCTGCTCTCTGTCTCTGCTCGGTACTCTCTGCTCTGTGCTCTCTACGGTCGAGCGCTTTTGCTTAGCGTGTCGCGGCGGCGGCACTGGCGACACGCTATACCTGGCGAGCGGATAGCGTGTCGCTCCGCTCCGCGGGGCGGGAGGCTCGGACAAGCTCGGGAAGTTGACGCCTGGGGACCGGGAAGTGGACAGCGTGTCGCACCGAAGCCTGCTGGGCCAGAACCGGCGGAGCGACACGGTAAGCCACAGCTCCTGACCGTCCTCTCTGCTCTGCGCTCTCCAGTCTCACTGCCCTCTGCTCCCCAACGTGTGGGAGTTTCTGTGTGCGCGACCCCACTGGTGCGAGCCAGTGGGCGGAGCCTTCGCGGCGGGACCCCGTGAGCGGACCGAACGAGCGGGACCCAGTGGGTGGGACCCCATGGGCTGGAGCCGGCGGGCGGAACCCCAAAGGGGGCGACACCTTGAGAGGGGGGTCCCTGCGGGTAGGACCCCCGCCGCGCCCCGCCCTCCGACACTCGCCGTGACGAGAACAACCTGGCTGGATGCCTTTCTGGTGCATCTTTGGGGCACCTTGTCTGTCCCATCGCGCCGCGACCCGCATCGAATCCATGCCGAACACTTGTCGAATCCGCGTCGAATCCATGTCGAAGCCGCGATGAATCCGAGTCGAGTGGGCGACGAATCCGCGCCGAACCCGCGTCGGGCACAAGAGGAAGACAACAACTTATTGGACAGACAAAGTCCCCTTCAGATGCACTGTACGGCAAGCATGTGTCGTAACGAACCAGGCGGTGGTTTCTGAAACCGCGTAGACCGTTCAGCAATACGTAGCGTGTCTCAACAGGTAGACTGAAAACGTAGGTCTGGCACGACACGTTCGCCAAACCGTGGACCAACACGTGCCGAACCAAAACGCAACGAACGTTTGGAACACGGTACGTGTTGCGTCTCGAGGCGGGCGTACCAGGGCAGCTTGGCCTGGGAACGATCGCATCGCCCGCGCTGGTGTCGCAGCCGCGTCGACACGACGTGAACCTGCCGTAAGCCAGGTGTCCCCCCCACCCTTGGCGACACCACCTCCGGGCGAACGGATATGTCGGCGGCAACAGGCACGGCGCGCCACGGCCGGGACTAGCCGGGGAAGGCGCGAAGGAGCAACGCGCGGAGAACCTCTGCAGAACGTCCGATGGCCCCAGGGAGCAATCGGGAATCAACTCCTCCCCCTCCCCCTCCGCCACTCCTCCTTTTACGCGTTGTTTGGCCAGACTCTGAGCGACGGAGCTCGCAGCGTTCGTCGTCCTTCTTCTCCTTCCTCTCCTCCTCTTCCTCCTCCCCTTCTTCCACCTCCTCCTCCTCCTCCTCCTCCTCAACCTCCTCCTCCTCCTCATCCCCCCCCTCTTCCTGGCTTCCTCCTCTTTGATTGGCTTATGGGGGCACATTCTGGACACGGCGCTGGCGTTCGGAGAGCGGCGAAAGCGAAGAACGCGATATGGTTGCTGGTCTCTCCCCTCCCCCGGATCCCAAATCTGCTGCCGCTGCTGCTGCTGCTCCTCCGCAGGGGACGCCGAGGCATCGCATCGTGAGAGCCACAGGCGGGAGACAGAAACAATACATGACTGATAATGAACATATTTTTTGCTGCGCCCGTGCTCCACCAATACCTGTCGTCGGATTCGTGATTTAGATTTATGAGAAAGAAAAAAGGCACGCGGAGGTCCAGCGACTAAACCGCAAAACTTAGCAAACTTTGATCGCCCTGCTCGAGGGCCCCCCTCTGGCCGCCCGCCGGGGGGTCGGCGAGGCGGCGCGAAGCGCGGCGCACCCTCCAGCTCGGGCGAGGAGCTCTCGGAGGAGCCGTCGTCACCTCAGCGACAACGGGGGGGAGGGGAGGGGATTGGAGGGGAGGGGAGGGGGGAGGAACGGGGGGAGGGGAGGGGAGCTCTCGGAGGAGCCGTCGTCACCTCAGCGAGAACGGGTGGAGTGGAAGGGGGGGAAGGGAGGCAGAGGAGGGAGGAGGAACGGAGGGGGAGGGAGATCTTGACGTGTTTGCAGTGTTTGGCTTTTCTAGGCCTCCTGAGGAGCCCTCATCGCCAGGGCCGGATCCGCCTCGAGGCCCTGATGGAGGAGGACGGATGGAGGATGGAAGATGGATGGGGCATGGAGGTTGGCTCGGGGGCGGAAAGGGCGCGGCCGACGCGGCCGCGCCCGCGCACGCGGTGGCTCGAGCCCCCCGCTTCGGGCGCCCGCCGGTCCAGGGCGCCGCCCCCCCCACTGGGGACGAGGTGCCACGCGGGGCTCTGGGCGGGCGATGCCTGGCCGCAAAGGTCGTCTTACAGAGGAGGGTGGAGGAGTGGGCCAGGAGCGAAGCGGGATGAGGGGAAGGGAAGGGACAGATCGCTTGACGGACGGCGGGAGCGTGTGTCGACACTTTGCGAGCGGGGCGCGGCCAGCGAATGCGGCCAAGGATGGGCCGAACGGGAAGGATGCAAGGGAAACCTTGGAAAGTCGCTCACCCTTACTATGCGGGTTGGCTGTGCGCTGTGCACCGCGTCCCTGAGGAGAGGAGGGGGGGCAGAGGGGAAGAAATATGATATATGAGGAGGAGAGGACAAAGGCTTCGATAGCGATGAGGACGCGCACTGCGGGAAGAGGAGGGCAATGAGGTGGTGGAGGACGGGTGCTGGTGGGTGGGACTCCTGCTCTTTGTTACGCTCGCAGCTCGTTGAGAGGCAACGGCTGGGTCTTCTGAGGCATCGCTCTGGTTATGCATTTTTGAAGCAAAAGCCCGAGCTTGTCTGCGTCACGGGGGGGTCATCGTCCATGGTTTCACCCTGCTGAGGGTGGGGGCGCTACATCATCCGTCCCTGAGCAAGCTCAGAGACGGCCCCGAAGCAGGACAGTGTAGCACACGGGCGGCACACGACAGCCTGAGAGCGACCAAATACAACTCAGCACGGCTACGAAACGGCCCTAAGACAACCCTCAGAGCCCGTGAGGATTGCCCGAAAGACTCTCCACCCGATGACCCTTCACAGCCAGACAGTACCAACGAAACGAACACGCAGAATGCTTGCTCACGCTGCCCAGCCTACTAAACCCAAAGCTGCATGGCAACCCTTGGGCACGCGGCGATTCTTGCAGTCCATCGAGACAAGCCTGGGGACTCCGAAGGCGACCTTCTGACAGTCCATTCGCCGATACCCCCAACCCCCTCGAAGACCACAGGACGGTAGACCAGCCAAAACCTGTCCCAAGTTCAGCCACTATCGGCCCACGGCCCATGACACCACAATGGTCGCAAGAGACCCCAGAGCGCCTCATGAATGCTCACAGGCCCCTCCCCAGACCTCTCCAATGGCCACAGGGGAGGAAGACTCTACCCATGTACCCAGTGACCCCCCATCCACCAACTCACCCACCCCTGCCTCTCACTTTCACCACAAACCCAGACAATCCCTTCTCCTCCTCCTCCTCCTCCTGTTCCTCCTCATCCTCCTTCGCATTACCTGTCTCATCCTCGCCTCCATCCTCATCGTCCCCTGCACCTCCCCATGACCCTCTTTGAATATCCAGGATCGTTATCGGACTGAGCCTCAACACTACCTGCATCTCCTGGTCATCTCCCGCTTGGATCGTATGACTGGCAACGTCGCTTAGGCAGACAAAGCTTGCGCTCGTGACAATTGCCATGGGCACGACGGGCCGCTAAGGTACCAGCTGCTGGAGTGCTCCGCCTTGCTGGGAGAGAAGAGAGTTTGAGGGAACTGGCTTGCGTGGCGCGCTCTGTCGGGGAGAGGGCTGGAGGAAAGGGGGAGACAGACAATTCGTGAATCATCGGAGGTGGTCGTGTGAGCTCTCATCGGGGGTCCAAGCAACTGTGACGTTTCCAAAGCCGAGCTGTGTTCCCAGAGCCTCTCGAACCCAACTGCACAGTAGCTGCCCCAATCGTTCACGGCCACATCAAAGAGCAGCCATGTGTTGTGGAGCATCGCCCTTCCATGGCTTCGACCTCGCCCCTTGCAGCCCATGTCCATCTCCCCTGCATCTCATATCATGGGCCCCCGTGTCCTCAAACTTCCCGCAGCACGGTTATCAGTGGCTGCAGCGCCACTTGTAGCTTCCTTGGTCCACATCTTGCTTCTCCAAGCGCGCCCCCCCACACACACACACACACACACACACACACACACACACACACACACACACACACACACACACACACACACACACACACACACACACACACACACACACACACACACACACACACACACACACACACACACACACACACACACACACACACACACACACACACACACACCCGCACACCCGCACACACACACACACACACACACACACACCACACACACACACATACACACACACACACGCACGCACGCACGCACGCACG
The DNA here is from genome assembly GCA_963575745.1 of Prorocentrum cordatum. Classification (NCBI taxonomy): domain Eukaryota; class Dinophyceae; order Prorocentrales; family Prorocentraceae; genus Prorocentrum; species Prorocentrum cordatum. The sequence goes on along the minus strand of CAUYUJ010021726.1, from coordinate 1,149,166 downwards.
CACGCACGCACGCACGCACACACACACACACTCACTCACTCACACACACACACCACACACACACGCAAACACGCACACACACACAGACACCACACACACACACACACGCACGCACGCACGCACGCACACAATCACCAGAGCAACCCAACAGGTGGTGAAGTCGGTATCCAGTCTCCTTGTCTACCCATCCTCTCGCCTCTGGCCACCTCTCCCCCGCACCCTTCCCCCCAAAGGGGGATCTTATCTCTCAACCGGCGGACGTATCGATGTCCATGCCCTGGCGGTCTGGAAACCGAGGTTCGATCCCAGTCGGACATCGGCCAGAAGAACATGAGACCCTCCGTCGGCCAAAACAAACAGAACAGTCAAAGATACCCTCCCCAAGTTGACCAATAACCTCCAACACACACACAAAGAACATTAGGGTACCCTTCGCGAACCGACCTCGATCTTATACCTCGGTCCGCATGTACGCGATTCAACGGATACCTTCCCCGCTGAACATCCGCGCAAAACCGCACTGCGTCCGTAGATTCGCGACCGATCGCTCCTCCGCCTCCTCCTCCTCCTCCTCCTCCTCCTCCGCCGCCTCCTCCGCCTACTCCGCCTACTCCTCCTCGTCGTCGTCATCTTCGTCCTCCCTCTCACCCGCCTAACCCTCCTTGTGGGTAGCTCGTATTCCCCCGCCTCCTCATCCATCACCATCGTCATCACCATCATCATCATCATCATCATCAGCAGCAGCATCATCAGCATCATCAGCATCATCATCATCAGCAGCATCATCATCTTCATAATAAGCATCGTCATCATCGTCATCATCATCATACTCATCATCGTCATCATACTCATCATCATCAGCATCATCATTATAAGCATCATCAGCAGCATCATCATCAGCATCATGCGCATCACCATCATCATCATAAGCATCGTCATCATCGTCGTTATCATCATCATCATCATCTTAATCGTCATCGTCATCGTCTTCAACATCAGCATCATCATCGTCATCCGCATCACCACCATCATCATTATCATCAGTATCATCATGATCAGCATCATCACCATCAGCACCATCACCATCGTCATCATCAGCATCATCAGCATCAACACCATCATCATACCATTATCATCATCGTCATCATCATCATCATCGGCATCGGCAGCAGCAAAAGCATCATCGTCCTTATCCTTCTCCTCCTCCTTGATCGCGCATCCACGACCTCCTGTTTGATGTTCGGCACATTTCAAGTGCTGCTGATGTAGCGTATTCCACGTCCCCCTCCTGCTCCTCATGCTCCTTCCTCTCATGCTCATCGTCCTCCTCCGCCCTTCACCGCTCCTCCTGCAGCCCCGCACGCGCGGCCTCGCAGTACTCCCTCCAGGCCGCCTCCATGGGCGAGCGGCCCCGCTTGCAACCCAGGCGGGTGTCAACAGTGGGCCGGCAAGAGACCCTCGCGGTGCCCCAATGGGAGTCGCCCCTACAGTAGGTTCCCGTCGCGATGACGTCGGTGGTCGCTTCTGACGCCGTGTGGATCGTTCAACTGAGCACGGTCGCGAGTTCCCTATACAACAGTTTTTCCGATGACGGCGGTATCGGCAGATGCCAGACCACTGGCGGCGTCCGACCTTGAACGCCCGCGTTCGGGCCACCGCGACGTCAACGCGGCGCGAACCTGCCGTCGGGGGGTCGACGCGTCTTCCTGAGGATCGGGGACGGGGGTCAAGGAACGAAAGGTGCTTCTGGGACGAGTTTTGGTCTTTGCGACTTGGCTACTTGGGCGGCTCTGGGGAAGAGGAGCAAGGGGTCCTCCTCCCCCTCCTCCTCAGGGGGAGGTGGCGACCCCATAAGCACCCACTGTTTGGAAGAGGGGGTAACCAAAAATTGATTAGGAAGACGCTGGGAGTACACAGGGTTTCCGCCCGCCCCAAGGAAAGAAAGGTCAAGGGAAGCCATTCGACCCTTGAAATAGGGAAGCGCTTCAATGTCACGTAGACTGGAATCTTGAAGCCCCACAATACAAGCTTTCAACCAGCGAGCCAACGATCGATGGTTAGCGGTGGTCTCTATTGGCCCTGTCCGGAGAAAACCCGGGAAGGGAGAGCAGAATGTGCTATGGAAGCAGCGTGGTTGCCGGCGTCCCAAAAGTGAGGGGGCACTGCAGCTCTCAGCGCTCAGGGCTGGCCTCGATGCAGTCAGGCGGCCTCCTCGGCCCAAGCAGGAGGGAGGGGGGGGAGGAAGAGGAAGAAAGGGGCCAGGGTGAGGAGCCTCGGGCGACGAGCCTTCCCGTGCCCGTGGCCTCCCGGCCAGGACTCCGAGGCGCGGTCCCACCGATGCGCGTCGCGCGGGGGCCTCCGCGCAGAGCCGCCATGCGGCCGCCCAGGGGTCGCGGCCGCGCCCGAGGAGGCCGCCCGGGCGCCCCTGGGGGCTGGCCCTGCGCCCCTGCCCCCTCGCCCGTCCCTGACCTGTCCGGAGTGGCAACGGAGAGCCCTGCGGACCTGCAGACCCATCTGGGCTGCCCAGAAGCCACGACTGCTGTCTTTCATGCCTGGTGCCAGGCTGGACGTCCAGGTCCTGCGGTCCTGGTGCTCTCTTCAACGCTTCCAGAACAGTCGGAGCCCCCTCGCCGATGCTCCAGGAGCAGAAACCAGCTCATATATATATATAGATATATATACACACACATGAGCTCTCGGAGCTCCGCGCGGATTTCTTGGAGCGCGCCAGGGGTGTCGCCGCCGCCAGGGCCCAGCGCCATTCCAAGCAATCCGCGCGGAGCTCCGAGAAGCTGTGGTTATACCACCATTGGCAATGAGGGGAGACCTCATGACGTGGTCCTGGTATTGTTATATGTGGATGATGTGTGCGAGCGACTTCAAGACAGGTGCCGCCCTGGTAGCGCCTACTCGTCTTTATCAGTGTCCCAAATTGGCGCTTATTAGCGCCTGTTGGCGCCTATCAGCGCCTATAATGCGACTGCCAAGGGACACAACGAGTCATACTCAAAATGACTCTCACGATAGCACACATCATCTTTGCTAGCCTTGCAGGAAGGTTTGGGACTCCCCGTCGTTCGGCGACTCACTAAACAGAGGCCTCCTAGATGGGGTCCGACTAGATGCGGTCGGAGGATCGTGGCGCATCGCCGACGTCGGCGGGAAGAAAATTGGGCTCCACATCAAGCCGCATCGCCGATGTATCGGCGATGCGGCGCGATCCTCCGACACAACTACAGCCGGACCTAGGACAAAAAACATCTTTCAAGAACATGAGACGCTCCGCTGGCCAAAACTGACGAACATTCCTTCCCCAGGATACACAAGAGAACATCTAACAACGACGGACATTAAGGTACCCTCCCCAAACCGACCTCCACCCCATGCCTCGGTCCGACCGTACTCGGACCTGTATCTGGGAACCCTCAACTGAAACGCCCAGTCAGCACAGACCCGGTTCAGACGGTCAGGGCCTTGTCGCGATGCCTGGCCGGCCACTGATCATAGCTCCCAGGCCCGCGTCAGCGGAGGGCGGACACGGGCCATTCGAGTAGGGGATCGACTACAGAAACGGTTTTTCCCAAAATTGAAATCTTCGCCGAGCCTACCAAAACGATATGACGGATTCTTGCGAACCTACGACCGCTCCCCTTCTTGTTCGTAGATTCGACGAACATTTGAATTTTGGGGTAAATCGATACTGCAGCCGATCCCCTACTCGAGTTATGTTGTTCCAGTCGTACTTGGGCCATGTCCCAACCTTAATCTCGAGAGCCCAGAACGCTGGCGAGACGCTGGTGAAGTGTCGAACGAGTATCGCCTCCCAGGGCCCGACGCGTGAAGACTTTCCCAGGGGTGCCGCCCTTCAGGGCCCAGGGCTAAAGTTGGTTGGAACATCATAAGACACAGGGGGTATTACGGTATCGGCCCCTGTGAAGGTTCGGGGGCCCGCATCCGGGGAAAAAAACGCCCGGCGCGAAAAAACCGAGAGACCAGGATCTCAGGGCACGTGGCTCCCAGACCCCGGTCAGCCAGAGGGCATTTCCCGACCCCCCGTCAGCGCTGCCCACGGTTGCGTGAGTTCGGGCCCCCAAGACCGCGTGGTGAACTCGAAATCCCGAGAGACCCCACCACGCGGTCCGTCACCAGACCTCAGAGGCCCTGGTCGCCCGAGGCGTCCTCCGAGGAGGACCCGAGCCCCAAAACCGTGCGGTGACCCCGAAGTCCCACCCAGTCCTGCGATGTCCTGGCTTGTTCACCACGGGGTCCCCCGCCTGCCAGGGCCCCGCTGGGCAGGGCCGCGCCCCACGGCCGGTCCGCCGCGGGCGCTGGAGGCGGGCTCCGAATTGGGGTCTGCGGGGGCGACGGGCCGCGATGCGCACCGCTTCTCTGCGTCGCAGTCCCGATGCGTTCCAGTCCCAGATGTCCGACGCCTGGACCAGAATCAAAACGCAAGCTTTCCGCGGCTTTCGGCCTCCAGGGGACCCTCGCTGGGCCCCCGGAGCAGCGCAGAACCACTCAGGACGCCAGACCGGCCCCAGGTTGGAGGTCCAGACCTCCGGGGCCCACGCGTCGAGAAAATCACGACATCGGGCAGTCGAACTTCCGTGCACATGCCATCACTTCGCGGCGTTTTTCCTTGCGTGTCCCGAGACGTTGCCAGTTGCGCGCTCTTCTTGCCCAAGCGTCCTCACGGACGCTCGGCTTAACTGGCTCAGGCGAGGGGGGCGCTGGGCCGCGCGCTGCCGCGCTGGGGGGTGGGGATCTGGACCCCCGACGTCGTGCTTTTGTTCGCAACGTCGACCCAAAAAGGTCTGGACCCCTTCCCCGTGCTCGATCGTGGAAGCTCTTGTCGTGTCTTCTAGTGCACTGTATACTGCCCCAGCATGTCCTCCAGCGTGTCTTAGCGGTTGCCGCGCTTGATGCGGGACGCACCCTGTACGCCCTGGTGGAGAGCATTTCGCGCATTTCCTCGGCGGTCTGCGTTGCAATGGTTTGTGACCTCAGCCGATGACGCCACGGCGCCCTCCAGCAGGCACGACAATTAAGTGGTCGATGCATGTGCGCAGGGTCACCTCCTTCCCTCCCCCTCGCATCCATCCTCTTGCTCCTGCTGCTGCTTTTACATGTTTCTTCCTCCCGCCCTCCCCGCACTTCTGCCGCCGCCGCCCCTGCCGCCGCCGCCGCCTCCTCCCTCGCCGCCATTCCCCTGTGCGCGCCGCTAGTTTTCCTGGAGGCGGCCAGGCGAACCCGCGGGGAGGCCGTCCCCAGGCTTCGCGGGGGCGGGCGTGGCCACGCGGCAGGCGCGCCACACGTGGCAGGGGCGCCAGGCGCGACGAGAGCGCTAAGTGCACCAGGTGCGCCACGTGCCCAGCGCGCTAGGTGCGCTACACGTGCCAGGTGCGGCAAGCACGCCTCGTGCCACAGATTCGTCGGGCGCCCGTGGCGCACTGCGCTGCCACATCGGTCGGCGGCAATGCTGGGCGAACAGTTCGATCCCGACTACCCTCCGGAGCAGCTGCGCGGCAAATACCCCGCCTCACCTATTCCCTTCACCGGTCGACTTTCCGCAGCCACCCCCCCAGTTACCGTTTTCTCCCCAGAAATAGCGCCACGAAGGCTGCACGCACGTTTGACCCCCATATTGTGCCACATGCTTGGCTTCACCGTGCGTCGCGATATTCCCATTGTTCGTCACGAGATTGGCTCCATTGACCTCGCTGATGGCTCAGCGATGCGAGCATGCAATGGTTCCAGACCGCCGCCCAGAGTATCACATTCTTATCCTTTGGCCGCTCGTCAAATCAGCCGAGGGTGGTCCTGTGGGTATGTCTCTGGGCGCTCCATCAGCGCGGGTTTCCAAAAGAGAGTTTGCCGAAGGCACCTGTCCTGGCCAGTGCCATCCAGAGCCTGTGGATGGTCAACAGACCCTCATGGTTCGGACGGCCAGGTACCATCCACTGGCCCAGGATGGCACTGGCCAGACATGGTGGTGATAGTACTGAAATGCCTGTGGGGGAAACACGAGTCACATCTGAATGCCTTGCCCATCAACTACAGGGCAGCAAATGAATCCACCCGCGGCCTTCGACGGAGACTGGCCCTCCCCAGGGCCTCGACCGCCATTTCTCCTCAGGAGTATGCCACCGTCCGCCGGCCTTCCGCCAGCCTGTGTTTCTGACAGCTTCCACTGGCTTCCGCCGACCTTAAACTTCCCTTCCGCCGACTTCAGGCGTTTCGATTCGGTTCCCGACGAGTTCCTGTACTTGAGGCGAGTTCAGAATCGAGCGCTCCGAATTCCGCCCTTAGGGCGGCGTCTCCGTTCATTGCTTTTCTCAAATTTCAGGGGTGGGGCCGGCAAACGTTTAGAGCGAGGGGCGGTCGCTGTAACCTCAGTCAAAAGGGCTGCGCGCGGCGCGCCTTCCGTTCGGATCCTTTGAGGGGGGGGAGAGGGGGATCGCAAGGGGGGTAGAAGGAGGTCAGACAGGGAAAATGAACGTGGAGGCTCTCCCGCGGGCGAGCGGGCGCCCTGAACGTAAGGGAGGGAGGACGGAATGGGGAGTAGAGGGAGGGCAGAAAGGGAAAACGAACGTGGAGGCTCTCCCGCGGGGAAGCGTACGCCCGTAACGTAGTCGCGTCCTCCGTCCAGACCCTCCCAGAGGGAGGGACGGGGAGGGAGGGAGGGAGGGGGGGAGGAGGGAGGGAGGGAAGGAGGGAGGGAGTGGAGGACGGGGGAAAGGAAGGGGGGGGTGAGTGACCCCCTCCTTCTCCATCTCTTTCCGTCGCGCCCTCCCTCTGAGGGAGGAAGCAAGGGGGAGGACACGAGGGGGGAGAGGGATGGGGAAGGGGAGAGGGGGCGAAGGGGGGGGGGGGGGAGGGGGGACGCGGCAGAGAGGGCGCAAAAGCAAGAAAAAGGAGATGTGCTTGGTGCAGTTGTTGTGTTTCTCATATGTTCAACTGCCTTTTACTCATCTCTGCTGCTCTTAAACTGCTTTTACGCCCTCTCTACCATTTCCCTGACCCTCCCTTCCCCCTCCGCCCCCCCCTCTGCCTCCCCTTCCCTCGTCCCCCTTCGTATCCTCGCCGAGGGAGGGCGAGACGGAAAAAGACGGGGGGAGGAGGGATGGGGTCTCTCCCTCCTTCCCTTCCCTCCCTCCCGCCTTTCCCCCATCCCTTCCTCCCTCCCCGTCCCTCCCTCTGGGAGGGTCCGGACGGAAGACGCGGCTACGTCCAAGGCGTCCGCTCGCCCGTAGGAGAGTTTCCGCGATCGTCTTCCAGTTCTGACCTCCCTCCACCCCCCCCCCTTCGTCCTCCCCCCCTTCCTTCCTCCGCCCCCAAAAAATCCGAACGGAAGGCGGGCCGCGCGCAGCCATTATAGTTGAGGTTACAACGGCCGGCCCCATCCCATAGCATTGAAACGCAATGAACGGAGACGCCGCCCTGAGGGCGGAAGTCGGACCGCTTGCCTTTGGTCTCGCTTCAAGAACAGTAACAGGAACGCGTCGGGAACATAAATCGAAACGCCTGGAAGTCGGCGGGAAGGAAGGTCGGCGGAAGCCAGTGGAAGCTGGCGGAAATACAAACCATCGGAAGGCCGGCGGACGGTGGGACCTCAGCAGACGGCAAACCTCGGGATTATTGCAGAAGGTCGGCGTAAGCCAGTGGCAATACCGGGGGCATACTCCTGAGGAGAAATGCCGGTCGAGGCCCTGGGGAGAGCCAGTTTCCGTCGAAGGCAGCGGGTGGATTCATTTGCTGCCCTGTAGTTGATGGGCAAGGCATTCAGATGTGACTCGTGTTTCCCCCACAGGCATTTCAGTACTATCACCACCATGTCTGGCCAGTGCCATCCTGGGCCAGTGGATGGTACCTGGCCGTCCGAACCATGAGGGTCTGTTGACCATCCAAGGGGGCTGGATGGCACTGGCCAAGTTATGCGCTGGTGGTGCACTGGTGCCGTCGGCGAAACTCCCCTTTGGAAACCCCTGCAGATGAAGCGCCCAGGGATATGCCCACAGGACCAGCCTCAGCTGATTCGACGAAAGAACAACGGATAGGAATGTGAAATTATGGGCGGTAATCTGGAATAATTGCAAGCGCGTGCTCGCGACGCTTGGCCCTCAGCGAGGGAAGTGGAGCTAATCTCGTGGTACGCAATGGAAAACTCGCGACGCCCGTTGGAGCCAAGCTCGCGGCATAATTGAGAGTCAAATATCTGCACAGCCTTCGTGGCGTTATTCCCGGGGAGTAAACAGGAACTGGAGCGGGGCGGGAATGGCGTGGAGGGGGCGGCGGAAGGTGGACCGGGGAAGGGAATGGGTGAATCAGGGTACCTGCCGCGCAGCTGCCGCGCAGCTGCTCCGGAGGGTAATCGGGTTCGAACTGATCGCCCAGCATAACTACCGGCCCATGTGGCAGCGCAATGCGCCACGGGCGCCCGACAAATCTATCGCACGAGGCGTACTTGTCGCAACAGGCACACGTAGCGCACCTAGCGCACCACTTGACGCACCTGGTACACTTGGCGCTGCCGTCGCACCTGGCGCCCCTGGCACGCGTGGCGCGCTTGCCACGCGGCCACGCCCGCCCCCGCGAAGCCTGGGCACGACCTCGGACATGGGCGGCGCGCACACCCCAACGCCCGCGAGCTCCTGGGCCCTCGTCCGCAAGAAAACCTTGCAGCTGCCCCAGGAGGGCCAGAAACTGCAGACCAACTCCGCCGCCGCCGCCATCCCCCGCGGGTTCGCTTGGTCGCCCCCGAGAAAACTTGCGGCGCGCACGGGGGGTGGGGATGGGAGGAGACGGCGGCGACGGGAGTGCGGGAGGGGAGGGGGAGAAACAGATAAAGAGCACCAACAGGAGCAAGAGGAGAGATGAGAGGGGGAGGAAGGGGGGCTATCCTGCGTACATGCAACGGCAAATTAATTATCGTGCCTGCTGGAAGGCGCCGCGGCGTCAGCGGCTGAGGTCACAAACCATTGCGAAAGTGGACCGCCGCCGAAAGCGAATGGAAGGCGCCGAGAAAATGCGCGAATTTCCCCTTCCACCATGGGTGCGTCCCGCATCAAGCGCGGCAGTCGCTAAGAGGCGCTAAAGGACATGATGGGGCATGGCGAAAGGGACTAAGAGGCACTCAGAGGCACTAAAAATCACAAAAAGACACGACTGTGTGTTGAAAAGAGCTTCCAAGATCGAACACATCCTGAATATTATTTACGGCCCCGAAACCCAGTGAGATCCCCAGAGGGCATACAATACGGAACAACCTCCCGCCATGATTTGTTCATTGCCCGAGGGTGTCTGGGGACCCAGGCCCCCTCGGGTAGTGGAAAAATCTTGGCGGGAGGTGTTTTGCTATCGTCGCCCTCTTGAAACGCCCTTGGAGGGCTGGAGGGAGGGAGAGAAGAATGATGGAGAGTGGATGGAGGAATGGAGGCATGGAGAGACGCATGGAACAGGCAGGAGGGCGTCAGGAAGAGAGCGACACTGGCCGCGGAATGGAGGTCGGCCCAAAGCCTGGAAGGAAAGATCGAAGGGCGATGGAGGGGGAGGGTGGTTGAGGGGGAGGATGGAGGGGGAGGGAGGGGGAGGATTGATGTGGGAGGGTGGAAGATAGAAGAACAGAGGAGCAGGCAGGGGAGATGACGGAAGGTGGAGAAACACTGGGCGTGGAGGAAGGGGGGAGACGCAGGCGGGGCCAGGTAGGCAGAGCCTGGGACGATTCCAGGACGGCCCAGGACGGGCCGAAGGGGACTCAAGATGGCCTCTAAAGAGGCCGGCGGTCGCCCAAGATTGGCTCCAAAGCGGCCGACGGTAGCGACGGGAGGGGAGGTCCAAGACATGACCCCAAATTTAAGCCAACGAAGGTTCCAAGATGGCTTCCCTAGAGCCCTGGAGGCCCCAATGACCAAGTGCGCTCCACCCATATACACACATACTCGTATCTGTATACTTGTATTTATATTTACATCTCTATATATATATATACACAATCGAGAAAGCGTGATCCATCGCCGCTGTACTGTGGAGGATTCCCCCCCCTCTTCCTCCGGAACCCGGGGTTCACCCCCCCCCTTCCGAAAATCATCCCCCCCTTGCTCTGCAAAACCGCCTTCCCGCCCCTCTCCAAAAAACCGAGGGGGGTCACTACTGGTTCGAACCCACCACCACCCCACTTACCGCCGGCGAGCGACTCCCGGGTTCTCACCACCATCCTCACCACCGCCCCCACCCGCTGACCCCAGCACCGCCGTCCACCACCACTGTCGCACTGTCCCCACTGTTCCCACCACTGTCCCCACCAGTGCCCCCACCACTGTCGCACTGTCCCCACTGTCCACACAACTGTTCCCACCAGTGTCCCACTGTCCCCACTGTCCTCACCACTGTCCCACTGTCCCCAGTGTCCCCATCATTGTCCCACTGTCCCCACTCCCAGTCCCCGCCGCTGTCCTACTGAGCTGCCCCCCTGTTCCCACCACTGCCCCCACTGTCCCATTGTCCCACCACCGTCCTCGCCACCGCCCTCACCATTGTCCTCACCGCTACCGCCCCTACCACCGTCCAACTGTCCCCACTGTTCCCACCACTTTTCCACTGTCCCCTCACCACTGTTCCCACCACCACCGTCCCCACAACTGTCCCAGTGCCCTCACCAGTGTCCCACTGTCCCCACTGTTCCCACCATTGTCTCCACTGTCCCCACCAGTGCCCCCACCAGTGTCTCACTGTCCCCACTGTCCCCACCACTGTCCCCACCACGGTCTGACTCTTCCCGTTGTCCCCGCTGTCCCCACCAATGCCCAACTGTTCCCACCGCTGTCCAACCGTCCCCACTGTCCTCACCGCTGTCCCTGTCCCAGCGTGCTGTCCCGCTGTCCCCACCGTCCTGGCCACTGTCCCACCGTCCCGCTGTCCTCACCACTCTCCCCACTGTACCACTGTCCCATTGTCCCACCACCGTCATTACCACCGCCCTCACCAGTCCCCACCACTACCGCCCCCACCACTGTCCCACTGTCCCCACTGCCCCCACCAGCGTCCCACTGTCCCCTCACCAGTGTTCCCACCACCACCGTCCCCACCACTGTCCCACTGTCCCCACTGTCCCCATCACTTTTGCACTGTCCACACACCACTGTCCCCACCACCGCCGTCCCCACCACTGCCCCAATGTTCCCACCACTGTCCCACTGTCCCGAGGACCAGGGATCGTTTGCCGGCGGCGACGGGGGGGGGTTCGAACCACTAGTGACCGCCCCTCCTTTGCACGATGGACTGGCGGGGGGGGAGGGTTCGAACCGGTAGTGGCCCCCCCCTCGGTTTTCGAAGGGGGGGGCGGGTTGGGAACCCCTGGTGACCCCCCCACAGTTTTCCACCAGCAGCGGTAAAACGCGCTCTGCATATATATATATATATATATATATATGACACATACATATATATATGTGTGTGTATGTATGTATGTATGTATGTATGTATGTATGTATGTATGCAAATATATATATATATATATATATATATATATATATATGCACATAAACGCAAGCACGCATATTTCCCAAAACAGCGTTTGCACTTATGGGTTCTTAGTTGGCTTAACCATCTCGGGGTGACTGGTGGCTTTTGCCGGCGGCGCTGCCCGTCGCCGCCGTCGCCGTCGCCGTCGCCGTCGCCGTCGCCGTCGCCGTCGCCGTCGCCGCCGCTCGGGGCGAGTGGCGGTTTTTGCGGACGGCGCCGCCCGTTGCCGCCGCTAACGTCGCATAAGTTCTCCTTCCTCAACAAAAACTCGACCCTAGACCCCCCCCCCCGGGTTAACGATCCCCCCAATGGTATTGTGATTTCGCATTCATTATACACGCTCGTCCGTCCTATCTGTGAATTTGTACTATCTTTACCGAACCGGTATCGACCCCCCCCCCTCCATCCTGTGCAAAAAACGATGCGCGAACACATGTTCACCTTAAAAAAGCAAGGTTCAATACTCCCTTGCAACAAATACCACCAAGTCATCACGCGCGCGCCCATGTCAAAATCGTACCAAACACACGGGGCTTGCAAACATGTCAGCATTAAGAATTTAAAAACACCACAGGGTTTCGCAATACATCGCTCGCAAGTTTCCTGTCCGCGCGTTCATGCTTAAATCATTTACAAAATCTGAAGATTCTCATGAATTCTACTAAATTTAGCGATTTCATGTCACCGCGCGGTGCACCCGCGATACTCCTGTCATGCACCGAGGGCGCGAATTCCTTGCAAAGAATACCACGCGGGCCACATGCGCGCACCGCCGCGCGCGCATGATCAGTCTGACGGATTTGTTGAACTTCCGCGCGCGCGGATTTCCTTTTCAACCTTGCCAGCATCACCGCGATCACCTGCCTCATCGACAGCTGGACATTGACATCGTCAACGTGTTTGCCATCATTGGCGCCGTTCTCGTTCGTGCCGTCGCCCTCTTGGACATCGTCGTCGCTGGTGCCATCGGCAGTGGGGACGTTAACATCGATGTGGTCATCGGTGGCGCCGCCGCCCCCCGCATCGTGAGTTTTGCCAAACTAGTTGCGGCTGGGAGGGTGGGATGTTGGCGCGAGCAGTGGAGATGACGACTTCAAGTTCAGCGGAGTGGATTGCACCACATAGAAAGCACCGCGTAGACTGTATTGCAAAGGTTGCACGCCTAGATTCTCCTATCAAGAAGAAATAAAGTCTCCCCCCCTCCCCCCCACGGGGTTCACGGTTCCCCGGGAACCGATGCAAAACACATAGGATTCTGACCCATCCTCCATCCTAAAAATGAATTACACTATCCCAGGGGGGCCGGTACCGACCCCCCCGCCATCCTCTGCAACAACTGATATGGGCGCGCACTCGTTCATCCATCAGAAATCATAAGTTTCCAATAGTCCCTTGCCAGAACAGGGACGAAGTGCACACGCGCGCGTCGCCGCGCGCGCACGCCGAAATCCTTCAAAAACCTTGGGTGTCGGACGGATTTAAAAATCGAATTTCCAAAGAATCTTATACAAAATTTCACCCGGGAGAAATCCCAATCAATGGATGGTTTTTTGAGGTCCCGAAACGGTGCCGTGACAGACCGCGCGGTGACCTCAAAAACCCCCCAAGACCTCACCGCACGGTCCGTCAGCGCACGGTTTTGTGACCTCGGAAGCCCTTATCGCCCGAGACGTCCTCGGAGAATGACCCGAGTCCCAAAACCGTGCGGTGACCCCGAATCCCGACCGACTCACCGCACGGTGTGGTCACCACCCCGTTTGGGGGCCCACGATGGTTTTCGCTGAAGGAGATCGACCGGGAACCCGGGAGCCCGGGAACCCCAAACCCACCGAAAACGGCCCGGAACCAATAACCGGGAACCCGGGAACCCAGAACCGGAAACCGGGGACCCAGCCTGCTACCAAAATCGGCGGGAAACTTTCGCCAAATCTTTCAACTTCGGCTAGGACCGCTTCAGTGCAAGCACTGATTGAGGAAACGCATGGTTTCGCAACATTGACGTTCTAATTACACGTGAAAAACCCAATTAGTGGATGATTTTGAAATTCGATACGATGGGTATTGAGATCGATTGTGAAATCGATAATGAGATCGATACTGAAATCGATAGTGAGGACGATTGTAAGGACGATCGTGAGACCGAGAGTGAAATCGATTCAATGAGATCGGTCGTGAGAGCGATCGTGAGATCGCTCATGCAATCTCTAATGAGATCGCTTGTGGGATTGATAATGAGATCGGTTATGGTATCGGTGGTGAGATCGATCGAGAAGACGGTAATGAAATCGATGGTGAGACCGATCGATACGATCGACCAAGAACCCGGGAACCCGGGAACCTCGCCGCCCTCCGAGATCGGCCCGGAACCCGGAACCGGGAACCCGGGAACCCGGAACCGGGAACCCGGGAACCCGGAAACCCAGCCTGCCACCAACATCGGCGGGGAAATTTCGCCAAATCCTTCAACTTCCGCTAGGACCCCTTCAGTGCAAGCAATGATTTGGGACAAAAAGCTTAAACGCGCGATTCTTCGAAACCTCAAGATTTGCAAAGAATATTGCCAAACGGGCTTCGTGCGCGCGCATGTCGAAATCGTTCGTTCGAACGCCATTGCGCGCGTGCCGTCGCGAGAATGCTCTGCAAAAAAACGGGACGAAGTGCACGCGCGCGCGCCGTCGCGCGCGCACGCGGAAATCCTTCAAAAACTCTCGGTTTCGGAAGGAATTTAAAATCGAGTGTCCAAAAGACATACAGAAACGCAGGGCTGCGCAACACGTATTTTCAACAAAAGCGTGCGCGCGCGCTCTTGCGTCGTCGTCGTCGTTGTCGTCGCCGTCCTCCCTCGTCCCTCATCGTCGTCGTCGCCGTCGTCGTCCTCCGTCTTTCCTCGTCGTCGTCGTCGTCCTCTTTGGCGTCGTCGTCGTTTCCGTCGTCGTTGTCGCCGTGGTCGTCCTTCCTCCTCCCTCGTCGTCGTCGTCGTCGTCGTCCCTCGTCGGCGTCTCGTCGTCGTCTCTCCCATTTCGTCGCCGTCGTCGTCGTCGTCTTCCCTCCTCCCTCGTCGTTGTCGTCGTCGGCGTCGCCGTCCTCCCTCCTTCTTCGTCGTTCGCGTCGTCGCCGTCCTCGCTCCTCCCTCGTCGTTGTCGTCGTTGTCGCCGTCGTCATCCTCCCTCGTCCCTCGTCGTCGACGTCTTCGCTAGCGACGTCGTCGTCGTCGGCGTCGTCGTCGTCCTCGTCGTCGGCGTCGTCGTCGCCGTCGTCGTCGGCGTCGTCATCGTCGTCGTCGTGGGGGTCGGCGTCGTCGTCGTCGTCGAAGTCGTCGTCGTCGGTGTCGCCGTCGCCGTCATCGTCGTTGTCGTCGGTGTCGAAGTCGTCAGAGACGTCGTCGGTGTCGTCGTAGTCGTCGTTGGCGTCGTCGTCGTCGTCGTTGTCGTTGTAGCTGTAGTCGTCGGCGTCGCTGCCGTTGCCAAGTGCATTTTGGTAACCACCGTCACGGTCTTAAAAAGTCTTGCGACCAAGTTGCGGGTAGGAGGGTGGGCTGTGTGCACGAGCAGTAGAGAGGACAGCTTCAAGGCAGTCAAAGTGAGTTGCACCACTTAGATTGCACCACGCAGTTTGCACCGCATAGATTGCATTACATAGGTTGCATCGCGTAAATTGCACTGCATATATTGCGCCGCATAGACTGCACCGCGTATATTGCAGCACATAGGTTGCATCGCATATATGGCATCACATATTTTACACCGCATAGGCTGCAATAACCTACATGTTTGGGGCCCACGCTGGCTAACACTTGTCGTATACGTGCGCGTATGTACATATCAGCATGACCCGCCGAAATTTGGACTCTGATCCTATCAGCTGGCCCCCGGGAACTCCCAAAACGGCCACAAGGCTAACAGCAGTGCCGCGCCATGGGGCAGACTCACCGAAGTGGTGCCGTCTCGACAACCACTTGACTTCTCTAATCTCTGTGAAGATCTCTTGAGACTTCCAGGGCGGTCGGCTACTGCTTGGATATCGGGTGGTGGCCGTTCTTGCCGCGTGCTGGGGTCGCCCTTTGGCTCCTGCAAAAACAAGACGGGAGGCAGGTAACTGCTGGGAGTCTTGAATATTGCGTTCCTGTCCTCTGCAATGCCGGTAAGCCTTTCATCCGAGAATCCTTCACAGAAGACCCGTTTCCCCCCATCAGCCTCAAACTCTGGGCTGTTATGTCCTCCGAGCTTCTTCCACCACCCTATGCACATGTATAAAGTAGTGCTCACTGCAAGCCGTTAACTCCTGGAGGTCGCCGACGTGGCAAGCGTCGCTCGTGCCTGCGAATGTGCGGCAATGCCAGCGCTTTGGTACTTGTAACAACCAGGACGCACCAGCACGCCAAAACGCTTGGACTGGGCGTGTTTTCTCTCTGGCCTGACAGCGCTCTCAGAAAACACCGGCTCATCGCGCACCGGCTCAGCGCATCCTTACACAGTGACGCTGTTATCACTTGAGAAATCAGCCGCGTGCAACATGTACTTGCAAGCGCTGGCGTATTTGCAACAGTTCACAACAATTACCCGAAATCTAATGAAACTATGTCGAGTTGCCATGTATGTGAAAATGTTGCCTAGGCTCGATCAAGCGTGCAATTAAAAATACGCCGAATGGAAGGCCCAGGCCGACTGGCGACGTAGCTCAGGAGCGTCCACGGCTCAGGATGCAAGCCGGTGCATGCACAGCGACGTCCGTAGCTATGGGCGCGCAAGCGCGTCCGTGGCTCCACGCCAGCGGACTCACTATTCCATGCGGGTGACAAAAAGCCGCGAGGAAAACAAGGGAAGTTGTGGGACGACTAGAGCAGGCATTGCAGTGACGACGAGCACGACAAAGTAAGGGGATCAGTGGCAGCGCGACGACACCGCATCAATAAGCAAACATGTGCGCGTTTCTTTATTCGCGGCGATAACGGGTGTTATGGGGGGGTTGCGGGGGGGGGGCATAACGTGACACCCTCCCCGCCCGTGCGGTTCCAGTTCACCACAGCGTCCGCGCGCATGACCACGACGAGCGACGAGCGACGACAACGACGACGAGCGACCACGACCACGACGGCGACGACGACGACAAGCGACCACGACAAGGACGACCGACGACGACGACGAACGACGACGACGACGACGACTACGATGACGAGCGACGCCTCCAGAGGCCTTCCGGAGATCACCCGAAGGCCTCCAGAGGCCCTCGAAAGCATTCGCAGGCGTTTGACAACGACGAGCGAATGCGAGCGATGCAGAAACGACGACGGAGATGACGACGACGATGACGACGACGACGAGCGACGGCGATGACGACGGCGACGACAACAACGACGACGACGACGAACGACTACTAAGAGCGACGACGACGATGACGACGACGACAAGCGACGACGACAATGACGACGACGACGACGAGCGACCACGATGACGACGACGACGATGACGACGACGACCGACGACGACGACGATGACGACGAGGAGTTGTGGTGAACACATGCCTGCGAAGGCGTCGTCGCCTCCGCGTGGCGTAGAAATGCTCCGTACCTCCCTCCTCCATCCTCGTCGTCGTCAGTGCCGTCGTCCGTCTCCTCCTATTGCTCTCTCTCCTACGAACGCCACAATTGCCTGAGAGCACCGCAACTTGCCCGCGACCACCGCCCCTATGCGGCTCTCTATATGCGGATCCCTATAAGGACCCCTCTGGGGATCCCTATGCGCATCCCTATGCGGATCCCTGTGCGGATGCCTATGCGGATCCCTATGCGGATCCTTATGCGGATGCCGATGCGAATTGCCATGCGGAACCCTATGCGGATCCCTATGCGGATCCTTGTGCGGATGCCTCTACGGATGACTTTGCGGACCCCCACGCGGATCCTTATGCGGATCCCTATGCAGATCCCTATGCGGATCTCTATAAGGATCACTGGGAATCCCAATGCGGATTCCTATGCGGATCCCGATGGATATCTTTATGCGATCCGCATGCGGATTCCTATGCGATTTCTGTGCGGATGCCTATGCGGATCCCTACGTGGGTTCCTATGCGGATCCCTATGCGCACGGCGGAAGCCAGAGCGTTACGTAAGGGGGGGGCGGTGGGGGGGCATAACGCGCGCTATGGCCCAAGCAATAACGAAACACGCTCCATGGACATGGCAATATTGTCATCCACGGTTGTCCAACGGTCCACCTTTCTTCGTTGTGCGCGCCTCTGTCTGAGTTTGGAACTTAGTTAGGCGCTCGGGAAGGATGCTGTGCCATCACAGCGAAAGCTGCGAGAATGGATGTAGTGATGCCCATGAGCCGTGTGATTACCCTGGCAGCGAAGGGAAACCGCAACGGCGGAACGCTGGCATGAGGAAATACGGAAACTTCCCGACCTCCAACCCGTGCACTGGCCGCGGCGGTGCGCCAATGTCGACGGCCCGATTATCTGCGCCACCGGCACGTCTATGAGGAACCGCATGCAGGACAGAACCGCGAGGCTTTCGCAGCGTGCCCCTGGGGCAGCTGTGCCAGCGGGGCAACGCCGCCAGGAATTGCCCGTCCCTTGACGCCCGCTGCGAGTGGAAGGGCGTGCTGCTCCTCTAAGGTGGGAGGGTGGGAAGGGGGGAGTGCTCTCTGGGAAGCTACCAACGAGAACGATGGCGACGTCGGGCGCACCTCCCATGAGAACCCTGGGGGCCTCCAGAGGGTCCTCGGAGGCCTCCAGGTGCCCCTGTGGTGGCCGACGGTGTCTAAAGACGTCCGAAGCCCCGATCCTGTGCCTCCTCCAGAGCTTCCTCCTCGTCCTCATTCCTGGGGAGGGGGCTGTCCTCGTTCACCAGAGCTAGACCCGAATAGTCTGGGACCCTCCCCAGTGCCATGAGCGAGTTCAGTCTCACGGCGGCCCTGCCGAGGGGGGCAACGCGGATCGAAGACGCAGGGATGGGGGGAGGAGGAGGAGGAGGAGGAGGAGGAGGAGGAGGAGGAGGAGGAGGAGCAGGAGGAGAAGCAGGCGGAGGAGGAGGAGGAGGAGGAGGAGGAAGAGGGAATGAGGAGATGGGAGGAGGTGGGGCGAGAAGCGGAGAAGAAGGCTTTCTGGAGACTCGGAGCTCCAGGGCTTTACCCTGGCAAGCCTTTAAGACCCCCCCGGGGTTATCGTTAGCACCGCACCAAGACTGAGTATTTTCAGGGGGCCGTTTTCGCAGAGCGATATCTTTAGCACCTCGCACAAGTCAAACAACACAATTCCGTAGCGCGTCGCGCGCCGCGCGCCGCGCAAGGCTTAGCAGCGCTCAGTGGCGCTCAGCAGGGGCTAGCAAGGTTTGGCATGGGCTTAGCAGGGCTCAGCAGGGGGCGAGCCTGGCTTATCATTGCTTAGCAGGGCTTAGCGGGAGCTAGCAGGGCTCAGCAAGGCTTAGCTTGGCCCCGAGCGCTCTCTGCGGGCTCCTCCGGTGCCGAGCTAACGCTTCCAGGGTGCCGGATGCGATATACTTTCACCGGGTGAGGGGTGGGGGTGGGGGGGTCGTCTTAAAGGCTTGATGCGGTTTATGGGGCGCTCTGGGGGCTGGACTGGACACTCAGGCGAACAAGACAACCAAGCAGCATGGGAGTCACACAGGATAGGTTACGGCCCAACCCGCCAGCCCCAACCTGGACCCAAGAGGGCCCAGATGGGGGCCAGGAGGTGGAGGTTGCATCCGCGGGCGTATTCCAGGGCTCGAGCTAAACATTGTATCCGTCTTCGTTTTGTTATCGTTTTCCCTTTCCCCCGCTCTGTCGTCGTTCCCACCTTTGCTGCAAAACGAAATCAGAACGAAAACAGTCCACGAAATCGACCAAAAAACACCGTTTTTCTCGAGCCCTGGCGTATCCCCGCCCTCTACTACCTCACGAGAGTCGTCCCAGCGGCTCGGCACCGTCCCAGCGGCTCGGCACCGTCCCTGCGGCTCCCTGGGAAGAGGTGGGAGAGGAGGGAGGATAGGGGAGGGTGGACCTCCTGGGGGAGCCTCCACCGGCCGCCCTCGAGCGAGCCCCCGCCCAGCCCCCGACAGCAGAGGCGAGGGGCAGGGCGGCAAGGAGGCCCGAGGGCCGCGCACGGACGGTGCCTCGATACGGGCCCCCGCTGGGCCGCCACCGGGCCGGCCCGGACACCCGGCGCCACGGCGCCCAGGGCGTCCTTCGGGGCCGGTGCGGGCAGAGGAGCGTCTCGAATTGTGGGCGCGGGCGCCCTGGAAAAAGGGGGCGTTCCTCGCGGACGGTGGTACTTCTCGGCGGGCGCGACGCCAGGGGGGTGGGGAGGTCAGAGGGGGCAGGCCTCTTCCCCAGACCCCCGACGTCGTGATTTGACGGGTCGACCCCTAGGAGGTCGGGGCCACTTCGATCCCGAGTCGTCGTCATTTGACGCTCCAGAGGACTGGGAAGGACGCCCGGATGCCGAAAATAGCGGAAAGCCTCCGGTCGTGTTTTGTTCACAACGCGAGGGGGTCTGGGCCAGAAGGCGGCTGGGTCTCCCAGACGGTCCGGGGCTTCTGAGGAGCCCCCTGCGGCGTTGGAGAAGCCTCGGAAAAAGCGCCTTGCAGAAGGCCAGGAGCTTCCCGAGCCCAATCAGAAGGCCCGCCGAACTCCGGCGGGCAGGGCGCCGGGAGCCAGCAAGAGCAGGGCCGCGCTGACCCCGCGGTTCCGCCGCGGCGCTGCTACGATATCAACAAAAGACATGTGGACCCCTATCCCCGACTTCGCGGGGTTTCCGACCGGACAATGATTTAGGGCACAACCCCAGAATATACGTTGGGGGCGTCCATCCTCGATAAGGGGTGCGTCCGAATAGCGCCTCTGGGGTGAATCCCCGAGATGTCCTCCTTTCCTCAGCGGCTGGATTTGTCGTGGAAACATCGAGTGTGGGCGAGAAATCACCTGCGAGATAGGAGGGCGTGGGCTTGCTCGAAGGAGACCTCCTGAGCCGTTTAGGGGAAAAAGGCAGGACTGGTCCTGCAACTTTCGCCGTACGATCACCCTGAGAACGACGCACCCTCATCATACGACCGACTTGCGCTGACGCAGGAACGCCCAACTGTTCAGCGAAGGTCGCTGGTACTGACACCATACTCTGGCGAGGACGCTAACTACACACCAACACCCGTCATGTCCAGGCCAGACGTGTGCCCAGGATCGGTGCGTGCATACGCCATCCCGGCCTAGCCTGGATGGCGTATACTCCGATCCTGGGCCCAGCACTGTCCTGGCTAGCACCGGTGCCAGTGTATTGTTGGCGTCAACACACCGCACACGTCAAAGGAGGCGACCTTGCATCGACGGCACACGCTCCAGCAGAACCAGCCTGCCTCCATCCCCTGTTCCACCTCTACCTGCACCTGCCCTCCCGTCACCCCTACAGACTAACGCCAGAGGCAACTTCGCGATTTGGAATGGGCTCGATGGCGTTTTGGCGAAGACACGGTCAGTTTTGAAGACGAACGTTAATCATTCTGGGAACATGAAATCAAGAATGGCGAGGAGAAGTCCGCCAGGCACCGCTTGCCAAGGGCGATGAGGCGTGTGAGATGTTTGGCCGCCTCCCTCCCTCTTTCCCCCCCCCCACCCCCCGGGGGAGCCCAAACACCCGTTAGAGGGGGGCGCCCCCCCCTCCCTGGGGAGCCCAAGCACCCGTTAGAGGGGGGGGGCTCCTCAACGCACCTCCCAGACCATCGGAGCCTCCAAATCCACCCTGCGCGGCTTCCAAGATTCCCAAGATCCTTTCTAAGATGGCTCAAGAAGAGCTCCGTCAAGCCAGAGAGGCCTCAAGAACATCTATGATGGCCGCAAGACAGCCCAAGAGGCCCTCAAGCAGCCTCAAGAGGGCCCCCAGAAGACCTCCATCGAGGGCCTCAAGTGGCATGAAACATTGATTTCCCGCTGGTGTTTGAACACTAGCTTGTGCGTTCTCTCCTCTTCGAGCATCTGAGATCCCAAGACGACCAAAGAACCCCCGCAGAACGGCCCCACGACGGCCAAGAAACGGCCCAAGAGCCCCCCAAGACGGCAAACAGGCCTGCGAGTCGGCATCCAGAGGGCCCCATGGCAGGCCCAAGAGGAGGAACTCACAGGGTGCACAGGAACCCTCCCCCACAAGATAGCCCCAAAGACCCCAACAAGCCCTCCAGAGGATCCCAAGAAGCCCCTAGAGGCCCCCCCAAAGGCCCCTGGAGCTCTCCAAAGGCTTCTACGAGACCGCCCCTGAGGCCTCCAGTGCCCAAGGGACCCCGCAACAGACTCGGAGGAAAAGGATGACGAATCAGCAACAACTACACGCAGGCATCACGACGGAAAGCGGCAAACGACACGTGCGTATTCGGAAGCTGCACACCTGCTCTTCTGGGGGTCGGCGGAATGGCATAAGCCTCAATCATCAATATTGAATGTTGCATGTAGTGTTTAAGGGTTCCAGACGCCCCAATTGCAGGATGTCCTTCGGTTGCGCGCGTGACTTGTGGGGTGGATCGCGCGGCTTTGCCAAAGGCCAGAGAGAGAGCCAAGGAGGGTCAAAGGGTCTCCCAAAGGCGCCAACGACGGTCCCAGAGGGTCCCGATAATTACGACCCGAGAGGGCTCCAGGACATCTCAGATGAACAGAAGACGGCCCAAGAGGCCCCTACAACGCAGGACACCCAAGATGGCCCCAAGGCAAAAACTCAGTGTCTGCTAGTATTTGGAATAGTTGAGCGTTCTCTCCCTTTCGGGCTTCCGAGCACCCAAGGCGGCCAACAAGGCCCCAAGATCGACTCAAGGTGTCCCACGAGGCACTTCAGAGGCCCCCAAGGCGGCCCAAGAGGCCCCAAGACGGCCGAAGAGGTCATCCGAAGATGGCCCAAGAGGCCTCCAAGACGGCTCCAAGAGGGGCCCCGACAGGGGGAACCCAAATTGACAGTCTGACAAATCAAGATTGCCCCCGAGACCACTAGCAGTCCCCCCAGTCAGGCCAATCGACTGGTCGAGAAGGCGAATACATAAGCCCACCTTCGTCGATCGCAGGACCCTGTCTAAACGAGCGATACACTGGTCAGGGCGTATAGCAAACACTGGTCCTGAAATCTACTAGCACATCCTGTTTCAGATCGGGCCCAGCGTGGTCGGACACGTAGATCGCAGGGCCAGCGAAGCCACTCTTGCTTGAGACCCCAGACCGCCACGCGCCTAGACTTACTCTGACAGGGGGGACCACCTTCACAGCAGCACCGATACTGGTCAACCCAACCCTGGTCCGAAGATCGGTGTTATCCGATCCTGGCAGGGCCAGGAGGACGTGCAGACCGATCCTGGACAAATGGCTGGTCTGGCCATGACAGGTAACGGCGTGTATCTGGTTTCCTCCGATCCAGCTCTCACGGCCTCACAGGGTGGAATTCGTTGCCGCGGAAATTATGGTGAACATGCGCTTGAACTCGGGCCACTCCATGCTGTTGTTCCCGTCGGTGTCCGCGAGCTGCGCGCGCGGACGAGCCGGGCAAGGAGGAGCAGCAGCGACAGGAAGAAGAGCATGAGGAGGGCGAGGAGGAGGAGGACAACGACAAGAAGGGGGGAGGAGGAGAAGGCGGAGGAGGAGGAGGCGGACGAGGCGGTCGAGGCAAAGGAGAGCTTCCACGATGGACTCGCAACTCTGGCCGTCGCGTGGCGCCTGTGCTACCGAGGCCCCGCACGCCTGCACTCCAGGAGCCCGCCGGCTGACCCCGACGAGCGCCCGCAGGTCTCGCGCCCCGGCGCTGCCCGGAGCCGGCCGCACCGCCTCGCCTCCGGGCAGCCAGGAGGAGCTCGCCAAGCGGCTGGGGGCCGCGGAGGGGTTCGTGTGATGTGGGCACTGTGCCATCCGCAAACCCACGCGGCGGGTTGAACCCGCCAGCGGCAGCAGACGAGGAGGGCGGGAAGGAGAATGAGGAAAACGAGGGAGCAGCATGGCGAATGCCAGGAGAAACGAGGAAGAAGAAGGGAGAGAGAGGGAGCGGGCCGATCCCCCCCCGCCACGCACTGTTGTTCGAAGCCTGGACATCCTGTGTTGGCGTCTCGTTTTGAATTGGGAATTGCGGTCGCGTCTCCTCCTCCTGATTATCATCCTCCTCCTCCTCCTGATCCTCCTCCTCCTCCTCCTCCTCCGCCTAATCCTCCTGATCCTCCTCCTCCTCCTCCTCCTCCTCCTCCTCCTTCTCCTCCTCCTCCTCCTCCTCCTCCTCCTCCTCCTCCTCCTCCTCCTCCTCCTCCTCCTCCTCCTCATAGTCGCTGTTTGAGGTGCCCAAAAGTTGACCGACCGCACCTCACGTACAACCGTACACCAGCGATTTTGCGCCCACAGCCACAGGCTTCGGGGGCAGGGGGGACTGGGGGGCCCGCATGGCGAGTCCGTGCGCCTAGGCATGAGAATCTGCTACTACAACCCCCAGGAGGCAGCGAGCATCGAACGACTAGAGGACATCAGTGCCGAACTACACAGTTGGGACGTTATCCTCCTCAGTGGCACATGTAGATGGGCGGGAGCAGAAGCAGTGCAGCGACACTACCTCCCTAATCACTACGTGTTACAATTCGATGCCCGCAAAGGGAAGTGGATCAACAAAAGCTGTGGCTTAACGATCCTCATCAACCAGAGAATCGACGAGCGCAGCCTACGAGAGATCTACACTCCACCGACCAGCCTCCAGGGACGGGTTGCAGGAATTCGCCTCTCGACTAGCCGATACGACTACGTACTCTTTGTCTACTACTACGCCCCCACCCATCTCTCGTACTACGTGCCACTAGCAGACGCTATAACTAAATGGTTAGAGCAGTGTGTCGACCGAGTAGGCAGCCGTACGACGATCGTGATGGGCGGTGATGTGAACAGCGACTTTGGTTGTCAGCGAGACACCGACGGGACCATCGTGCGAAGTAGAGGACCGACGGTAGGAGACAGGGAGCCCAGGATTGAGAACTCCGACGGCACGAGCCTCAGGACCCTGTGTCAGACCAACGACCTCAGCATTGCTACTACTTACCACATTGCTGAACCCACCTTCTACGGGCATTCAGGTTATAACAGCCGTATCGACCACATCGTTGTACCCACAGGGGCCCTGGGACTCATAAAAAGGTGCGAGGTCCTCCATCGGTCTGGTAAAAGGCTCCAAAAAGTAAAAGTACGAGGACACAGGGGCCACCTCCCCATCGGCCTCACCCTCCTCGCCTCTACTACCACCACCTCCTTCCCCACGCGCGCCCGCCTACAACAGGGACTGTGCAGGGACGGCCTCATGGAATGCTTACGCAGCGGCCACGAGAGGGAGATGCTGCTCACCGAACTCGACAAGGAGGTGGAGGAGGTGGGTGGGGAGCAGCGGGAGAGAGCACTGGGAGCGGCGACGCCAGACGAGACCTGGGACCTTTTGGGGGGAGCGGCACGCGCGGCCATGCTCAGGACCTTCGGAAAAAAACGGCTCTCCCAACGAGATCGACCAGCTTACGAAGCGAGCCAAGCAACACCGACTCGAACTCCTTAGGCAACGAAGAGCACTGCGACAGAGCCTCACTCCAGAACAGTGTGCCGACGACTACGACAGGGTACAAAACGAGCTGAAAGAGATCACAGCTGCGCTGAAGCAGGCCCGAGAAGGTGTCGAGAAACAAAGAAGGGCGCTCCTGGTCGAACGCATATGGGAGGCCTACGAAAAACGGAACCTCGCCGAGATGCACCGACTACGTATACAGTACCAGAGGAATGGGCGCGGGCCAAAAAAAGGTACTACCGATCAGCCCGAACTCACTGGCCACGCGACTACTGGTATCAGGAGCTTGCCCACCCAGCCTTGGAAGGGGGGCTAGGAGCGCGGCCCATCGATAGGAACGCAGAGCGAGCAGTACACGAGGCTTACGTCCAGGAACACATCGACCGACTGCCGATCGACCACGATTTACTTTTTCAAGTCGAGGCGGACAAGCGAGCGATGCGCAGGTACTGTCAGCGAGCTAGCAAGCGACGGGCCTGGCCGCCTTGGGGCATCCCGATCGAAATGACATGGTTGATGATCGACCCCGCCCTCCACCTTCAGGACCCAGCAGAGCTCAGCAAGCGCCTAGAAGAAAAGCGAGTTGCAGCTGCAGAGAAGAGGGGGGGCGAAGACGAGCTTGCACACTACACGACATTGGGACGATGCAAAAATGGGAGGGAACTGCTCCGACGGATGGGGTGGACTGACGGCACTAGGTTAGGTCGTGTGCCGACGGCGACGGATGGGACAGAAGGAGCCGCCTGGGAGCAGCAATCCTATGCAGTGGGGAGGGGCAGATTTGCAGGGGTAGGTGCTGACGAGATTGCAGATCACAGCAAAGGATATATGAAGTACCTTGATCAATTTCTTGCACAGTGCCGAAGCTGTCAGGTTACTCCCTTGGACTGGCATCGATCACAAGCATTCCCAGCAGAAAAACACAACAACAAAGATGGGATACTAGGGAAGCGTATACTACACGTGTACGATTCTTTCGGAATGGCTTGGCACTCAGGCATCCACTTACGCGGCTCACCCCCCATCACATGCACCCTGGGCCCAAGGGGGCCTCCCGCACCGCTGTCGCGAAAACGCCATCCTCTGTGTACAAGCGGCCCAATGGAGAGCCGCCCAAGGGGGGGCGAGCACAATCACCACCAACTACGACGGCACCAACGCGTTCGCAGCCACCAACCGAGCCCTACTCAGAGCGGTTGTCTTCAGGCAAGCCCACGAGCACGATCTGCGCTTTGCCATGGCAGCCATTGGCCACTCCACCCTGACGCTCGAAGCTGCCGACGGCGCCGTCGAAGCTGAGAGCACCACAGGTGCTCTAATGGGCTTCGCCCTCTGCCCGCGGCAATTCAACGATGCATACAACCTGTACGTCACAAAATGGTGGGAACAAGGCCGCACGGACCCAGACCAAATTATCCACGACACGACTAACCCAGTCGCAGGCAACACCCACGACTTGTCCCTCAACACGTTCATGGACGACATCACTTATGTGCAGACGGTCCTACCTACATCGACGGCTGGCGATATTGAACACCAACTCAACAACAACACCGAACGCCTTTCCCAAACAATTGCAGCAGGAGGATGGGGACTCAACAACGCCAAGACCAACCACCTACTATATTTAGTAGGGCAAGGCTGTTACGGAAAGACCAGACAACTCAGACGCAGCAGAACACTGCAGGGTCAGGCGTTGAGGGAGATGCGTGTACTTGGCCCTTACCTACCGGCTGGTCAGGGCATCACAGGCGAGGTCGTGCGGCGCATCGCAGCCATACGCGTCGCATGGCGACAATGCGGGATCTTTTGGACCTCTAAGGTACCCCGACAGATAAAACGCATGATGTTCATGGCTTTCGTCGTAGGTGCGGCCCTCAGCGGATCGCCAGCGTTAGTTCTGACAGATACCCACACAACGGCAATCGACAGTGTACCAGGCAAATACCTACGGACGCTAGCGGGAGGTGCCATGTCGTGGACCAGAGCGGATGGGACAGTGGGGTGCAACAACTTGCGACAGGTGTTTAGATACTGGAGGCTCGAGCGCACATCCGTATCCTTACTTGTGCGACGTTTGCGATGGTACCAGAACTGGTCTAGGCACCCTTGGGAGCACGGAGCAGTCATCGCAGCGGTTTTTGGGACATCCAGACTCGACGCGGCTCAGGGTATTCAGCGACTCGAAGGGCAGGGATTTGTGGGACCCTCCTCCACCCCGTGGGCACAGCAGTTTGCAGTCGACATGCAGGCGATAGCAAAGGTTGACGAGAGCATGGGATGGTATGCAGACAGGGACCCAGACCTTGCCATATTCGAACAGGGGAGTGCGGAACAAAAAAACTGGCTGCAAACCGACCCATCAATATTGCACAGATACGAGCGAAACTGGGACGTGCTTACGACACGAGATACGACGCTGCAGGAGGAGGAGGGCAGGGAGGAGGAGTCACTGAAACCCTACTGGTGCGATCATACGACGACGGGCGAACACGACACGGAACAGAGGTGTGGCATGCGCTTTGCGACATACGCAGCACTAGCTGGGCATCGCCGAGAGTCCCACAACATCCGACCAGTGGTGGCGTCCGTAATCGTCAACAACCAGTGCCCCTGGTGCAAGAGCACATTTATTATTCGTAAGGTATGTGTCGACCACGCGACCAGGGCCGTCCACGGCCGCGGGATTTGCCACCAAGACAGGTCGATGTGGTCCCACCCTATCTCCGACCCCAGCTCCCTCACCTGCCCGATCTGTAACCGCGAGGCTCAAACTCTCGAGGAGTAGCACGCACACATCCGCGAGCACATTGCAGGGCCAGGGTCGATCAGAGCGGCACGGGGTGGGGGAGCACATGTTGCACGGGGGCCACGGCGACTGGCGCATCAGGGCCAGCGCGAAGAGAGGAGGGGGCGCAGCAGAGGGGGAGCCGCCCTCGCAGCGCCCGCACCTCGGCGGCGGCGGAGTCGGCTCGTCAGACACACCGCAGTCGCAGCAGCCGCCCCAGCAACCGCCCCCCCACACAGCGCCGAGGCGGAGGCGGTCGAGGACCCCCAGGAGGAGGCCGCGGTGGTGGCGGCGGCGGCCAGGTGGAGCTGCGGGACCAGCTGAGATCGCCCCAGAGGCTCACCCCCCCAGAACTCGAACGAGATTCGCAACTTCTTGCATCTCACGGGAGAGTTCTGGCTGACGCCGCTCGAGCCAGATTGGGTGCAGGCGCCGATGGAGACAGGCAAAGAGTACGGACGGAAGGTGAAGCAGTTGGGCAAGGGGCACGGCCTCGGCCCACCGCACGGCCAGGTCGCGGCGAGCCTGGTCGAGGAGATCGTGGCGGTGCTCGACGCAGAGGAGCAGAAGCTCGACGCGCCCCTCCTCCACGTGAGGCAGCTCTTGAAAGAGCTCATGAGCCAGCTCGACGAACCCTGTGGACCGATCTTCATCACGGAGGTCTTCCTGCAATGCAAGATCCAGGAGGCGCACAACAAGTCGGGCGAAGACGTGGAGATGGACATCAAACAGTGCAAGGCCAAGCTCATCTACACGATCAACACGGCGCCGAGCTTCAGGGCGGTGCTGTACGACCAGAAGCTCGAGCAGGAGCAGTACGACAATATCTCGGGATTCAAGGGGGACATGTTCAAGCAGGCACTGGGCCACGCGCTGGCGCACCTCGGGGCCACGAAGAGCCGCTCAGGGGGCCCGAAGACGGGCCTGGAGAGGGCCGTGGAGGCGCAGCTCAACAGGAGGTGAGCCAAGGCACGCCTCAGCCTAAGCCCAGCAGCTCGCCCCGCCGAGAGCGAGAGAGCCCCGCGGGCCAGTCCCCACCAGCCCCGCAGCCTAGCGGCGCCGCCAGCTCGATGTCGAGCAGCGCTCCCGAGTCACGCCTCAACTCTATGGGGCGCCCTCGTGCCTGGCCACCGTCAGCTCCGCCAGTCACTCGAGAGGAAAAAATCGCACAGCAGATCAGCACAGACCTTGTTCGTATGACGAGTCTCAGGAGCCAGGCCGAACAACACGGAGGCCAGATGGCCTACCTGTATCGGATGGCTACGTACTATCGGGACCTACGGCCAAGGGACTACTACCAACCTATGGCGAACAAATAAGGGTGACGGCTGACCTTCTTTCCCAGCCGCCACCCTACTATTACACGGGCTCCCACCACCTACGCCCCCCCCTCCCACCAACTCCTGCCTCCAATCTACTATTCCTCAGGCTATCAGCTCTCGACTAGTTCCACTCGCAGTCGAACTCTTCCCCCGCGCGCGGCTTGTCTGTCATATACTATTGCGGATGCCCGCATCGGCGCCGACGTATTTGCGACTTCGTACTGGACCTCGTACAACAGAACGACAGTACATGGCTACATGTTACATACTGCGTACCACAAGGGGAACTATACGCACTGGGAACTATCACACCACAACATTCAGCACAGCCATGCGAGTGTGATCCGACCACGGTTCGACCTCCCTTCCTCCGCTCAGCTACTTCCAGCCTTAGTCATCATAGTTGCTACCCCCCTCGGCCCTCAGCACGATGGAGGGAGCGAGGAAGAGTCGCATACTAAGGACAGGCCCAGGATTCCGACTCCAGCGAACGACCGAGCCTACGCCTACTCCTACACCAAGGCCCCCACTACGGTTCCTTACCGCCCCAGCCCTTTGGGAACTAAGGAAACTACTACATTACCTAAGGCAAACAACAGCTAGGCGGGGTCAACTAAGGTAAAACGAAGCCTAGTACCCAGTCCGACATACTACCAGCGGACATTTACGACTCGAGCTTTCTCGCGACATCCAGGGCCTGGTTTTCTCGTGGACTCACGACCTGGGCAGCAATGGCGGCGCAGGCGACCATGGCGGAGCAAGTGGGGGCGACGGAGCAGCAGCCAGCTGCAGCTGCGACTGAGCTCAACCCGCAGCCCACGGTAGTGCAGAAGCCACACGACAGGGGGGGCTACGGAGTGGCTGACCAGGTCACGGGCACGGCGGCGTACAGGCTGGAGATCGCGCACAACACACTCCAGAGCACGTCCGAGGCGTTCAAGGGGGCGACCAAGCACAGCGAGATGGCACTCCACGTCCTTCACAAGCAGAGGGAGAGGGTGGCGACCACGCTTGGGCGCATGAACGGCAGGAGCCTCAACCCACATGAAGAAGCTGAACGCAGCCAGGCAAAGCACTACCTCAAGGAGCAGCTGCGCGACATCCACCACGCCATCAGCGCGTTGAGGAGCGAGATCGGCATCACGGACGACAAGCTCGGCAAGATGGTGCACGGACCGATGCCGTGGGAACTCGACTACATGAGGCGCCAGGTGGATGAGATCGACCACATCTACACCCGCTGGACCAAAGGCCCGCAGGGCTACGCCTACGACGAGGCCTTCTTCTCCACCCAGAGTGCGACGGCAGCGACGGCGGCGGAGACGGAGAAGCAGGACCTCCTCCAGCCCGCGCGCAGGCCGCCATGCCCGAGTCCGAGCAAGAGCGTGCAGGGCTGGGAGAGCCGTGGTGTGGTCGTGGCCGAGGCCCCAGTCGCCGCTACTAAGGCCGACCACGACGCAGGCGCAGCTCAGAGCAGGGACGTGCGACTCTCGTCGCCAAGGGCAGCGGCTGCGGCAGGCTGGGGCATCGGGATGTCGTGAGCTGAGAGCTGGTCCCATCGCTTCAGGCATTGTTTTTTTGTATTCCCTCAGAGAGAGCATCACATGCTCGACAGGCAGTATAGCATTCCACGCGTGGGCCAGTGCGGCCACGCCATTTCCATATCTCTGCCGAGAGACATGTGTGATCAGGCGAGGGTAGGGGATGGGACGAGTACAAGGCCGCCCTTCTTTTTTTGTTGTCTCTCTTTTTCTTGCCGCCTTGAGGGAGTGGTGGGAGGAGTGGGGAGCGAGGGTGGGTGGGCTCTCAGCGGCGGGGGGGGCGCCCACAGAGTGAAGCAGCTCCCCTCCGCCTGCACCAGCATCAGCGCCTAACCGAGGCAGGGTTCCCCTGCTAACGGGGCTCGGGGACCACGCCCCAACGGGGGCGGGCCCCGTCGCCCCAGGCGGCCCCCCACAGCATACAGGTGGCTCGGGGCACGCATCCATGTTTTCCCCAGGGGTCGGCATGCCTGTCGGTAGGCGAAGTTGACAGACCCCCAAGGGCCTTATCCTTATCCTTATCCTCCTCCTCATGCTCCTCCTCCCTCTTCTCTTCCCCCCTCCTTCTCATCCCACCTCTTCCTGCCTCCTCCTGCGCTGCTGCCTGGGTGGCGTCGAACTGCTTCGTTGTCGCCACTTTCGTGGGCCCCTAAGAAGCACGCCGGAGTAGCGGAGTACCCGAAACCTCGATCAAGCTGCGAAGTGCACAACCGTGCAACTTTCGTGGGCTCCTGGAAGGCACGGCGGAATAGCGGAGTACCCGAGACCTCGCAGCTCCCTAGATGGCTGCGAACTGCGCAAGCGTCTCCACTTTCGCGGGCTCCTGAGGAGCACGGCGGAGTAGCAAAGTGTCCGAGACCTCGCTGCTGCCTGGGTGGCGTCGAACTGCTTCGTTGTCGCCACTTTCGTGGGCCCCTAGGAAGCACGCCGGAGTAGCGGAGTACCCGAAACCTCGATCAAGCTGCGCACTGC
Source organism: Prorocentrum cordatum (assembly GCA_963575745.1). Taxonomy (NCBI): domain Eukaryota; class Dinophyceae; order Prorocentrales; family Prorocentraceae; genus Prorocentrum; species Prorocentrum cordatum. The sequence continues at coordinate 1,117,484 of CAUYUJ010021726.1, read as the reverse complement.
ACGACTGGCGCATCTTTCGTGGGCTCCTCGAAGGCACGGCGGAATAGCGGAGTACCCGAGACCTCGCAACTCCCTGAGTGGCTGCGAACTGCGCAACCGTCGCCACTTTCGTCGGCTCCTGGGAGGTCCAGCGGAGTCGGGGGCCGCGCGGATCCGGCCGAGACCTGGCAGCTCCCTGGAAGGTTACGAATTGCGCAACTGTCGCTACGCTCGTGGGCTCCTGCGAGGTACGGCGAAGATGAGGGCAGCCCTGATCATGTATATCTGTCGAAGTGTTCTTTTGTATGGAGTGTTTATTTTTTACACGAAGCACCAGCCAATGTCCACAACTCGATGTCTCAAGTCAGGCCGCTGGCTGCCAAATGCACGCGCCCGCGTGCTACCCGCCAGGCCCGAAGCAAAAACCCTGGACTGGGGCAGCGAGGCAGACGCATATCTCATGGACACGGTGTTTTCGGACATCCCGCAGGTCCGGGACGAGCCTTTAAAGGGGGAGGAGGAGGAGGGGGAGGACGACGACGACGACGAGGAGAAGATGAAAGCTGGCGTTGTGCGCGCATCCCCCATGGTCAAGACGACCAATTATATCATAAGGCCCGACACAAGAACAATCAAAGAGAGGTATTGCAGTACCTATCCTCTCAAACCCCCCGCCAATCGCAAGTGAGACAGACATGCCCAGGATCCAACCACGCCGACGGCGGGATTATGGGGAGGGGGGAAGAGACAAAGCGGAACGTGAAACGTTGGGTGCATGCACTCGCAAACTTCAGATAGAAACTATGTGGTTGGGCACTGCGGTGCCTGGCCGGGCGCGGAGCCGTTCAGCGGCGACTGGTGTGCGAGCCCGGGCCGATCAGACAGACCGGAGCCGGCCAGCAGCGGCTGCAGTACCGCTTGCACACCCTGCCTGTGCAGAAAGTGGAACAAAAACCACTAATTGGGGGCAGGAGGGGGGGGGCAGGAAGAGGAAAGTGAGAAGGAGGGGAGGGGAAAGCGCGCTCGCACCGAGCGATTCCGATGGGGCCCTGAGCGGACACGCCGTCCTGCCGGCCAGCACTGCCAAAGCGACATCACGCGGGAGAGGGGGGGGGAGGCGGGGACGAGGGTGATACTGCGCTCCTGCCGAGCGTGGTGGGCCATTGCGGCCTCAAGGGCCGGGCCGGCCACGCTGCCCCATGCGCGCTCGGAGCGTTTATGCAAATATCCGCCTCGCGTGGAGAAGGGGTTGGGTACGTCTTGGATAATGTTAGTTTCAAAAGTAGGGTGACAGAGCGTACATGGTGAAAGCTGCCGCGCACACCGGTTCAACAAACTCCAATGTAGCGCACAACCGCATTTCTGAGCCGATGTTGGCTTGCTCGAGCTTAGTCTGCACGTGCTTCAGTTATCAGAACAGGGGGACCTTGGTTTCAAGATCGAGGAGCGAGATGACTTGGACCAGCATAGGCCAGCCGATCCTAGCCTGCATCAGTGCACATACACCCCCTTTCTCCTCCACTCCTTTCCCTGTCTCTTCTCCGCCCTAATTGTCATATCAGGCTAGCTCCGACCATCTCCCCTATCTCACCATACCTCGCCGCGGCGCTACATGAGATTGGCCTCCTCGGCCGAGGCTGAGCGTGGGCTCTCTCGAGGGCGACGGACCGAAGTTCACCCAAAAGGGAGGAGGAAGGAAGAGAAAGAGCAAAGCGAGGCTTACCCAGCCCCAGCTGAGTCAACTGGGCAACTGCACTGCCCAAGATGGGGTCGAAAGCTTGGGTCAATGGGGGTTCGCGGATTCGTGTGACCCCAGAGGGGTCTCGTTGATGGGACCCGCCCTAAAGGGGCTGGAGTAAATGGAGTCAGTAGATGGAGTCCGAGGAACGTACCGCACCGCCGATGGATGCATCGGCCACGTCGGGATGAAGAACATCGGGTTCCGAATAGAGCCGCATCGCCTCGCCGATGCATCGGCGATGCAGCGCGATCCTCCGACCCCATCTGCACCCGCCCTATTGTGGCGGCTGACGTTTGGGCCTACGGGTCATCGGCAGGTGTGTGTGTGTGTGCGTGTGTGCGTGTGTGCATGTGTGTGTGTGAGTGTGTGTGTGTGTGTTTGTGTGTGTGTGTGCGTGTGCGTGTGTGTGTATGTTTGTGTGTGTTTGTGTGTATGTGTTGCGGACTGGTCCCAAGAGCTGCGGTCAGGCAAGTTCGGTGCTGGCTCCACAGCAGGAGCACCCGCGAACGTGCACGCGGCTCCCAGACGCCTCAAGCTGAAAATTGTCTCGAGCTGGTGACTGATTTCCGTGACTGCTGCCATGCCCAACGTCCCCCAGAAGACGGCGCGATATGGCCGAATTACGCGCACGACGAGCAAAGCGCGGGCCCACTCTGAGAGGGCCGCTGTCGTCAGAAGCCGCCCACGCAGGCTAAGCGGCCCGGGGCATGAGAGGATCGCAGAGGGAGGAGCGAGCGATCGGCGCAACACCGAGGGACCGTGGGAAAGGGGAGGCCGAAGTGCACGGAGGCACGGAGCGACCGCTCCTCTTGTGGCGAGACGGTGTCGCGCGGTACACCTCTGACGCAGTGCACCGCGGTCACAAGAACAGCCTGTTTGCTTGCGAGCCTCAGCAGGCACATGCGCCCGAGAGATCAGCAGGCCTCTGAGTCCTGTATTGCCCTTCTTCTGGATAATACAAGACTCCTGTGGTCAAGGTTAAACTCCTGCAGGGTTCCCGCGGTTTGTCTTGACCTGCAGCCAGATCGCTCTTGCATGATCCTCTCGTCTTCAAGCCACGTGGTCTTGGCCATTCGAACCCATTGGGGATTGGAGTGATACTACGAAGAGGCCCTGTCTTGTACCTGCCAAGCGATCGTCACGACATGGCTTTAAACGTCGACTACTAGACTGAACCGCCAATGTCGCCGAAGACATCTTAGCGTGCCCCTCTCCCACGATCACAAGCCCGCCAGCTCATTTTTTCCAGGCCAGCCGAGCACCACATACAGATCCCGACCGAGGACGGGAGCGGCTGCGGCAATGCCAGAGAACTTGCAGCGAGGCCTGCATCACCGTCTGGATCTCGGCGCGGCTGATGTGGATGCCCTTGGACTTGAAGCAGGCATCCAGCTCATCCACATCAATGCTTCCATTACTGTCCTCCATGGGGGGGAGGAAATTGGGAGAGAGGGGTGGGGGGCGTGGCAGGTGGTCGAGAACGGCATGAGGAGAACGGTGCGGAGCCGGAGCTCCTCCAAGAAAAGGATTATCCCGGCAAAGCAACCTAACAGCGATGTGTAGGAGCATATCTGGAAGCATTCCCCTTAAGATTCAGATGAGAACCCAGTTGTAGAATTCTGCTGTTCTCGCAGTCGTAGTCGCATTCGCGATGACAGTCGCAGTGGCAACGGCAGTCACAGTCACAGCCTCAGCCTCAGCCTGCCTCAGCCTCAGCCTCAGCCTGCCTCAGCCTCAGCCTCAGCCTGCTTCAGCCTCAGCCTCAGTCTGCCTTCAGCCTCGGCCTCAGCCTCAGCCTGCCTCAGCCTCAGCCTGCATCAGCCTCAGCCTCAGCCTCAGCCTGCCTCAGCATCAGCCTGCCTCAGCCTCAGCCTCAGCCTGCTTCAGCCTCAGCCTCAGTCTGCCTTCAGCCTCGGCCTCAGCCTCAGCCTGCCTCAGCCTCAGCCTGCCTCAGCCTCAGCATCAGCCTGCCTCAGCATTCAAAATGTGGCCCGGGAATGGAGTTCTGGGAACTCGAAGAACACGAAGTGGCCTACAGTTGGCTCCGGGCATTCAAAATCATGCCCAGGAATGGAGTTCTGGGAACTCGAAGACCACGAAGTGGCCTACAGTTGGCTCCGGGCATCCAAAATGTGGCCCGGGAATGGAGTTCTGGGAACTCGAAGACCACGAAGTGGCCTACAGTTGGCTCCGGGCATCCAAAATGTGGCCCGGGAATGGAGTTCTGGGAACTCGAAGAGCACGAAGTGGCCTACAGTTGGCTCCGGGCATCCAAAATGTACGCCCGGGAATGGAGTTCTAGCAGCGCCAAGAGCGATTTTGCGAGGATGTCCCAAGCGATTTGGGCTTCGACGGCAGCCGCCCCGGGTCCCGCCCCGACCCCCCTGTGGAGTCATCTGCTGCTCTCTTTTGAGACCACTAGAAACCTATCAGCAAAAGCTGTTAGGTAAAAACGCGAGAAGAATGGGCAGGAAGAGAGAAAGAGTGGCGTCGCTGACCCCGAGGAAGGCGGGTGAGGCGAAATGGAGGAGAGAGGGTCCCAGCGCGGCGGCTACAACGGCTCCCAAGGCGACGCTGCCATGTCGGACGGCTCCAGAGGGACCCGACGTCGCCGGGATGGCGCTGGCCCCTGCAGGGAGGCGGCCTCGCCCGGGGGGGCCGCAGCGCGGAGGGAGGCCCTATGGCCCGGGCGGTCCGAGGAGGGCTGCGGCCGTGCCGAGGTGTGCCTGTTCTCCGACGAGGACCTGGAAGATCGGGCACGATTCAACGGTCCCTATCTGGCGTGGCCTGGGCCCCCTGGCCACTGTACCCCCCTAGATGGAAATATAGAGGCTGTGCCCTTCGGGTCCCGACGGGCCGATCCCCAACTGGGGTGGAGGGGTGGTGGGGCCCAAATGGCATGGACCGGCGGGGATGGGGATCGGTTGCGCTTTCGTCTCACCCGGCTTTAGCTCGTGGCGGCTATGGGTGCCCGCAGGCTCCGCGCGCCAGCCGCGTCCGAACTGCCGCCTCGCCCCGCCCGGCTCGTGGGGGGCCGCGGGGGCCAGGTGGACGGGGGGCGATAAATGGGGGGGGAAGAAGCGTACACCTGTGGTGTTTCTCTTGAACCCCAGGGCCCTCTTTAGAGCCAATCTAGGGCGCAAAAGGCTCAAAATTCGCCGCCCCGCCATATTTGTCGCCGCCCCTTGACTGACGCCCGAGCCCCTGGCTCCCCGCGCCAACCATTTTCGCGAAGCTTGCGCGCCGCGAAGCCGACTCAGTGAAAACTCCTCCTCCCCCCCCCCAAGATCGCGAAGCGGCGAGCAAAACAACGGTGATATAAGGCACATTGGGGGGGGCCGCCGGCCTGCGCCCCGCCCTTTCCACCCGCGGACCACGGCGGCGAGTGCAGGCCTTAGCTGCCCCAGTGCGCAACGCGTAGCCCGTAGCGTGTTGATTGACACAGAGCTCAACACGGAGGCTGAAGGCACACGTTTGGCGCAGTGCGTTCGCCACAGACGTGCGCCAACACGCTGAGCTAACACGCAACTTGTGGGCACGGTCGTTTTGAACACAATACGTCTTGCGTTTCAACACGGGCGCATCAGCGCAGCTACAGTCAACCCGCATGAGATGGATGCGCGGCACGGATGGAAGGGCCTTGAAAGGCCATGTTAACGATTTTCGAATGAGGCTGGCCAGCGAAAGTCGCAAAAGATGTGCCAGCGGGGCAAAGATGCAACGGCAACCGTGGAGAACTACTCCTCCTTACCATGAGAGCCGGCGGAAGGGGCGCCCGCACGCCTGGCGCGCGAGCTCCCGCCTCTGGAGGAGAACGGCTTTCGTGCAGCGCGCCGTGCATGGACTCCGCTCCCACGCAGTACGGTGCACATCTATTCGGCTCCGGGGGTTTGAGAACGATGCGCCATCTGACTACCTGCCAGGTCACCCCAACCCAACCCGAAGTCACCGTTTGGATCGTCAATTTCCCGTGTTCGGGGGGGTACTCCAGAAAGTGGAGGAAACACGATGGGACCCATACGCCCAAGGCGCCGTCTTGACGCCATCTGGGGTCGTCCAGAAGACACGTTGGCCCGTCTGGAATCTATGTGGAATCCATCCAGAAGCTCCTGGGGGGCCAGGAACCCCGGGGAAGCTCAAGGAAGGCCCCGAGGAGGCCCTATGGGTTGGAGGTGGACTCAGTATGTATCAGTGGCCCCAGGGTTTCTGAAGTGTGTGTGTGTGTATGTGTATCGGAGGTGAAGGGGTGAGATCGAAATGGAACGGAGAGCCCCCCTACCTGGAAATCGGTTTCGGTTTCGTGTTCGTGCGTGCCGCGCGTGCGGGCAAGGCGAAGCTGCGTGGGCGGGCAAGAAATAAGTCTCCTGTAGCTGAGGCGCGGCCGGACCAAAAGTCCCCGTTCCGGCAACTGGTGCCCCGCGGTGTCCCGCCGGTATCCCGCTCGGGGGCCGGTGGCGCGCGGTGTCCCGCCGGTGTCCCGCCGGTGTTCCGTCGGTGTCCCGATGATGATGATGATGCTGATGATGGTGATGATGGTAATGGTGGTGATAATGATGGTGTCCCGATGATGATGATGATGTTGGCAATGTTGATGATGATGATGGTGGTGATGATGATGCTGCTAATGCTGATGCTGATGCTGATGATGATGATAGTGCCCCGATGATGATGATGTTGATGGTCCTGATGATGCTGATGGTGATCAGATGATTTGATGGTGCTGATGATGATGGTGTCCCGATGACGATGATGATGAGGTTGATGACGATGCTGTTGGTGATGGTGGTGATGATGATGATGGTGCCCCGATGATGCTGATGATCATGATGATGATGACGATGATGGTGTCCCGATGGTGATGATGATGTTGATGCTGAGGATGATGATGTGGTGGTGATGATTTTGATGATGGTTGCCCAATGATGGCGATGATGATGCTGATGTTGATGATGATGGTGATGTCCCGATGGTGTTGATGATGGTGGTGGTGCTGATGGTGACGATGATGATGGCGTTCCGATGATGGTGATGATGATGTTGATGTGTCTGGTGTTGCTAATGATGATGATAGTGTCCCGATGATTATGTTGATGATGTTTTCATGATCATGATGATGAGATGATGATGGTGGTGTTCCGATGATGATGATGGTGATGGTGTGCAGGGTGGTGATGATGTTGATGATGATGGTGTCCCAATGATGTTGATGGTGGTGTTGATGATAATGGTGATGATGTGATGGTGATGATGATGGTGTCCCAGTGACGATGATGATGATGACGTTGATGACACTGATGTTGATGGGGATGATGCTGATGACGTTCATGGTGATATCGGTTGTGATATCGATAGTAAGACCGAATGTGAGATCGATTGTGAGATCGATAGTGAGATCGATAGTGATGTCGATTGTGAGATCGATCATCGGATCGATTGTGAGATCGATCGAATGAGATAGATCGAGTGATATCAATTGTGAGATCCATCGAGTGAGATCGATCGAACGAGACCGATAGTGAGATCGATAGTGAGATCGATCGTGAGACCGATCGAGTGAGTCGTCGGTCCCCCCCGAACCTCTTTATCACCCGAAGGGTGGTCGTAGAGGTATATGTGCACACGTATATAAGCATACATATATATATACACATATAAATGTATGGACGTACGTATGTATGTCGGTAGTTATGCATGTATGTATATGTGTATGCATGTGTATAAATACACACACACATCATCATGTTCCTCTTTTGTTATGTTTCCTCCTCTTCCTTTTTTTTTTTTTTTTTTCTCTCTCTCTCTCTCTCTCTCTCTTCCTGCCATTGGGAAGCGCGTGTTTTCCAGCTGTTCCAGTCTTTCCAGCTGTTCCCTTCGGCTTTTCCAAGAGACGACCCGATGAAACAAACGCTGTGTCTAGCTTGTCCAGCATGATGAAAACGCTGTGTGCTTCCAACTTCTCCTGCTTCCTCCAATTGTTCTCAGACACTACCATATGAAAACACTGTTTTCTCACATGTCCAAGCGCCCCTACTTTTTCCAAGCATTACCAGGATGATTGTTGTCCAGTTGTTCCCGCTTTCCTAAGTTCCCCCAGAAAGTACCACATGAACAACCATGTGTGTTTAGCTTTTCCACCTTTTCCAGCTTTTCCCAGAGACTACCCGCTGAAAAAAGTTGTTTTCCAGCGTGTCCAACTTCTTCAGCTTTCCCCAAAGGCTACCCGATGAACAATGTTGTGTTTCCACCTTTTCCAGCCTTTCCCAGAGACTACCTGTTTTACATAATGGGAACGTGTGAACAAGCTGGAAAAGCTGGAAGCACACAGCGTTTGCCAACGGGTACTCTCTGGAAAAAGCTGGAACAGCTGGGTAACGCAGCGTTTTTCAATGGGGTAGTATTTGAGAACAGCTGGGAAAGCTAGAGCAGCTGGAAAACATAGCGGTTGCCATCGGGGGGTCTCTGGGAAAAAGCTGGAACAACGGGATGCAGCGCGTCTTTCAATGGGGCAGTGTCTGGGAAAAACTGGAACAACTAGGAAAACACCAATGTGTTCCAATGGTGCTCTCTGTAAGCAACGGAAAAGCTGTAAAAGCTGGAAACCGCAGCGTTTTCCAGTGGGGGAGTCTTGGGACAAACTGGAAAATGGGAAAACATGGAAACGCATGGCTTTTGTTTCATCGGGTCGTCTCTGGGGAAGCCAGAAAACTGGAGAAAATCGAGCACAGACAATTTGTCATAGGAGGGTCTATGGGGATAGCTGGAGAAGCTGGAAAACACCAATGTTCTTTTCAGCGGCTACTCCCTGGGAGTAGCTGGAAACGCTGGAAGCTTCTGAGAAGCAAGGAGAAGTGTTTCCTGCTCTCGGGGGCATCCATTTTCTGCGCGCCGCGCCTCCCTCCGCCCCCCTCCTCCTTTCCCCCTGGGGCCGCGTCTGCCCTCGTGCCTTTCCTGCTGCGCCCTCACCGCCCTCTCTGCGCCATTGCGGGTAGCAGCGGTGGCGGAGGAAGGAGGAGCAGGGAGAGGCAAGGGAAAGAGGAAGAGGGACATGAAACGCGAGAAAGGTGGAGCGGGTGCTTCTTGCTCTCGGGGGCACCCGGAAAAACGGATGCCCGAAAAGGTTGCAAGTTGCATCGTAGGGGCATCCGAAAAACGAATGCCAGAAAAAAACGCCCAGAGGGCGGCGTCCTCGCGCCGCTTGCCACAAGCTGCCGTTCAAAGCATCATAGCGGAGCCTCGCCGAGCGCATGTCCTTGCGGACCTTTTGCATGGTGTGATTCGTCTTCTGTAGCTCCTCGCCCGCCTTTGCCTTTTCCTCCAATCGCGGCTTCCTCTCCTTGCGGAGCTCCTCGCCCGCCTTTGCCTGTTCCTCCAAGCTGCGACTCTTCCCCTTGCGGAGCGAACAACCCAAGACTCGCGCAGTGCACGTGCCACAAGGCACGGCACCGACACGGCACGGCAAAACACCGAGACGACACCGACACGGCACGGCACCTACACCAACACCTGTTTTAGGCTGCACAACCGTAAGCCTCGAGTTCAGCAAGGTTCAACTAATTGGCCTTCTCCCAGGCCCGCTTGGACTCCTGGAAAGCCGCCTCGTGGTCGCTCTTCGCCTTCTGTGCGGCCTGCACGTGCTTGTTCGAACGCATCCGGTGGAACCACACAAGTACCCACAAGCTGCACCCGGCACGGCACGACGCACGGTGCGCAGAACGCAGCCCACGGCACAGCACCCGACACAGCACCGCACACGGCACAGCAAACGACACCGCGCGGCATGGAACACGGGTAGGGAAGTGTCCGAAGTTGGTCTGCTTCGTTGTGTTGTAGCTCCACAGCCGCGCGCAGCCGCTGAAAGGCTGCGCGCTCGCCCGCCGCCATTATGCGGCGCGCGCGCGGCTGTTAAAAAAAACAGCCACGCGTTTTTTAGCCGCACGCTCTCTGTTCGCCTCCAGCTTGCGCTGGTCGGCGAGCGTGCTCTTCCTTGGGGGCTCCATGGCGGACGCTCCCTTGACGGCTCCGTGGCTGAGGACGAGAAGAGATAGCGGAAGAATCGGCGAGGGAGCTGGAGGAGGATGGAGAGATCGGCGATCAAGGGGTCAGGGTGAGGAGCGGAAGGATGAAGAGATCGGCGATGGAGTTGGAGGAGAAATCAAAGACACGAATCGAAGACCTGAGCGAGGAGACGGAGACAGGAGGGAGATATGGAGGGATAGGACGAGGATGAGAAGAAGGATAATGAGGAAGGAGGCATGGCAACGATGATGGGGGCAGGGTGAGGAGCGGAAGAATGGTGATGAGGAGGATGAGCAGGATGATGAGAACGATGCGGGAAACGGCATCGCGCACAAGCGTCATGTATGATACTGGATGGGGGGCGAGCACACACATAATAATACGACTAATAATAACAACAATCATAATAATACGTATTATCATTACTATTGTTATTATTATTATTGTTATTGGTATTGGTATTGTTAGTATTATTATTATCATTATTATTATTATTATTAGCATTAATATTATTATTAGTAGTAGTAGTATAATCACGTTCACATGTGTTACATGCGCCACCGTCCCACTGGGAACGGAGTGGGCGTGTTCTCAGGACAAGTTGTACGGGGCCCGGACCCCGAATTCTTAAATTTGGAGGGGGTTGTCGCGTCGTGTCGCTTGACTTGTTCGGGGCCAAGGGGGTTCCAAGACGGGCCACGAGGGCCCCAAGAGGCCCCAAAACTGTCCGAGAGGACCCCGAGTCGCCGAACGATCGCTACAAGACGCTCAAGACGGCCCCCAGACGGCCCCGGATGCCTCCAAGACGCCCCAAGATGCGGAGGCCTTCAAGAGGACTCTCAAAACGGCCCCAAGAGGCCAAAATCATGTATTTCCTCAGGTTCTCGAAAAACTGTGGCGTTCTCGCCTTTTTGGCTTTCTGACGCTACAAGACGGCCAACGGGAGCCTCAAGACGACCCAAGAGGCGCCCAAGAGGGCTCCAAGAGGACCCAAAAACGGCCCCAAGAGGGGGCCCAGATGGGGAACCCGAACGGACATTTCGAGCCCTCGGCCCCGAGGAGCCCCCAAGAGGCACCAAGAGGCCCTCAAAAGGCCCCAAGAGGTTCCCAAACTGCATCCAAGAGGCCCCCAAACTGCTCTCAAGATGCCCCCGAGAGCGCGCCGAACAGACCCGAAGAAGTATCCCGAATAACTCTAACCTACAACCCAGGCACGGTGGCGGGACGGGCCGAAGGCCATTCGATCCGCCGCCCCCTGTTGGCTTGCCGCAGGAGTGCCTGGCGTGCAAGACGTTCTGAAAGGTTCTTGGTTTTCTTTAAAGACTGCCCTTGGGGCTTCGGCACAACGCGCTGGCCACCCGGCAAGGGTGGTTGCCAAGATTTGTCCTGCTCCAGATGGCTCCAAGATGGCCCACGATGGCCTCCAAGACGGCCAATATGGCCCCCAAGTCCGCCCAAGATTGTCCAAGATGGCCTCCCAGACGGCCCAAGCGGGTCAAAGATGCTTCCAAGCCCGCACAAGAAGCCTCACAGACGGCCCAAGACTGCCCAAAAGTCCCCCAACAGGCTTTGAAGACGGCTCGGAAGGCCTCCAAGAGTTCCTCCAGGAGGGCCCGAAGAGGTCAAAATGATTGATTCTCCTTAAATGTTCGGGGCTTATGGCATTTGCTTCTTTTCGGCCTTTCGACGGCCCAAGACGGCGCCCAAGATCGCCCCCGGAGCGCCCCAGAGGCCGCCAAGATGGCCCCCAGGACGGCCCCAATGGCCCCCAAGACGGCCCCTCTTCCCCAAGACGCCCCCAAGAGGCCCAAGAGACTTCCAAAATGGCCTCCCAGACGGCCCGGAAGCGCCTCAAGAGGATCCCAAGCCGGTTCAGACAGGCATCCAGGACGGCTTCTGACCAGCTCGGACGGGCCAGCAATGCCCAACGACGGACAAGCTGCCCCGAACAAGCCCCCTACGGCTCCCCAGAAGCCCAAGGAGGCACCCAAGAGGCCTCCAAGAGGCCCCCAGGAAGCTCCCAGGAGACCCCACGAGTGCCCCAAGAGGCTTCCAAGAGGCGTCCTCCTTATTATTTTCCTACTCCTTTCCTCCACCTCCTCCTCCTACTCCCTTTTCCTTCTTCTCGTCATTCTCCTCTTCCTCACGTGTCCCCCGAAAGGTTTCAACGACAAATGGGGAGCACATGGTCAGATGACTCTAGCCCAACTTTCGGCCACATAGGCACTCCCAAAAAGGAAGGGGGCGGCGGTGATTCGCCCTAGGCGTCTTCGATCACATTATTCATTTATCAGTACATACATACATACATACATACATACATACATACATACATACATACATACATACATACATACATACATATATACACACATACATACATACATACATACATACATACATACATACATACACACACATACATACATACATACATACATACATACATACATACATACATACATACATACATACATACATACATACATACATACATACATACATACCTATATATATACATACATACTTACATACATACATACATACACACACATACATACCTACATCCTACATACCTACATACAAACATACATACATACATACATACATACATACATACATCCATACGTACGTACGTACATACATATATACATACATACATATATGCATACATACAGATTTACATACATACACACATACATACATACACACATACATACATACATACATACATACATACATACATACATGCATACAGATAATGCATACAGATAATGCATACCTACACTTATGCATATAATGTGAGCGCACGTAGCATGAGGCGGAGGAGGAGAAGGTGGAGGACTGATGGTGCAGGTCCTCGAGGATGCGGAGGAGGAGTTGGAAGGAGCCCCGAGGCGGAGGAGGGGGGGAGTTGGAGGAGGTAGGCCGAGTCCTCCGGCGGGGCCTCCGGTCACTCTGCTTTTGTTGAATATCACCGGCCCCTGGGGCTGGCCTTTCATCCCGAGCCGTCGTGTGACGGCGGGGCCCAGGAACGGCAGCTCGACCGCAAAAATCGTGAATACGCTCTGGTGAGATTTTCCCAAATCGCCGGAAGACTGGGGAGCTTAGCTGCCCCGATATGCAATACGCAACACCTGGCGTCTTGGCGCGTAGCTCAACAAGTAGACTGAACACGTAGGTCTGGCGCGATACGTTCTCCAAACGTGGGCCAACACATGCCGAGCCAACACGCAACGTGTCAACACGGACGTTTTGAACACGGCACGTGTTGCGCTTCAAAACGGGCGCACCAGGGCAGCTAACCTGGAGAGGGGGGCCGAGGCAATCCCTGTCGATCTTCACGAACTCACGGCGCAGCTCTGTGTCGGTCAGGTTCGACGGCATGTCGCTGGCACCCTTGGCGAGAGACTTGACGAAGTCGTGCCACTGGCGGCAGTGACGAATTGGTCGAAGAGAAAAGGCAAGGATCGGATGAAGGGAGGAGCGAGATAAGGCGGTGGGCCAAAAGACCGGAAACGGTACACGGTGGAAGACACATGCGACCAGCCCATATGCCTAATTACTGACAGGGCCCATCGATGCAAGTAGTTCGGGTGAAAGATGTAGAGAAGTTTGTTGACTAGAAAACGAGAAGCACACATCGAAACAGCAAATGCTAAAATAAGAGCGCGACAGAGACAGTATATTGCTGTGAGACTGAGAGTAGAACAGTGAATCTTAAACTATACAGCGTTCAACATGGGGTGCAATAAAACTCGGTGCAATGTATGTGGTGAGGCTGTGGGGAGCAATCTACGCGGTGAAATCGGAGGGGCCCAGTAATGCAGGGCAATGTACGTGGTGCAACCTTTGAAGTGTACTACATTTTGTGCAACGAACGGAGTGCAGCCTGTACAGTGCAAGCTGCGAGACGCAATCTACCAATCTACCTGGTGCAGTCTACTTGGAACAAGTCATGTTTGACCACCTCGCGTGTGACCGCCTCCAGTGCTCGTCAACGTCGATGCTCGAGAAACTGTGCCACCCACCCACACGCACGTAGCAGGCAAAACTCAACTGGCGTAGTGGCGCGAGAGGCTCTTTCGCGCAGATTATTGGCTTGGGTGCGCGAGTGATGAAAGTGATGATGCTGATGATGGTGGTGATGGTGACCCTGATGTCGAGGGCGGCGACAACGACGATGACGATGATGTTGACGACGGCGGTGGGGAGGATGACGACGATGGTGATGGTGATGAACACGATGGTGATGCTGACAACGCTGGCGATGATAAGAACAGTGGTGCCGATAAAAAATATGGAGTGCGCACGCGCAGACATTTTGAAATCCTTGCACGTGTTCGATTGAAGAACTATCGGGTGCAATCTGAGTTTGAAGACTACTGTGATCAAATGCCTGGGAAACCAATGGTCTGGGACGGATTTCGCAATGAGAAACGCGACGACGCGCGCGTGGCCCGCCCTATGTGATTTGACATAGTTGCCGGACGCGCGAGGATTGCCGAATGATTTCGACATGCGCGCGGGTGCAACCTGCATTGTTTCATTTGTCAGAATGGCAAAGGGACAGTGGTGTCGGTATGACTTCACCGAAACGCGCACAACCATGGTGTATGCCGACTGGCAGCTAGTGGTTCTTGATAGATTATGTCTGAACTCGCTGGGCACCAACGGCTCGTCAACAGTCCTGACATGTGCGCGCATCAGGCCCGGATGGTATGCCTTGATCGGGGATCTGCCAAGAGGCGCTTCTCAGCTGGGTTTCTTAGATCCTTCTATGGCTGCTCCTCTAGCACTCCTCGTACACGCGGGCGCCTTTGGGCTAACCAGGGGCTTCGTTCTTTCTAGGTCGTTTCTTACTTCAGCATCCTGACTGTAACGCTCCAGCTGGCAGTATCCGCCACAGTGCCTGCACGGAGTTGGCGTTTTAGAATGCTCGCCTGGCATATTTTCTTTACTTTTTCTGTGGCCGCCTCCCCCCTCGCCCCACGCGTGGTTCAAAAACCGCACCCCCCTTAAGTTGCTCTCCGGCGCTCTTTTCGGCCTCCAGACGGCCAAGATGGTTTTCAATATGACGTCCAAGACAATTGAGATGACATTAAGACGGCCCCAAACGGCTCAAGAGGTTCCCAAGACGGCCTCAAGACAGCTCGAGAGGCTTCCAAGACGGCCCAGGGTGGCTCCAAGAGGCCCCCAAGGCGAGCCCGAGGAGGTGAAAAACATTGATTTCCCGCAGCAGGCTTGTCAACGATACTGCAGTTCTCACCTGTTTGGGTTTCCGACAGCCCAAGAGGGCCCAAGAGGTCTTCAAGATATCTCCAAGACAGCCCAGGAAGCCCCCAAAGGAGGCCAAGTCGACCCAAGAGAATCCCAAGATCGCCCAAGAGCCTCCGCAAATAGCCCCAATGGCCCAATACGGTCCTGAAGCGGTCCAAGAGGGCACCAAGACGGCCAAGAAGCGCCCAAGAAGCCCAACTGACGCCCAAAGAGAACCCCTAAGAGGACTTCCCCTACGTGCCTTCAGTTCCCCCCTCTCCTCCCCATCCTCCTCCTCCCTATCGTGCGGACGAACATGAGGTCGAGTTCACGACTCGCCTCAGTTCAGACAGCTCGCTGAACTGCAGTGGGGCGTGAACTCGACCTACCCCTGCGGACAAAGACGAGGTCGAGTTCACGACTGGTCCCAATTCAGACCAGGTGGGAATTGCGCTGTTCCTGCACTCGGTCTCTTTCTCTTTTCTGCTGCGCTGTTGCACAGGCGCGGTGGCGGGGCTTGCCGCAGGCAGCTGGATATTCGTTGATATTACAGCACGCGGAGTCAAGGGGACAACCCTGGCCTCGGCTGACCGCCAGAGTCCAAGTGGGTGCAAGATTGGGGTGCAATATTGACTGTAGGTGAAGAGTCGAAATGGGATTGACTGAGAAGGTATCGATGGTGGGGTACACGATTAGTCGTGCAATCGACGGGTTGAGAGCTATGTGGTGCACAGAATGTGGTGCAATCGATGTAGACCAACCATGTGGTAGAAGCTACGCAGTGTACTTTGTGTACTGCATTGTATGTGGTGCAATCGATGTCGTGCAATCCGAATTGTGCAGCCTATGTGGTACGAGAGATGTGGTCTAAGCTCTGTGGTGGCGCCGGACGGCGCGCGATGCGGCCCCGAAGGCCAGTAACGCCAAGCCCCACACCACGATGCTACGTTCGGCGACTGGCCAGGACTAGCGGCCGCACCAAGTGGCCATGAGGCAGACACGGGCGACGACCAGCCGAAAACCCGGAAACGCCAGTCAAACACTTTGAGGAGAACTAAGGGGGCCCATGGTGCAAGCACTGTTGGGGAAACATTCTCCGACGCTTACCAGCACGCGAGCTTGACTCTGAGTGCTCAACCTTGCTTCCATGGGCCACATGCAATGAGCAATGACGATTGACATTGCCAACTTCCCGACTTAGGAAAAGGGGGCTCCACCACGGAAAGCACCAGCCATGGAGCAGAAGGAAGAGGAGAGGGAGGAGAAGGGGGAAGTGGGCACCCCCGATGGCTCTGCCAGCCATATAGGCGCCAACATGAGAGCGCGACTGCCGCCGCGCGCGCGCGCTGCACGGCGCGGGGTACGGGAGCAAGACGCCCCACGCAACCATCACAAGGAGGAAACCCGCTCGTGCGTAGGCCGGCATGGGTTATCCTCCAGGCCACCTCCTCCTGCATTCCCTCCTTCCAGTCCCGCGTCTTGTTTGTGAGCACCGCTTGACCTGATAGCGCCGCCGGCCTGCCGCTTGATGCTCGAGGGCGTACAGGCTCACGTGGTGAGGCACGGAAGTTTGAACCTCGCCTCGGGTCCGAAACCCACTCTGCGGGCCTTGCTCCTCCTTGTCCTCCTCCTCCTCCTCCCTCCTCCTCCTCGCGGCGAAGAGTGTGGTGGTGTGCTCGGCCCACCAGGACGCGGTGCAGGTGGCGCGGAGGCTGCGTCGCAAAGGCATCGAGATCACACCTGTGCTGCAGGCGGCCTACCTCGGGGTCGACCTAGCGGGGGGTCGTCGCCATGGAAGGGACACGGCGCGCAAAAGGGTGAAGAAGTCGGGGGCCTCTCACCAGCGGCTTCGGCGGTTCGCTGCTGCTGCGAGGAGGTGGACGACCACGAGCATGATCCAGAGGACGGGTCCTCAGGCGTCGGCCTCTTATGGCCACCAAGTGCTGGGATGCTGTGGCTCGGTGATGCTCAGTCACAGGAGGAGGTTAGGTGCAGCCGCAGGGTCACACAAACGGGGACGATGTCTGACCTCATTGCTTGCGCTCCGTCTCCCTGGTGCCGATCCAGGTGTGGTGTTGCCGAGGTTGTGCATCACGCAGTGGCTGGATTGCTGGTTGCGCGAGCCTCGCCTTCGGCCATCTATCCAACTAGCGTGGTCCCGCACAGTGTCTGGTTTGCAGCAGGTTCCTCCAGGCCAGCGTAGTCGCCACGTACGCGGGCCCATGTCTTCTGCAGTGTTGTACTTGCTACAAGCTGGATGGAACTTGAAGTCTGCGACGGAGTGGCAGGTGCCGAGTGACGGGAGCAACATGGAGCATACGTGGGAGTTTTCCACAGATGCCTTTGTTGGCCTGGATCAGGCGCGGCCGCTCTTGCAGGAGTTCGAGGACACGTTGTACTTGCAGCTCTGGCAGGAGGCAGCGGGCTTGTTCTGTGGAGGCGGCCTGGAGCAGGGCGCAGACTGGCAGAGTTACCGTGCACATATTGCGATGCTCCTCCATGCCAAGAAGGGGCGTCAGTTGTCAGAGCTGATGGTCACCATCGCCACGGGCGGATACTGGACTCAGGATCGCAAGCGCATGGTCAATCTCAGCACGTCCGACCTGTGCGAGCGATGCGGCGAGGTGGCAGACTCGCCTTTGCATCGCAATTGGCTTTGCAGCAAAAACCAAGGGTCAGCCGCCTATGCTCAATCGGACTGCTTGGTCGCTGAGGCTCAGGCAGGACATGAAGCGTGGCCGTGTTTTTGGATGAGGGGAGTGATCCCCAGTGAGTGGACTCGCGTGCCCGCCCCTGCTCAGGAGGAAGCCCTTCTTGGAGGAAATCTGCCCGAGGGGCGTCTCGGTCCTGGGTGTCTCGGCCACGGGACTCAGGACTCGCCGATTTTTATTTTCGGGGACGCCTCAGGGGGAAGAGATACCCACGACAGTAGGCTTCGTAGAGTAGGGTGCGCGGTTGCCACGTTTCAGAGTTTTGACCCGTGTGAGCTGGGCCCGTACCTTTTCGGGCCCCTGGTGGGGTCGGCCCAAACGGTCCCCAGGGGCGAGATCCAGGCTTTAGAATGGACTGTCCGATTCACGACGGGGCCCGTAGTTTACGTTACCGACTGTGCCGAGGTTGCTCGAGGGTGGTACGCCTCCGCGTTCGACTGTCCTCAGGGCCCTCAGGCTGATCTGTGGCGCAGCATCGGTCTCACCCTCAGTGCTCAGGGTAGAAGGCCGAGTGACATTGTTGTTGCGCAGGTACCGTCCCACCTCTCAGCCAGAGAAGTTGTCCAGCGGGGGTGGGATAGCTGGCTAATAATAGGCAACACTTGTGTAGACGAGCTGGCTGGAGCAGCAGCTAAGCTGGCCAGGGTCCCAGAGACCGACAGATTTCGAGTGCATCAAGTTGAACGTAAGGCGAGACTAGTCAGGAGGCGTCTGCTCAGAGCAGGGTTAGATTCGATCCAGGCTTCCCAGGCCGTCAAGACCAAGGAAGGGGCTCCCCTAGCCCCGCCTGGTCCCCCTGCCCCTCGGCCTCCTCCTCCTCCTCCTCCTCCTCCTCCTCTTGCCTTGGCCCGTTTCGCCTCTGCCCACACCCTGACCGAAAATGGCAGAGCGTGCTCGGTGTGTTTCAGTTCGTGTGAATGGTTGAAAAGCGTTTGCATCCCTCCCCTGCCCGTGAATGCCAAGTTATCCCGAGCCCCCCTTGGACGGAGTTTACACTTGGCAGGTGGCTGGACGCATTCCTCACACGCCCTTCGGTATCACAAAGACCTTGGAGTATGGTTTTGTGGGTCGTGCGGATTTTTCGGTCAGGCCCAGCTCAGGGGCTTAGGTAATCCTTGTCGCCCCCACCTAATCACCAAGGCCAGGCGCGAGTATTTGGATCGAATCGATCGCGACCTGTTTCCCAAGTGCTGAGCTCAGCCTTATATCACTACGTGATGGCGGAAATCCTGAAATCCTCCTCCTCCTCCTCGTCCTCCTCCTCCTCCTCCTCCTCCTCCACCCACCCCCGCATAAGCTGGGGGCCCTGTGAGCACATCGGGACGGTCGGGGAGCCCAAAATGGTCGACTGCCGGCTGGAGGTCGGGCAAGCAAAACCGGTGGGGGCCACTGGACGAAGGTCCTGAGCGACCAACCCGAGAACTGGCGGGCGACCGACCCAACGACCGGCGGAGGTGGGGCTCCATTTTGGGGCGTGGGGTGTGTCCCCCCCAGGGGGGGGGCGATCGGGGGTTGGCGACCTGGGCTCCCCCCCTTGCTGGTTTCCCCCCCCAGCTCGAGGCCCCCAGGCCCCATCCTCCGCTCGCCGCCCGGCTCAGGGGCTGGGGCCGATGGCCTCTGCGGCGGCAGCCAGTGTACCGCGTCGGAGCGCGGGCGCCAACGCCGCCGCCGCGGGGGGGCGACACGCGGTGGTTGAGTTCTCGGCCGCGCCGTTTCGTCGGCCCTACACTCGTGCTAATTGTTGGGCTGATCAGGATAGCAGAATCCCCTCTCCTCGTTTCCCCTCGTGCTGGCGAAGGTATGTGCGTTCGCAGCACTCGAAATGACAAATGTCCTGACTTCCTCGGGCGTTTCACGACGAATCCTGTAGTAATGTAGCCTGTCTGTGTATCGCCTTCTCCGTTTCCCATGCTCGCAGAATTCGTGGCTTCCACACCTTTGGCAATTCTGACGCAGGAGACCATGGGGGCATACATTCATACTTACAGAACTATCACCGTCAGCCTCGATCTCCATATCCACGGAACCAGACAATTCAGTGTATCCAACCGGGCATCCTGTGTGGCCACTTTGAGGAACTATGACACGTTGTTGCCACAGCTGGAAATTCACCATTTCGACCCAAACACCGCTGAGCAGGATCCAACTCGACGAGGGCTGTTTGCTGTGCGGAAGGAAGGAGCACAAATCCCCGCACCATCCGCTGACAATCGTGCAACATACGAGCCGCACGTGCTCGATGAGGGAACACCAATCCGCAAAAATGCCAGCGGCACGTTGGGGCGTGATAGAATGCTGCTCCGTTGTACGGTAAAGTGCCTTCGATGTTTCTAGGGCCGACCGTCCCACCTAACCCGCATGCGTGGTTCGACACTTCCCCCCTATGAATGTGCTGTTCAATGACCCTCTTCAGCCTCTGGACGGCCCTTAGACACTTGAAACAGTGCGAACCAACTGCAAGACGCCCCGAAACCATCCCGAGACTGCCCAGAGAGCTCCCAAAGGATCCAGGACGTTCCCAAGATACCCCATGAGAGCACAAGAAGCCTACAATAGACTCCCAAAGGAGTCTACAGCAAGGCACGAGGAGGCGAGCATAATGGGATCAACAAATGCAGATCGTCACATGATGCCTATTACCGAAGACTGTCTTCGTCAGATCGCATTGGAAAGAATTTAGAGAGCTCCAGGAGGCCCCCCAAGGTGGCCAACACTGCCTCAAGAGGACACCCAGATGGCCTCAAGAGCGCCCAAAAACCCTCCAAGGCTGCTCAAGAGGGCTCCAAGACCTCCGGAAGAAGGTCGAGCCTAAGGCCGAGGCACTGACCTAGCGTGTACACGGGCCCTCAGGCCAAGTGAAGGCGGCCAAACGGGTCTCCAGAGACTTGCAAAATCTCTCCAACAAGCCCCAGTAAGCCTCCAAGAGACCTCCACGGAGAGTGAACACCATTGACCAGTCACTGTAACACATGTTTGTGTACTGCTGATGACGTTCCTTCTCAGATCGCATCGGGGAGACTTCATAGGGCCCGAGAAGCCTCCAAGACGGCCCAACACTGCCTCGATACTATACCCGTGTGGCCCCACTGCTGCCCGATAACTCTCCACGACAGCCCAACAGAACCACGAAGCGGCCCCAAGATAGAGGGAACGAGGTCGAATTTAAGACCCACTCGATTTCAGACCACGCGCTGGCCTTAAACTCAACATCCTGCACGCAGCGCTGTTGCGCTTGCGCGGAGGCTAGGTTCCCGCAGGCAGATAGACAGTTTGCAGACGTGCCTGGACACGCATCCATGATCCAATACCATGCCAATAGCAATCCAATGCAGCTGACCAATACCATGCAGTGACTTCCCTGCAGCTGATCCAATACCATGCCCTGTTCTAGAGTCGTGCAAGAGGCACTGCGAAACAGATTCTGCAAGCAACGAGCTTGCACATCCACTCTCAAACAGTACGATTCTGCGTAAGCGTGCTTGCAGACCTTGCTGCAGCCTCAGCATTGCAGAGATGCCCATGTGCTCGCCAGAACGGCGATTGCATCGGTTAGATCTTGGCGGCAATAGAGCTGCCACTGCAGACCTCATAATGTCCTGCAGGGAAGGCCCGGATTGGAGCATCGCGTAACGAAATTGCTCTTCCAATTGCTCGACACGCTTCTCCCGGCGATCACAACTCAACCAAGATTCCGCAACTCTTGGAACCAAACATTGAACTTGTGTGTCCCGTGCGGGCGCGTCCCTCTTGGGAACTGCAGCCAACAGGTCTTGCCAGAAGCAGACGTCTTCTTGAAGCTGCACTCCTCGTATGTGCGACCTTCGGCAAGCTTCAATGCGAATTGCAGTCTGGGGGGCGATGCGATCATACTTCGAGCCTTCATTGCACGTTGCTGAAGTGGTTCTGACAGAAGAAGAACTCCATCAAAGAGCCATGGCGATTCTCGCGGGCACAACGCAACCCAAGCAGCCACATGGGTGGCACGGCGCTGGCGGACGGCGATTTGCATGCCTCGCAATGCCCTCCTGCATCCTGCAATGACACGCCTTCGAACAACACTTGCAACCATGTCAATCGCGTGCCACTGTAAACTGCGCTCGTGCATCATATTGTCGTCAAGCGACTCTCTCATTGGAACGGGGCGCGACCGAAACTTACGAAACTTGTGGCTCTATGATCCGCTGTCGTACATAACTGAGCCTTGAACCGACATTGATACAGACACGGGAAGAAGAGAACCTGCGAAGCCAGTGTTTGTAAGATCCAAATCTCCGTCTGACAAAAAAGCGCGGGTGACAACTGATAAGGACCTTGGAACTCGGAGGGCTAAGCGTGAGGCATAGCTGGAGGAGAAATAGACAAACGAGGTGACAGTCAGACCCGGCATGCATCATCCTTCACGACTGACTACGACGTTGTCTACGGCACACGCGCACGATCAAAACGCACGATGCGTACGAGGCGCACGCTGGCAAAAGCTTCTCGACATAAGCTTTGCGAGGTCCGCCACCGCGCTTGCAGCGATTGGTGTGCGTCGGGCCAATTCGCCCTTTGCGAAGCACTCGTGAAGACCCCCCGACGCACGGACTTGGCCTCCTGGGCAGGAAACCACTCCGAACACGACGCCTGGGGCAGGGGAGGCCTGTGGAACCTCCACCCTGCCCCCCCCACCCAAAGGCGCCCACCTCCCGCGGTGGCGGAATCGCGCGGCAGCGCAACTGGATATCTGAGAATGTCAGCGAGTCGCTGCGGCCATGGAGCAGAGGTAACCAGCCAATCGGCCATTGTCTGACAGCCGTGCTCTATTGTACTCCTGCCGGCGTTTGTTTGTGTTTCAGCCTTGCGAAAGCCCCAACCATATGCAGCTGTGGGCAACGCAGTTGTGAGTACGGTCTTCGGTGAAGCCCCCTATGTGGCCACATATTGTGTGTTCGGTCTGCCAACATGGGTTGGGCGGACGCATGCGAACACCGCCGCTTGGGTCTTCGGTGGCGCTCCCTATGGGGCCGCGAAGCGTGTGAGGGGTGTGCCGAAATTCGTGCGGTAGACGCATGCGTGTCGAAATTTGTGCGGTGGGCGCATGCGAACGCAGCCACTGTGACCTTCGGTGGAACTCCCCATGGCGCCACGAAACGTGAAGTGGGTGTGCGGACGGGGGTGCGGCGGGCGCATGCGAACACAGCCACTGGGGCCTTCGGTTGAGCTCCCGATGGGGGCACGAATCGTGTGAGAGCGGTGCTCAGATGGGTGCAGTGGGCGCGTGCCAACGCAGCCATTGGGGCCTTCGGTGGAGCTCCCTATGAGCCCATGAAACGTGCGAGGGTTGTGTCGAAATGGGTGCGGTGGGCGCATGCGAGCACAGCCGCTGGGGCATTCGGTGGAGCCACCTGGAGGCCACGAATCATATCTAATGTACTTCTGCTGGCGTGTGATTGTGATCCGCCATGGTAGCCACAATGGAGCAGGAGTAAAACAAAACAATCTGAATCTGAGGAAAAGCTGGGCCCTGGAAGCGAAGCCCACCTGTGCGAAGGGGAAGTGTGCAATGTAAGCGTGCACGTGAGGCGGAGGCGATGCAGCAGAAAAAAAAGGGGATGATGAGGGACTCAGGGACATATTGGGGGGGGGGGCCGGAGAGGAGGGGAAGGAAGAGGAAGGGAAAGTACAAGGAGTCAGGATGAAAGAGGAGGTTGAGGAGGAGAAGGAGGAGAAGAGGAGGAGGGGAAAATGGATGAGTAGAAGAAGATGGTGTCTCTTGATATGAAACCACCGTCCGAAGAAATAATAACGATTTAGCGGGGCGCCCGTCAAACCGTCTTGGGGGAGGGGACAGGAAGGGGGATTAGGAGAAGCTTTGTTCGCTCGCGCCATATCTGACATCATATCCCTCCCTCCCACCCCTTCCTTCCTTACCCACTGACGCGTGCCAAAGCCGACCTGGAACACCACAGAAGACCCCATCTGATTATGCGCATTCGTCTGTGGACTTCTGTAAGCCTGCGACACCTGTGGGACCTGTGGGACCCGTGAAATCTGCGAGACCTGTGGGCACGTGGCGCCGGCGGGAACTGCGGGACCTGTGGGACCTGCGGGACCTGTGGGACCTGTTGGACCTGTTGGACCTGTGGGGCATGCGAAACCTGCGACACCTGTCTAACATGCAAGACCTGTGAATTCTGCGAGACCTCTGGGATCCAGAAGAGTGGCCCACGCTGGGACGGGAGCGCCATTTTGAACCACGGGAGCACAGCGCCGATCCGAAAATGCGGCCTACGCTGCAGCGGGACCACAGTTTCTGAACTATCGGATGGACACGAAAAGCCAGCTCGCGCGAATTCTGTGCGCAAGCAACAATATACGGAGGGATCGAATTGAGAAAACACATGAAAAGAAAAGCCCGGTCGCGCAACATCTGTCTAAATTACGCTACCGAGGAACCCCACATACTGATTTTATGTCTTGTGTGAACCGCGCTACCACCGCCGTCACGCTCTCAGGTGCCCGCTGTGGTCGTTGAAAGGAGGGGGAGGACGTGTGGAGGGAGAGGAGGGGTTGAGGAGTCATCTGCGACGGTTATATTCGGCGTCGCCTGGCACTTGGATACGAGAGGTAATACGCAATCCCGCACTAGAGGCTATGCCTGGACGACCCTGGCACGGATAGGAAGACCACCCCCTGCGCACCCCCTCTGGTGTCGAGAAAATGCCACGCCTGCTATGCCTGGACGACCCTGGCGCGCATAGGGAGACCACCCCCTGCGCACCCCTTCTGGTGTCGAGAAACTGCCACGCCTGCAATGCCTGGACGACCCTGGCACGCATAGGGAGACCACCCCCTGCGCACCTCCTCTGGTGTCGAGAAAATGCCACGCCTGCAATGCTTGGACGACCCTGGCACTCATATTGACACCACCCCCTGCGCAGCCCCTCTGGTGTCGAGAAAATGCCACGCCTGCTATGCCTGGACGACCCTGGCGCGCATAGGGAGACCACCCCCTGCGCACCCCCTCTGGTGTCATGCCACGCCTGCTGGACGACATCTGCGCATCAAAACTGCCACGCCTGCTATGCCTGGACGACCCTGGCACGCGTAGGGCGACCACCCCCTGCGCACCTCCTCAGGTGTCGAGAAAATGCCACGCCTGCTATGCGTGGACGACCCTGGCGCGCGCCACCACCCCCCTCCGCACCCCCTCTTGTGTCGAGAAAATGCCACGCCTGCTATGCCTGGAGGACCCTGGCGCGCAGAGGGAGACCACCCCCTGCGCACCCCCTCTGGTGTCTAGAAAATGCCACACCTGCTATGCCTGGACGACCCTGGCACGCGTAGGGCGACCACCCCCTGCGCACCTCCTCACGTGTCGAGAAAATGCCACGCCTGCTATGCGTGGACGACCCTGGCGCGCATAGGGAGACCACCCCCTGCGCACCCTCCTCAGGTGTCGAGAAAATGCCACGCCTGCTATGCCTGGACGACCCTGGCGCGCATAGGGAGACCACCCCCTGCGCACCCCCTCTGGTGTCGAGAAAATGCCACGCCTGCTATGCCTGGACGACCCTGGCGCGCATAGGGAGACCACCCCCTGCGCACCCCCTCTGGTGTCGAGGAAATGCCACGCCTGCTATGCCTGGACGACCCTGGCGCGGATAGGGAGACCACCCCCTGCGCACCCCCTCTGGTGTCGAGAAAATGCCACGCCTGCTATGCCTGGACGACCCTGGCGCGCATAGGGAGACCACCCCCTGCGCAGCCCCTCTGGTGTCAAGAAAATGCCACGCTGCTATGTCTGGACGACCCTGGCGCGCATAGGGAGACCACCCCCTGCGCACCCCCTCTGGTGTCGAGGAAATGCCACGCCTGCTATGTCTGGACGACCCTGGCGCGGATAGGGAGACCACCCCCTGCGCACCCCCTCTGGTGTCGAGAAAATGCCACGCCTGCTATGCCTGGAGGACCCTGGCGCGCATAGGGAGACCACCCCCTGCGCAGCCCCTCTGGTGTCGAGAAAATGCCACGCCTGCTATGTCTGGACGACCCTGGCGCGCATAGGGAGACCACCCCCTGCGCAACCCCTCTGGTGTCTAGAAAATGCAACGCCTGCTATGTCTGGACGACCCTGGCGCGGATACGGGGACCACCCCCTGCGTACCCCCTTCTGGTGTCGAGAAAATGCCACGCCTGCTATGCCTGGAGGACCCTGGCGCGCATAGGGAGACCACCCCCTGCGCAACCCCTCAGGTGTCGAGAAAATGCAACGCCTGCTATGTCTGGACGACCCTGGCGCGCATAGGGAGACCACCCCCTGCGCACCCCCTCTGGTGTCGAGGAAATGCCACGCCTGCTATGCCTGGACGACCCTGGCGCGGATAGGGAGACCACCCCCTGCGCACCCCCTCTGGTGTCGAGGAAATGCCACGGCTGGCGCCATGGCCCGCATAGACGCCGCGTTGTGTGCGTTGTGTGCACCCCCACCCCCTGTGGCGTCGAAGGAATGCCCTGTGTGGTATGCTGTGCTGTGCTGTTCTGTGCTGTGCTGCTGTGCGGTGAGCTGTGCTGTGCCGTGCCGTGCCGTGCCGTGCCGTGCTGTGCTGTGCTGTGCTGTGCGAGAAGGAGGAGGGGAGGGGGGAGGTGTGAGACGCGGGTGCGGCGCGACAGGGAAGAAAACCAGAACCCCACGAAACATGTGGGGAAAAAACCATACGCGGAGGACGGGCGGCTACTCTCAGGACATATTCGGGGGAGAGGGGTAGTATTCATACTGTGTAACTGTGGATGGGAGGAGTGAGAGAGAGAGAGAGAGAGAGAGAGAGAGAGAGAGAGAGAGAGAGAGAAAAAAAAAACAAAAAAAGAGCAGGCGGCCTAAGACGAAGATGGTGGGAAAGAGCCAGAGGAGGAGGGCAAGGGCGACGAGCAAGAGGAGGAGGAGGAGGAGGAAGAGGAGGAGGAGGAGGAGGAGGAGGAGGAGGAGGGGGAGGAGTAAAGGAGAATGCCGAGGCAAAGAGAGAAGAGGGGGAGAAAGACGGGTGTGAGTGTGGGTGCGGTGAAGACGACGAGGACGAGGAGAAGAGAGCACGGGGGAGTGAGGAGCAGCAGGGGGGATGAGCAGGAGCAGGCCAGGAGACACAGACGGATTGAGAGGAGGAAGAAGAGGGTGGGAGGGGAATTAGGCAGGAGGCAGGGGGGTGGCAGGAGGAGCGAGGGAAGATGAACGACGAGGGGGAGGAGGCTGGAGGTGGAGGAGGGGGAGGAGGAGAAGGAGGAGGATGCGGAGGAGGAGGAGGAGGAACAGAGCTCAGTGCAGCAGTATTACGAGCCCACATCACCAAGGACCACACCTCGTCGGGGCATCCCATCTCGTGGGCAACTGGTTCGGTATGCTACGGATGCGGCATGGACTACCACACCACGAACAGACTGGTCAAGCACTTGCTGCGTGTGCGCAAGTGCGCTCGACACTGGCGAAGAACACGTCCAGCGCTTCTCAGCAAATCCGAGCTGCAGCACAACCAGCAAGTGGTGCGAGACCAACAGCAGGCGAATAAAAGGGCTGGCAGGCCCATTGGCTGGGCCGAGAAGCCTGCAGTCCCTGCTCGTCCTCCAGAGATACACACGGACGAGGACAGCGACGACAGCAACAGCGGCCACTACCAGGACCTCGAGCCCCCCTTCATCGAGGAACCGCCGCCGCCGCCAGCTACTATACCCAGGCCTAGGCCAGCTCGGACACTATACGTGCTGCATCTGTTCAGCGGTCGTCGCCGAGAGGGAGACGTTCAGGACTGGTTCGACCGCGTAAGCAGTCGGGCCTCGTGCGACATACACACGCTCAGCCTGGACGCGGCCAACGACCCGACCTTCGGCGACCTGACATCAGAAATTGCAGTCAACAAGTGGCGAAGCATGGCACAGGCAGGAAGGCTTGCAGGAGACATCGGCGGACCACCGTGCGAGACTTGGAGCCGAGCGCGTCACCTGCCCCCCCCCCTGAGAAAAAAAAAAAAAAAAAAAAAAAAAAAAAAAAAAAAAAAAAAAAAAAAAAAAAAAAAAAAAAAAAAAAAAAAAAAAAAAAAAAAAAAAAAAAAAAAAAAAAAAAAAAAAAAAAAAAAAAAAAAAAAAAAAAAAAAAAAAAAAAACGCCTGCAGGGGTCGCCCACCAAGACCCCTGAGGGGCAGCAATAGCTTGTTGGGCCTCCGCTACCTCTCCCGACCAGAGATGGAACAAATAGCGATAGGCAATCGCCTATACAGGACACAGCTGGAGCTCATGTACATGTGCCTCAACCTTGGCGTCCCAGGCATGCTCGAGCACCCGTGCGAGCCCACCGCGGAGCATTTCGCCAGCTCCTGGGGGCTCCCCGAGACGCGCCACCTCCTGGGCCAGCAGGGAGTCGAGCTGATCACTTTCGACCAGTGCACCTGCGGGGCGCGTTCGAGGAAGTCCACAAGCCTGATGGCGGTATCCCTCCCCGCTCTCCGCTCGGAGATAAGCGGGCTGCCTGGAGGCGGGAGGTGCTTCCACACGGCCACCTACCACGCGGAGCTGGCGGGCAGCAACGACGACGGCCAGTGGCGCGCCGCGGCGGCCAAGGAGTACCCGAACAGGTTGTGCCAGGCCCTCGCGACGGCGCTGATGAAGCAGATAAGATGGCGCTTTGGCGAGACGCCTAGCGACGCCAACGGATGACACATCGACGACGACGTGGCCCACTTTTCCAGCCGCTCGACCACTACAATACCAGGGAGATGGGCCAGGACCACAACCGTGGCCCAGCGAGGCGAGGGAGCGCCCCGACCTGGTTGGAGGAGGCGAGGGAGTGGGCCCTGCAGGACCGACCCGACAAGGCTCTGGGCAGGACCACCAACTCGATGAGTGCTGATCGAGCACAGTTTGATGGTGCTGATCGCGATGAAGAGCCTTGACGACAAGTACAAAAGAGTTAGGACGCAAGTCCTGAGGAAGCCCCGAGTGCGAGGGAACACCTCAGGCAACGTCGCCAAGTTTTGCACGAGCTGTCAGGACGCAAGTCCTGGGGAAGCCCCGAATGCGTGGGAACACTCCAGGCACCAGTCGCCACGTTTTGCAGCAGTGATGCACATAGCGGCCGCGCAGCCAGGGCTCAGAGGTACCAGCCAGACGACATGCCAACTACACCATGTACAAGTCAACGCTGCTCTGGTGAGGCAAGGATCAAACTTCGAGACGGGCTCGAAGGGTGGGGGGGCAGGACGAGTACTGCCCGCGCCTACCAGGGGGGATGGTGAGGGGCAGGGGGGGGGGGGGAGTAGGACGCAACTACCCGCGCCCCCGCGGTCCGCCCTAGCTCGCCACCCCCACCATTCCCACGGCGGAGACGGAGCTCCCGAGCGCCCAACGGGCGAAGCATAGGGCAGCAGAGACATTCCTCATCGACAACAGAAGAATCACTGGGCCTGGGGTTCGCCCCCACCGAGGGCACCGTGACCCCTAGCCATAGCGGGACGAGGTGGGGCCGCCACGAACACCACTTGAAGTCGGTGCATGGAGGCCCTGAGTGCGCCCACAACCGATTCCACATCACCAGCAACAAGCCGACCTCCCAACGACCCGCAACCAGCACGACAAGTACCTCAGCGGCTGAGTCGAGCACCAGGAGTTCGAGCGCCACACAGTCAAGCAGTACCACCTCGACCAGCACGACCGAGCCCAGTACCAAGAGCTTACCATCACAGAGTCAAACGTACCACTTGACCAGCACTACCGAGTCGAATGGAGAAGGTTCGAGCATCACCGAGCCAGGTACTACCACTCCGACCAGCACGACGGCGTCGAGCACCACAGGTTCGAGGGCCAGCTAGTCAGCCACTGCTTCAACCAGCATGACTGGCAAGAGCACCACAAGTTTGGCATCACAGTCACAAGCAGTAGCGCGATGACCAGCACGACCGAGTCGAAGACCACAGCTCGTGCACTACAGAGTCAAGCC
This sequence comes from Prorocentrum cordatum, assembly GCA_963575745.1. NCBI lineage: Eukaryota > Dinophyceae > Prorocentrales > Prorocentraceae > Prorocentrum > Prorocentrum cordatum. The sequence goes on along the minus strand of CAUYUJ010021726.1, from coordinate 1,087,816 downwards.
ATAACAGGATGACTACCGTGACTGAGTCGAGGGCCACAAGGTTGGGTACTGCAGATTCAACCAGAGTTATCTCGACCAGCACGACTGAGTCGAGTACCACAAGATCGAGGACAACATAATCAGGCTGTGCCTCAAGATCGAGAACCACGGGTTCAAGGCCATAGCGACGGCGCTGGTGAAGCAGATGCTGGGCTTCGGCGACACGCCAAGCGGCGTCAGCGTTTGGTACATCAACGACGACGTGGCCCACCTCCTCCAGCCCCTCGACCCACACCACCAGGGAGACGGGCCAGGACTACCGCCGTGGCCCAGCGAGGCGAAGGAGCGCCCCGACTTCGCTGGACGAGGCGAGGGAGTGGGCCGGACAAGACCGTCCTCGACAAGGCCCCGTGCAGGATCACCAGCTCGGCGAGTTCTGAGAGGGCGCGGCTCGACGAGGCTCGGCTAGCTCGCAGCCGACGGCGCCTGAGGGGGCCGCGGCGTCGGGGTCCCTAGGGACCAGAATATGGTGCCTCCCCCTATAACCCCCAGCTCTCTGCATATTCCAGGGCCTGACCCAGGGGTTCATCGTCGTTGGCCTTCTGGCTCTGAAGGGGTTAGGGGGAGGCACACCAGGTGGGCCTTCTGCCCACCTGGTCCCAGCGCCTGTGCGCTGCCGCCCAGGCTAAGGATAGGCTGCTGGACGGGGGCGGCTATCCTGGGCGGCAGCGCGACGGGCCACAGACCAATTCGGCATCTCGAGGTGGTCCGAGGCTTTCTCCCCCTTCCTTGCCTACTGAGGCCCTTCCCCGCCCCTTCTCTCGGAGGCCTTCGGACTGCCGCCTTGGCCCTTGGACCCCGCCCCTCTCCTCCCCAGGCCCTGGTAGGCTCCCCTCTGCTCCTCCTGGCGGGGTCCTCCGGCGCCTCTGGCTCGTAGAGTCGCCTGGGCCTTGCCCCCCGCTCCTCCGCCGCCCCGCGCGCTTGGGCGGGACGGGCCTTCCTCCTCCCTCCTCTGGCGGCGGCTTCGGCCGCCGAGTGGCGCTGCAGGGCACAGACCTTCATGGCGCGGCAAACAGCGGAAACAGCGGAGGAGGAGGAGGAGGAGGAGGAGGAGGGAAGAAATGACCGGAGGTAGCGGGAAGCAAAAGGGACGAGGGAGAAAGCAGGTGTGAGGAGGAGGCGGAAGGCGAGGAGATGACCAGCCCCCCACACCATTTCGCCCCAGCCCCTCGAATCGGGCCCGCGAAAGCCCAGACAGTAGCAGGATGAGGACCCGGTCCTCCGACGTCTTGAATTTTCATGGCGTGGGCTCCCAAAGCTCTCGACCTCATCGCAGAGACCAGCTCTTGCCGCAAGCCTGATCACCATTGTCCCCCAGGGTTCGAAAAGGGCACCCAGAGGCCGAAACTGCACGATCATGATGATACTCATAATCGCAGTCGCGACATATTTCCAGTGCCGTCGTCATCCTGGATGCTACCACCGTGAGGCGGGCGGGGGCGACGTGCTGGACAGAGTTCGAGAAGAACACGTCCAACACATAAATTTTAGAAGTATAGGTTTGGGCTTTCCGCGAAGGCATCCTTCATGCTGATGTCGAAGAGCCTTTTGAATTCGTCGAACTCCACAAGGCCGTTGCAGTCCTACCCATGGCAACCCTCCTCCCCCCCTTGGACGCTGAATAGCAGGCGGCCATGGGGAGGAAACGGAGAAGCAAGAGCACACGCCGAAAAAGTATAATCCGAAAAGGAGAGGTGGCCGGAGGACGTATGCCCCAAGACGGAGGCCATGGAGGGTCGGATGGAACAGGCTCGGGAACAGAGCGCCGAGGGGGAGGGAGCAGGGATGATCCTTCTGCCTCCTCCCTCCTCCATCCCGCTTCCTTATGTAGCACCCCGCAGTTGCGGATAAGAGTGAGGGAGCAGGGGTCGTTAGCAGTCTGCGAGGCTCTGAAGAAGCCCGCCGCAGGCGCGGCTTTTGAAACACATTACATGTAGCACCGCGCAGTTGCGGAAAAGAGTTGTGGGGGCGGCGGGGTCGTCGGCAGTCTGCGAGGCTCTGAAGAAGCCCGCCGCAGGCGCCAATGTTGACACACATTACACACATTACAGGTAGCACCCCGCAGTTGCGGATAAGAGTTGTGAGGGTGGCGGGGTCGTCGGCAGTGTGCAAGGCTCTGAAGAAGCCCGCCGCAGGCGCCGATTCGGAAACACGTTATATGTAGCCCCCCGCAGTTGCGGATAAGAGTTGTGGGGGTGGCGGGGTCGTCGGCAGTCTGCGAGGCTCTGAAGAAGCCCGCCGCAAGCGCCAATGTTGACACACATTACATGTAGAACCCCGCAGTTCCGGGTAAGAGTTGTGGGTGCGGCGGGGTCGTCGGCAGTATGCGAGGCTCCGATGTTGAAACGCATTATCAGAGAGAGAGGGCCGAACGGTCATTCATTGTCCCTGGATGCGTGGCTGAAGTGGGGATCCGTGGTGAAGATTATGCTTGTCGTCGCCGTCCCACCCGCGAACCCCTTGCGACCCACCCCGCGACGCACCCCGCGACCCACCCCGCGACCCACCCCGCGACCCACCCCGCGATCCACCCGCGACCCAACCCGCGACCCACCCGCGACCCACCCCGCGACCCACCTGCGACCAACCCGCGACCCACCCCGCGACCCACCCCGCGACCCACCCACAACCCAACCCGCGACGCACCCGCGACCAACCCGCGACCCACCCGCGACCCACTTGCGACCCACCCGCGACCCACCCCGCGACCCATCCACGACCTACCCGCGACCCACCCGCGACCCAACAACGACCCACCCGCGACCCACCATCGACCCATTTGCGACCCACCCGCGACCTACCCACATTACTGCGCCGACCCGAAAGTTTCCCAAATTTCGCCACCGTGCTCGCCGCGGCCATCTGGGGTGGCGCCCGCAAGATAAGACTCGCGGGGCCCGAGGGCGGGCGGGGGCGCCGATGGGCAGCCCAGCACCCCGTCTGGCCGGAATGGGGCCCAGTACAGTGCAAGGGCAGAGCCTGACCTCCACCTGGGGTCGCGGGATCGGGTTCCACTTCCCAATTTAAAATTTCAAATCCCAAACGGTGTACTGACACGAAAATGAGCAAACGGCATAAGACCTTTTCGAAACAACTTTCGGGTTCGGTCATTCGACGACCTGACAAGTTTTCTGGCCAACCTTCAAGTGGCCAAATCCCATAGGACTTGTGCACCAACAAAAACGGGTCCTGTTCGAACGACCCGAAAGTGCGCAAACCGCCTAGGACCCCTTGCAAAACAAAAACAAAAACAAAAAAAAACATTGTTCTCGAGGTTGTGGGCCCACTCCGAAGAAACCGAACATGGGCAAACCTCTTAGAACTTCCTATCATCGTCCGAAGGAGCCGCCGATGGGCAAACCGCTCAGGACTTCCTGCGCAAGAAACGCTTTCCCGGGTGAGCCATTGTCAACAGGAGCGCGCCCCGCGCGGGATCGGGGTTCGCACGGGGGCGCGGCTGCTCTCGCCTGCCCAGGGGGCATGCATTGCCGCGCCCTTCCAGCGTAGCGTTTGCGCTGCATTCGCGCGGCGCCGTGCCTCTCAAATCGGAATGAACTTTCGGAACGCCGATGTAACTGAACGAAAAAAATCAGTGCCTAGGGCGGGCTCGTCGCATAATGTGTGAAACTTTGGCGCCTGCGGCGGGCTTCTCCAGAAGCTCTTAACTTGCCGACGTCCCCATCTGCATCTGCGGGGTGCTACATATCCGCATCTGCGGGGTACTACACATATAAGGCCTCGCTCTTAGCCGCATCTGCGGGTTTAGCCCCCCGCAGTTCCGGGTAAGAGTTGTGGGGACGGCGGGATCGTCGGCAGTCTGCGAGGCTCTGAAGAAGCCCGCCGCATGCGCCGAGTTGCAAGCAAATTATACAACGAGCCCGCCGCAAGCGCCAAATTTTCAATCAAAACAAATGGGTGGGTCGCGAGTGGGTCGCGAGTGGGTCGCGGGTGGGTCGCGACTGGGTCGAGGGTGGGTGGCGGGTGGGTCGCTGGTGTGCCGCGGGTGAGCCGCGGGTGTGTCGCGGGTGGGTCGCAAGTTAGTCGCGGGTGGGTCGCGGGTGGGTCGTGGGCCGGGTGGTGGGACGACGACAAACATCTAATAACAAACAACGAACAACGCAACAACAACAATCCGCACCGCGGAACCCCACTTCAGCCACGCACCCAGGAACAGTCAACGCCCCCTCACTCTGACAACGGGCCCACCGCAGGCGTCGATTTTTGAGTCAAAACAAAAGGGTGGGTCGCGGGTAGGTCGCGAGTCAGTCGTGAGTGGGTCGTGGGTGGGTCGTGGGTGGGTCGCGGGCGGGTCGCGGGCGAGTCGAGAGTGGGTCGCGGGTGGGTCGCGGGTGGGTCGCGGGTGGGTGGCGGGCGGGTCGCGGGTGGGTCGCGGGTGGATCGCGGATGGGTCGTGCGTGGGTCGCGGGTGGGTCGTGCGTGGGTCGCGGGTGGGGCGACGATTACAAACAACTAACAACAAGCAACAAACAACACAACAGCAACACCAACAACAACATAAACAACAACATCACAACTCATGTTGCCTGTTCGCTCTTACCTGCTCGCGTGCCATCCAACACGTATATCCCAAACTTTCGATACCCGCCCTCGTCGTCTTCGATCGTGCCCTTTGGGGGTATAGCTTTCTTACCTGCAACTTGTATTTCGTGCAGCCCCTAAGGCAATGGAAGAGAAGACCGATGGAAGGAAGGGACAAGGGGGATTGAGGAGGATGGAGCACGAGAGAGAATAGCAGGAGGGGGGCCAAGAGCAGAAAACACGTGGCAGAACTCGACGGGCAGATCGGGTGGGTAGACCTTATCAGACGGGTCGGGAAGGCGGGCCCCGGCGGCCAGGTCGAGCAGGCGGCTTGCTGAAGCGTGCGTCCTGCATGCACCTCAAGGAGGTCTCAAGCGACAGCGCGGTTCCCAAATAAATCGTGAGGGGATCCACAGCGAGAGCGTGATTCCTGAGCGTCGAGTGCAAAGCGTCCGAATACATCGCGAGGAAGTCCTACGTGAGAGCGCGATTTTTGCAGACATTATAAGGAAGTCCCGCGCGAGAGCGCGATTTGGGAATACATTGTGAGGGGGTATCAGGCGGGAGCCCTTGTTGTTGTCCACGCTGCCTGCATGGAGGGCAGATGTCTTCAACCAGATAACGGCAAAGGAGGAGGACGAGGAGGAGCCGCAAGAGGAAACGTACAAGAAATACATGGGACAGGGGAGATGAGGCATGCGGGGTAATGTATGGGAAAGGAAAGCAGGGGAGGAGGAAAGAGGTCGGAGGTGAGGGGGTGAGATCGAAGTGGAACGGAGAGCCCCCCTACCGGGAAATCGGTTTCGGTTTCGTGTTCGTGCGTGCCGTGCGTGCGGGCGAGGCGAAGCTGCGTGGGCGGGCGAGATGAAAGTCTCCTGTGGCTGAGGCGCGGCCGGACCAAATGATTCCCTTCCGGCAACCGGTGGCGCGCCTTGTCCCGCCGCTGTTCCGCTGTGACAGTGGCTGAGGCGCGGCCGGACCAAATGATTCCTTTCCGGCGTCCGGTGGCGCGCGGTGTCCCGCCGGTGTCCCGTCGGTGTCCCGATGATGATGATGATGATGATGGTGATGATGATGATGATGGTGATGTTGATGATGATGTTGGTGATGTTGGTGATGATGATGTTGACGATATTGATGATGATGGTGATGATGATGATGGCCATGGTGGTGATGATGGTGTCCCGATGACGATGATGATGATGTTGATGATGTTGATGTTGCTGCTGCTGATGATGATGGTGCCTCGATGGTGATGATGATGGTGTTGATGATGATGAGATGATGTGTTGGTGATGGTGATGATGATGATGGGGATGATGAAGATGATGATGATAATGATGGTGCACCGATGATGACGGTGATGAGGTTGATGATGATGCTATTGTTGATGATGATGTTGGTGTCCCCGTGATGATGATGACGATGATGGTGTCACGATGATGATGGTGCGGATGATGATGTTGATGATGAAGATGATGACGCTGATGACGACGATTGTGATGATGGTGGCCCGATGATCATGATGATGTTGGTGTTGATGATGATGTTGCCCCGATGATGATGATGATAGTGGTGATGATGATGGTGACGATGATGTTGGTGTCCCGATGATGATGATGATGTTGATGATGATGTTGGTGATGATGATGGTGCCCCGATGATGATGATGATGTTGAAGACGTTGTTCATGATGATGAACATATGATGATGATGGTAGCACGATGGTGATGATGTTGATGGTGATAATGGGGACGACGATGGGGTCGCGATGGTGATGAAGGTGATGAGGTGACGATGATGATGGTGCCCAGATGATGATGGTCATGATCAGGTTGTAGAAGTTGGTGACGATGTTGTTGATGATGATGATGAAGTTGATTGTGAGATCGATTGTGGTATCGATATTGATATTGACAGTGAGACCGAATGTGAGATCGATCGTGCGATTGATTGTGAGATCGATAGTGCGATCGATTGTGAGATCGATAGTCAGATCGATCGAATGAATAGATCGAGTGTGATCGATTGTGACATCGATCGGGTGAGATCGATCCAGCGAGACCGATAGTGGGACCGATAGTGAGTCCGATCGAGTGAGACGTTGGTTCCTCCCCCCCGAACCTCCTTGTAACCCGAAGGGTGGTCGTATAGGTATGATTATCATGCTGATGGTGGTGATGGTGATGATGAGGCTGCGCAATGGTAATGGGGATGGCGAGGAGGAGGAGGAGGAGGAGGAGGAGGAGGAGCGCCAGTGCCCGCTGGAGGAGGAGGATGAGGAGGACGAGTGGAATCTTGGCCCTGAACCCCTGGGTTCATGTCACTTCACCAAGCTGGTGGGGGACACCCTCATTTCGATTGAAGGTCACACTCTCTTTCCCAGCAAAGGGGGTCCCGACAGGTTTGGTTTTTTGGGTCTCCCAAGCTCTCAATATTTGTCTAAAGTCTGTTGGTGTGGTGGACGACACCACGCTGACCCCGCGCCGACCTGTCGCCATGAGGTTCCATGCCTCCATGGGCGATCCCAAGGCTCTCGCCCCCCGCCGCCCTCCCGACCTCCCCGACTCCCCCCGGTGGGCCCCCAGCCACAAGCCAATGACTGGGGCAGGGCCCTGGCCATGGCCCAGGAGGCCTATGGAGCGGTGCAGAGCGGCGAGGGCGACCGCGCACGCGGCTTGTTGACGCGTGGTTACAAGAAGTGGGCTGGGCTAACACGGCTGAACGCGATCTCTCGAATGCTCTGGGGGCTACCATTCCTTTGGGGATGAAGGGGCAAGAGGCCCCAGATGCAGTGGAGAGGTGTCTTGAAGGCTGGTGGTAGAGCAGAGAACCTCCACCGCAGGTCCATTGTGTGGCTGCATAGCCAGTTGAGGGCGTCTAAGTGCTACCTACAAGAGCATGGCCTTCTAGCAGGAGGTCGACTTGTTCTGGCGGTGCTAGCTAGTCCCCCAGCTTCTGTTCAACCTGCAGCTGGATCTTCTCGGGCTGCATGTTGTTTCTGCCGCGGCCTTAGCGCGTCAAGCGCTCAGTTCAGTTGCTGACCCGAGCTTGCGGGTGATTTTGACCGTCTCATCGACGAGGTTGCGATCGCTTGCGCGTCTGCTAAGGCCACCGCTGCGTCGTCCTCGCGGCAAGAGTGGCAAGGGTGGGTGCGCTCTAGGTTGGAGAAAGGGGCCAGGCATGCTCAGAAAGCGATTCGCGACCCTGTCCTTTGGCCTCCCTCCACCACTCTCTCGAGGGCGGGGGTGGTCATCTGTGACCCTGCCAGCCTCTTAAGGCTGAGGGGGGCAAGTTTGCGGCGATTTGGGGTCAGGGTGAAAGTCTCGGCGTGTCCTCTGACCTCCTGCCCCGCCCCCCCCCCCCCCCCCATTCTTGAACCTACCGCTATCCGTCAAGTTTCGAAGCGCTATAGGCCGAGCAGCGCCGTCAGCCCCGACGGCTTTCATAGCAGACATGTGTTGCCTCCTGCCTGACGCTGCACTGACGGCCATGGCCCTCTGGCTTGCTGACTGGGAGTACACGGGTGCGCTTCCCTTTCAGCCCTCTTGGGTCCTGATGACCCACTTGGGCAAGCCCTCGGGGGGCTTTCGTCCGATCGGGATCTTCCCGAGCTGGCTCCGCGTTTGGGGAATGAGCCGCCGCCCCGAAGCCCTCAGTTGGGAGCTCCAGCATGCGTGGCCCCACTGGGCCGCGGGGGCCCATCGCGGGGCTGGAGATGTCGGGGGATCGCCGCGGTGACGTTAGCGCTCTTATGTTTTGATCTTCGGACATCGCATGAGCACATCGACCTGGGGTTTCTTCGGCAGAAGTACCGTCAGCATGGTTTCTGGTTGTGCTTGGCCAGACTGGATATCAGAGGTTATACCGTGGCCAGATTATCTGACCCTTGGGGGGATTGTCGAGGGCCCGCATTTTGCCGTGAAGGACATCGTCGCGGGTTGTTCGTTCGCGACGAGCCTCATCAGAGTGTTCGCTACGGAAGCTTTCGACACCATCCCGAGAGTTTTGGCTGGAGGTTTCGACGTTTACATTGGCGACCTCAGTTTAAGTTGCACGGGGAAGCCCCCCTCAGGTCGTCGCCCCCCCTGTCAAGGGTGCTCTGGCGCTCGAAGACGCTGTTTGCAGACTACTCAGGTGCAAGCTTGCCAGGGACAAGGTGGGCACGGTGTCCAGTTCTAAGGTGGTGGCGGATGAACTTGTTTCTCAATTAGGGCCCTTAGTTGGAGAGCGAGCTTGCACCAGGAGTCGCCGACTTAGGTGTGGACTACACTGCTGGTCGAGCCCTGCGCGCCCCGGCTGCAAGCGTTCTGCTAAATTAAAACAGAGACTGGCCATTGCGCCTTGTAAAGCCAAGCGCCTCAAAAAGCTCAGTCGTGACATCGGGAGACGTGCTCTCAGCGTGTTCGCCGCGGGCCCAATGGCGGGGGCCGTCTACGGCTCGGACAGCTACGGGGTGTATGATGGGGAGCTTTGGGACCTGCGTCGCCTGGCCATGTCGTCTATTAAACCTCGGGCCCAGGGCCGTTCTCTTTCGGTTCTCTGCCTTCTCGAACAAGATCCTACTTGGAGGACTAGCTGCGCTCCGATCATCCGCTGGGCTAAAGAGCTCTGGATCCCCCAAACTCGCGCCATGTCCCTGGTATGTTTCCTGGGCGGAAATGCGAGAAGGGTGGGATCTGGTTTTCTCTTCGGATGACCACTCGTGGTTCAAAGTTTCGGGCCCGATTGCTGCTCTTAGGATGTCGCTTTATAGGCTGGCCTGGTCTATGCCCAACTTCTGTACCACTGTGGACGATTTCGGGCGTGAGATATCCCTGGCCCTGTCTTCCCCGAAATTGGTAACACACTTTTGTAAGGAGGCGTTTTTTTTTCGCTCCCTCGAGAGGGACTCGGGTGATAAGCTTCGTGTCCTCGAGCGTCTGCGCTGGGATGTTCAAAAACAGCTCCTCGCCTCCAGCAAGATATCGGGGAAGACGAAGGGGATGATCCGTGCCCTCTCTACCAACGCCTGCTGGGCAGCGGGTGATGCAGCCGACCTCGGCTACCCGATCTCCTTTTTGCGCGGCCTGTGCGGCGAGGCCAAGGACAGCCTCTTCCACAGGCTCTACGAGTGCCCGTGTGTGCAGAAAGAGCGTGACGAATTCCTTCCTGCTTGGGTTCTGGGAGTCGGCAAAAGCAAGTGATTGGAACGATCCCGAACACAGGGCCCTATTTCTTTCCGGCACGTTCAAGCACCCAGGAGACTATGCGCCGTCACCACTCACGGACGGTAGAATATCCCTCGTATGGCATACCGACAGCCTGCCTGACCCAGCCGACCCCTCCCTCCCTCCTGTTCCTACCAGTGACGGGATCTGGGGGCACCTTTTTTATGGATGTGTCGTGCTCTAGGCACACGGTTCGTGAATTGTCTCGTGCTGGTTGGGCCGTCGTCGTGGTTTCCTCCTCGGGAGAGCGTCTCTGGACGGCGATGGGACCCTCGTGGGCCCCGTGGCCTCAAACTCCCCAGGGGGCTGAGTTCGGAGCTTACGCCTGGACGGCGGCATTTGCGCACGGGCCCTCGCACTGTTATTCTGATTGTGCCAGTGTCGTTCTGCTGCATAATCTGAGCTGCGCTGATGCCACAGGCCCGCGGAGACAGTATGCGGGACTTGTGCTGCAGGCGAATGCGAATTCCGGTTCTCTGTGCGGGTCTTTTAAGAAAGTGGCAGCCCACAAAGATATCGATGAAAAAGGTATGAGCGCCGAAGAGCGGTTTCTTCGAACGGGTAACTTCTTCGCCGATACAGCAGCCAAGGAGACGGTTCGCCTTCATCCAATATTAGATCCCTCCAAGGAAGAAGAGTTGAAGCGGACGCTAACCATTGCTCGACATGTCCTGCTGTCGGGCGCTCAGCTCCTGCCATTTTGGCCTAAAATTGAATTTCGTGGCCTAGTGCGCTCCCGTGCCCCACCGCCTCCCGTCAAGGATGTTTTGGTCCTGGCTCACGAATGGGAGCGCATGGGTTCGATTTGAAGATGCAGGGTGTGCCTGAGAGGCTCTAGGAGCGAGTCCTTGCCGACTCGGACCGAATGTTCGGGCCGCAATCGGCTAGACCATGGCCCCCTGATGCGTCTCGGCCACCGCGTGATCGCGTTCCCGTGCAGCGACAAGTCACACCTCTTCTTGCGCTTGTCCTGCAAATGTTATAGCTCTGGCGGCCAAGTGATGCGGCTAGGCAGGCCTTGTGGTCAGCCGACCATCACAGGGATTAGAAATACGCGCTGTCTCCGCAAGGGACGTCACCCAGACAAAAAGGAGGTCTCTGTGGATATTGACAAATTCATCCCATTGCTGTGACCTACAGCGTGTAGCCCCACGATCGGATCGTGCTGTGGCTCCACTGTGCGGTCTCATTTCGCTGTTGTGGTGCTGCCTCCCGGCCACCGCAGTACACTGTTAAAACGAGGGGCCTGGGCGTTGCGGCCAATAAAAAGGGAAAGGTGGATGGGAAGACGGGGAAGGCGGGGACTGGTGAGATGTGGGGGGAAGATGATGATGCTGCCGTTCATGATGATGACAAGGAGGAGGAGGAGGAGGAAAACGAGCAGTGCGAGGAGGAAGGGTCTCCCTCTCCCTTTCCCTCTGCTCCTCCGCACAAATCCTTTTCCCCATGTTCGTTGTGCATCGTTCCTCCCTGTCGCACCCCAAAACGTGTTGGTAGAGCGGTTTTGGCGTTTCGCCTGAGACTTCCTCACCGCGTATGACCCTGAAGCATCAAATCTGCAACAGCTTCAATGATGGATAGCGGGAGGTGTTCAAGATGCGATCGCCTTGGCGTCCACGCACATTCGTCTTGGACGTTAGCAGCAGTTTCGCGGATTGGGCACACGTAGTCTTCGAAAGATAGCTATCACCTTACCGCCGCGCGCATTCGTAAAGTCGCGCACCAGCTCCACACATGGAGCGGGAATCGTTTTCGGAATGTGGCTCTCGCCTCAGCTTCCGCGCACTTTCGCCTTCAACGTTTGCAGCAATATCGCGGTTGGGGGGCGGCTCTCGCTTTGGAGCCGGGCACAGCATTAGCAGTTTTCATAAGCTTCACGGATGGAAGAAGGGTCGTTTTCAAATTGGGGCGTTCGCCATCACGCCGCGCACGCTATTTTTGAACGTTTGCGACAGGTTCACGGATGGAGGGCGGCTCCTTTTCAAATTGTGGTTTTTGCCTTAACGCCGCGCGATTTCGACATAGAAATTTGCGATAGGTTCGCGGATGGAGGGCGGGTCGTTTCAAAATGATAACAGGGAGCATGTCGACCCCAACCCCAGATTGTGCGTTCTCGGCTGGAAGAAATGTGGGACTCAACTCGAGGATATACGATGTGGGGGCGTTTATCCTCGGAAGAGGTGCGTCCAGCTAGCCCCCATGGGGGTGTATCCCAGATTTTCCCCTTTTTCTGAGGCGGGTACCTCGAAGGTTGGAGGAGAAACATCGCCTGCGAAACGAGGCTCTCGCCTCAGCGCCGCGCACAATCGTCTCAACAAGTTTCAACAGCTTTACGGGTGGAAGGGAGATCGGATTCAAAATTGTACTCTCGCCTCTGCACCGCGCGCATTCTCTCACAAACTTGCACTAGCTTCACGGATGGATGGGGTTCCTATTCAGAAGGGGTTCTCGCCTCAGCGCCGCGCGCACTCGTTGTTTACACCTGGCATTTCTCGGGAAGGACAACTACTCTATTTCAGAAGAAAGCTCCTGCCTAAGACTTCGCTTATTTTCAAGACTAGGATGTTCACCGCACGTAGCGCTGCACGGATCCATGGTGGCGGATATAAAGAATGGAGCTGTCGTTTGAGAGTTTCTCGAATTTCGTGGCCACACTGGCAAGCTTGAGCAACAATTGCACGGATTAGAGGGAGGTTTTGTTTCGAAAACGGAATATCGCTGGACACCTCGTTCAGCTGTATGAGCTGTATGATATGATCATTGTTTGTGTTCCGCGTTCCTGAAGACGCGCAAGCAAGCGGGGCCCTTGCCAAACTTGCAAGCCCAACTGTGCTGGTCTTTTCATAAAAGAGGCACTTCTCGCAGTGAAAAGGAGGACTTGTGGGTAGTTCTCCTCCTCCTCCTCCTTCTCCTCCTCGTCTCCTTTTCATCGCCCTGGGGGAGAGGGGAGGGGAATGATGGAAGAGGGGCACGGACCGGCGCCCCATCCTGAGGAGGGAAAGGAGAGGGTGAACGACGACGACGACCA
>CAUYUJ010021726.1:1045000-1070000 GCA_963575745.1 Prorocentrum cordatum | reverse complement strand
TCGAAACATGAGTCTGCAACGTCCCAGCCAAACCAAGTTCGACCCCCACCCCGCCCGTGGCAAAAGAACACCATGCGCGCAGCCATGTATCACAACTCATCCATTGTGGAGGCCGCGGCTTGCGGCTTGCGTCCGTCGAAGCGACCCCCCCTGCGCTGAAAGAAACTCGCGGGGCAGCCGCGGGACAGCGGCGCGGCCATAATGCCAAGCGAAGGAAGGGAGGGACAGACGCAGCATAGCGTTTGAGGCCGGCTGCGCAGTGGCATCGCTGCTGCAGCACAGCGACGGGGTCGCATCAGGGCGAGACAAGAACGAAAAGGGTTTGGAAGAACCACGGGGTGGGGGGCCCCCCCCAAGGATACCAATTGGAGACAGATCATCGTCAGGAAAAGAAGATACGAGCATGGACCTGAAGGAAACCAGACGCGAGGAACACCTGGAGGGCGAACAGCAAGACACGCCCAAACGGCAAATCGTGGACACACAACTACAAGCATGTACGACTCGATGCGAGACGGCATAAGCATATGGAAACACATTCAAACCCTGCTGTATGATCAGTTGTAAAAATTGCCGGGGCAAGGGAGCTCTTGCAAGCATGAGCGAAGGCGCATTGGTAGGTCACGGAGTCGAGACGCATATGGTCAGCGATTGAAGGGCAGGGGGGCACGCATGCGCGCACGAACTCAAGCGGGAAACTGAACGCGAGGAAGCGGGAACGCGGTCATGAGCACACGAATGTGTGCGTGAGCATGCTCTATGCGCGAGTCGCGTAGAAATCCCACCAGCGCTTTAGGGCGTGAGTGGTCTAAGGGGCTCGGTCTTGAGCCGTCCCCGCGATGGACTAGAGCGTCCAAAATGGCCCAGATTGGTCCCAAGACGGATCCAGAAAGTCCTAGGTGGCCTCCGAAGACGCTCAACGTCGCCCGAAATGGTTAAACATCGCTTCCAACTTGCCGTCAGGATGCCCCAAGACCGCCCCAAAGCGGCTCTAAATGGCCACGGCGCTCCCCAAGGAGACAACCAAGAAGCCACAATCCGTCAAAAACAATGCTTACAACATGTGTGTATGCGTGTACGTGTTGCCTTCTCGCCTTTCTCGCTTCCGATGGGCTCGCGAAGCCTCGCGGCGGCTCCGAAATTGCACAAGAAAGTCCCAACTGGGGCCCAGAAGGATCCCGGAACGGCCCCGCGAGTGCTTAATAGCGCCTCCAGGGCGTCCCAGGGGGGGCCCAAGGGTCACATCGCTGCGGCTCGGGCGCGCGAGGGGGCCCAGGAATTGCTTCACCGCCGCGCCGCACCTGTAGCGTTGGCGTTTGCACCCGCGCCGCAGCGCCTGGCCTGGGAGCACCAGCCGCTCACGCGTTTTGCACTCGGCGAGTGGCTGTCGGTCGGTCTGGGCCAGGATCCCGCGAGGGACGGCGACCAGGACGAACATGTCATCGTCTGGCTGGCGCGCTGGGGCACACGGGCCACGGGGCGGGAGTGATGCTGGGAAGACGCATATACAACCGCGGTCGCTTGCGGCGTGGATGATTATTATCACGACGATGCTGACGACAGCACAAGCAATGCCAGCCGTTGGCACTGCCGCTATAATTATAATGCCGGTGGCGAGGGCAGACATGAATTGCTGCGCGCTGCTGTCAATGACGACCAAAAGGTCCTGCTCAAAAACGCTGGGGCAAACCCGGGACTGCGCCGGGACAGCCGCGGGACAGCCGAAGCAAAGCGGGCCGACGGGCGGCGAAGCCGCGGGACGCCGCTGCAAAGCCGCGGGGCGCCGCGGGACAGCCGTAGGACAGCGGCGGGACAGCCGCGGGGCAGCCGCGGGACAGCCGCGGGACAGCTGAGGCAACCTTGGGGCCGAATTGCTGCGGGAGCGCAGGAATCTGGCATGGAGGGTCATCCATGGGTCAGATGACAAGGAGCAGGAGCAGGAGGAAGAAGGAGGAGGAGGAGGAGGAGGAGAAGAGGGAAGAGGAAGAGAAACAGGAGGATGAGGAGGGGGAGTAGCGAGCACATAAAGCGACGCGCCGAGTCAAGGATGGGACGGATGGGAGCGATGGGAGAAGATAAGAACGCACAATCGCACACATCAAATGGGAGGGCCGCCGCGCGATTGCCCAGCCAGAGCATCACGGCAGCGGGGCGCCTCTCCCTCACCGACCAGGACGGCCTGGCCAGGACAAGTATGGAAGCCTGGAGGGGTCGACGGATAATCAGCCACTCCAGGCACGTAGTTAAAATACCAAACAAGGCGCCACAGAAACTTTATGTATGAAATTGCGAAATCAATCCTAACCACTGAACAGCAGGATCCGCGACTTGGAGCCTGCGCGGGGTCGGGATTGGGTGCTGTCGGCCATCCCTGGGGTGACGGCCAGAAGCGAAATTATCTCGGCGCCACTTTCGCTGAGGGTTATCTTGCAAAAAGCTGGGGTCGCAATCCGCATAGAGCTGGGACCGCGCCGACCTCTCCGAGAAAGACCTACACTTCGTGCATCCAATTATCTTGCCAGCTCTATACAGGGCATGGCCTCGAGCAGCTTCGGGCGGAACGGGGCCCTCCGAGGGAAGCACCGCGCTGGGGAGGGCCGCGCTGGCCCTCCAGGGGCCGCCGATCTGGGGCGCTTCTTCGAGCCAGACGCAACGCAGTCGACGGCCTGGCGAAGGGCAGTCTGAGGCCTGCTCAGGATGTTTACCCTGGGCCTAACCTGCCTGATGAAAAGGCTCCGCCACCTCCTCCACGGGCCTGGCCAGGGCCCTGGGCCTGGGCTCGGGGTGAGGGAGGGGCGGAGGAGCAGCCTCAGCATGCAGGCGCGAGGGCAAGGAGTCCGATGAGGGGTCAAAAGGAGAAGGCTCGACCGAGACGAGGGCTCGCCTGGGACGCACAGCACGGTTATCTTGCACTTCATCATCCGCGGCCCTCTTGGCTCCCTGGGACCCCTCAAGGCTTGACGGCACCGCAGGGGGGGGGGGGCGGGGGGCGGAGCAAAAACCACAGGACAAATCTGCATGGCTAATCTCCTACGTTCAGATGCCGTCCGCGCGAAGCGCGTGCAATGGATGCACTTCCACAAAGAACAGCACGCACAATCTCACGCAGGCGCTCATTCGACGCCAGTTGTGGAAGCCGCCGCCGTGGCCGAGGTCGCCGAACGCGCTGGTCCCGCCGAGACCGTCGAGCTGGTGGTGGGGCTCGATCAGGGGCAGCAGCTTCCATCAATACTTGTGAATTCCCAATCCAGGATGCTACCTGGCGAACTCCATCCAACAACTCCGCGCGTAGCTCTCGAGCTTGGGTCGGCACATCATGTTTTGCCAGCCCCCTCTTTGCAGCCACATCCGCGTAGTCGTCGCCCTTCTTATATTCCTGATCGCTTGGTGTCCCTTCGCGTACTCGATTTTCAACTGATCGGGAAGGCCGCCCTGATCCTCCAGCGCGTGCCGGAGAGCCCACCACATGTCCACGTTGGGCCCCCTGGCGTGCAAGCACCACTCCTTGCCGTTGTTGATGTCGTCGATGGTAATCATGCAATCCGTGTGCAGCTGTAATGGTAATATTCCATTTCTGAGAGCCAAGATAACTGCCATCCTCTCGGCTCTGGGCACCGACTGCTGGCCTCCAGGAAGTGGTCCGTAAGCGAGTCCAAGCAACTGGCGTCCTCTCATCATCGCTATTCCCCAGCCTGCCCTCGATGCTTCTGGCCTGGCCATCCAACCAAAGCGCGGCCAGCTCCATCTGTATATATTTATCCAGTGGCCGTGGCCTCTCGGCCGCCATAGCCAAGGTACCACCTCTCGTGCATGCAAGCGGGGGGCAGGCGAGGTAGCGCATCCCGATGTAGGAGACCCCGTGTATACAACGTGCCACTGTCTGGAGCTGCACGTGCTGCGTCTATTATGTGCTGATCCACGGCCTCCGTCCTCTCGGCCTCCAGGTTCGGGCAGACCCAGAGACGATGGTGCAGAAAGCCTGGGCTGTTCTGGCAGCCCATGCAGGTCCCCGTCTTCAGCGTATCCGTGTTTGCGTAGCCTCGCCTGTGACCACTGACCTCCGACGATGGTGGATCGGATCGCACAGCGAGGCCTGGCAGAGAGCTTCCAGCGACGGGCCTGCTCCTTCGGGGCCAGGAGCGTCTGCAAGGGACTCATCCAGTAGCCGCTCTCGCTTCTCTTTGGCGCCGTTGTCTCAGGAGCGTGATCTTTGCGTCGAGCCCACTCCTCCCATGGCATATTGGTGAAAGACCTGCGCGCAAGAGTGCGGACCCGATCTGGCGAGTCGACGGCCAGGTTCAACTTGGCGCCTTTCGCCGTGGTCCACTCGAAAGGCGACTGCACTCCACTTCAATTGAACCAAGATCTCCCATACCGCACCTGCGGAACCTGAAACAGCAGCTGCCTTTTGATCATTACCCAGAGCCTGCTGCTGTTGATAGAAAGCCTGTCGTAGGACTTCGCGTGGCACCGAAGAGACTGCCACTATCTGAGCCCATGTGTACAGCGGCTCCGCGACGGCAAATGTCTCTGGATGCTGATCCCTCCTAGGTTCCAGCTGCGATGCGCGCCAGGTCGAAGTTGCAGGTGGTGTGCGAATTCAACCAGTTCTGACCATCTTGGACATGGTGGTGATCATGGTCTTCGTGGCGCCGATCACCTGGACCCCGCACAAGATCGCAAGGCCTATGCAAGGCTGTGCCACAGCCCTGCCAATCCGGGCCATGTCACACAGCCTTTTTGAGCGCGGGGGCCTGGCCTTCATCTTGGCAATGCGCTTCCTGACGGAGCTGTAGCGCAGCTTGGCTCCACGTCGATCCTCCATGCCCAGAATATCCAGTGCCGTACACGCTTGAAAACCGCGCCGTCTGACTTGACTGGCCACCTGCTGCGCGACGTCGGGCGACGATGAGATGATCTTGGCCTTGTCCGAGGCGATTGGAAGACCCAGTGCCCTCAGAACCGTAGCCAATATTTGAATGATGCGCACCGATGATTCGACGATGTCCTGCAGCGTGGCGACGACCTGGAGCGTGATATCGTCGGCGTATATCCAAAGAGCGATGTGCCTCATCGGGCGCGAACGACTTCTCAAACGCACCGAAAGGCAACACCATTACCAGTTGAAGGAAAACATTGCCACCGAGCAGCCAAGGATAATGCCTCGCTGCACTTGCACCGCATAGCTGTAGGTCGGATCCCAGCGGATGCGCCTCGGGGCGTAGTACATCGCCAAGCAGAACTTGAGCAAGGGCGTCGGAAAGCCGAGCGGAGCAGCAGCCCGCAACACGCTCCCCCAGCGCGCTCGGTCGAAACAAATGCTGATATCCGCCAAGGCCGTGATAACTGACTTGGGCTGCGAGCCTGCGTTGGCCTCTGCGTAGAGCAGGGTCCTGGCGCCCACCTCCAGCGTCGATCTGCCTTCACCGAGCGCAAAGTAAGGCCGCGTGTGACGAACCATCCAAGAACGAACATGTCCACTCCTCAACTTAGTATACACACGATAAGTCGACGGCAACAGGGCTATCGGCCTGAAGCCTCCTCGGGGCTTGGCCAACAGCATTTTGTGGGCCACCAGCACGTTGGATGGCCAGCGGGCCCACGATTCAGCCGCCCAGAAAAGATAAAGTGACATTGCCAGTGCAGAATCTGACAGCAGCGTCCAAGCCCTGGGAGGTAAGGCATCATGACCAAGGCCTGTTCTCCATCTGAATGTCTTCGCCGCGTGTCAAACCTGCTCGACGGTGGGGATTGGCAATGCGTCTGCTGGTAAACGAGCTATATCATCCAGGATGTCTTGGTCCGCTCCGTCGATCAGGTGGCCCATATCCTGGGGGTCGCCCTCGTCCGCTGGCTGGCCGTCCCGCACATAGAGGCAGTCCTGGCTTGGCTTCGCAGAAACTGGAGCGCCTTCCCAGATTCGGTTCCACATGTCCATCTGACTGTCTGCGATGGCCTGAGGATCCGAAGTGATGCCCCCGTGGCGCTGTACCTGACTGTGGGACCAGGTCTTGATGCGCGTGAGGCCGAGGAGCGGAGCAGGTCCCGATGCCAGTGCATCACGGGCCCACTTGTGAAAAGACTGAGGACGAGCACGACCTGCCTGTGTCTCTAACTTGTCACCGTGCAGGGCCAATTTGTCAAAGGCACCCATGCAGAGGTGACTGAGCTCAGGCGGTGCTCGCGAAGCGAGGTGTATAATAGGCCATGTCATTTCCAACCAGAAAGAACCTCCAGCTGTGTGAACGTCTTGCTTGTGGCCAGGCCGTAGAAGGCGACTGAGATGATCCCGACGTCGATGCTTCTTGCTGCTATCAAACTGCTGAGCGCCGAGGTCCTTCAAGGCGAGGCTGATGGATCGGATGTATCTCGACTCACTTCCAGCAGCTGGGTGAGGGCCTCTCGCAGGGCCACCGATGGGCCGCCAGATGTACTTGGTGCCGTCCGCTCTACCTCGGTACGCATCCGCGTCGCCGAGCTGGTATATGTGGGTGAGGTCAGCTTCCACATTGGTCATCAAGTATGCGTGTAGATTGCCCATGCGCTCCTGCGCCTGAGCCGAAGTCGCAGGCGCCCCCATCTGAGCGTCCTGCTGGATAGCGCCAATCTACGCCTTATCTTCTGGTGGCCCCTGAAGTGGATGACTGCCCACATCTGAGGGATGCCCCCGAGGGAATGCCTTGGGCGCTCGAACTGTAAGCTGTCAAAGCTGACGGGGATGAGCAGCCGAGTCAAAGTGTGCCGGTTTGTGCGGCCGCGCGGGCCACTTGGCATGGGGCCTGGGCTTCGAACGCGCTGCGTGTAAATCCGCCGAGGTAAGCCAGTAGCCCAGCATCGAATATGTCCCCTTAGCCGATCTGCACGCCCCTTCCCCAACACAAGTCAAGGGCACCCCAGGAACCAGATCGCCTAATCCATTCCGCTTGAACTCTGACGGCGGCAAGTTCCAGTCACCTGCGATCACAAACGGCCGGCCGAAGAAGCGCAGGTACTCCGATACCTTGTAGTACCTATCCAAGTTGGTCGGCACGAACTGCGCATCCGTGGTAGACTCCATATCTGCCGACCCAAACAAAACCCCTCCTGGCAATCCAACATCCACATGAACAAGGACAGACCAGGACTTCACCACCGCGAAGCTTGCGTGGCCAGTGGGCCCCGTCAGCAAGGTGGTGGGCAAGTGCTTGCGCGCGAAGATGCCGACTCCAACACTCGGTAAACCAGTGCTCAGTCGTCGACAGGGTGTTACGAACGCTGCCCAACCACAGCTTGCACACCATGAGCGGGCCTTCTCCAATTGCTCTCCGTCAAGTCGCAACTCCTGGGCCGCCACAATCTTGGCACCCCCTGCACCCTCCAGCAAAAATGTCTGGAACGAACCCAGCACGACCCATTGAAGATAGCTATGCCAATCCGTGGACGTCGCGATCCCCGAAGAGCACGATGACTAGCGATCGTCTGCCCCTGCGTTCTCCCGCGCCGCGGCCAGGCCGCCCGTGCCCATGGCTGCTGGACCACGAAAAGGAGCGGCGACAGCTGGGGGAGCGGCCACAGGTGCAGGAGGATGTACATCTTGTGGCGCTCGCACTGCAGCGCCGAGGTTGGTGACGCGCCGGCCCATCTGATCGAGTAGCCGCGCGCCGACGAGCTCCTTCGGCGCGCCCTTGGCGACCGCCTGCTGGGCCTGGGCCAGCACCGTCTGCAGCTGCTGGACGACCTGGGCGACGTTGGCAAGCGGCACGGCCGTCTGCTGCGCAGCCGCCGCGGCCACCGCCGCCTGAGCCTGGGCCACCTCGCCATGCAACGCAGCGACGTCCGTCTCGAGCGTCGCCAGGTGCTTCTTGGCCTCGCCGATCTCGCCCTCGAAGCTCGGCACCTTAACCTTCTGCTTGTCGCGCTCCGCCTCTTTGACAGCGAAGCGATCCTTGGCACTGCGGAGGAGGCCATTGGGGTCCATGGTGGCCCTGGCGGCTGCCTCTGCCTTGGCCAACTCCACACGGGCATAGGCGACCATCGAGTGCACCGTAGAGCCTGCGAAGAGACTGGAGGGCCTTCCGACACTTGCTGACGTCCCCTTTGGAGTCTGGAAGAGCATCGGAAGTAGGAACAGGAGGACGGTCAGCATCATCACGATCCTTCATCCACGGCGGTGCCTCCTTGGTTCGTGATGGCCTCCTCGACGACTTGCGACCCCGCGCTGGCGCATCCGAGGTCGGCTTGCCGTCGCGGTCTCTGCCACAAGCCCAGCAAGCTGAACGAGACGGGTAATTTGTCTGATATCCACATAGTCGTGTAGCCTTGCAAGCCCACGCCTTTCCATCATTCTTATCTGCCATTCCACCTGGGAGAATGTCGCCGTGGTGATTGAACAACAGGCGCCTGGCTGAAGCCAGCCGCGGCAGCGCGCGGGCCCGCGCCCGCCTGCGGCGGAGCCTGCGGTGCCAGGCGGGCGACGGCGAGCGCTGGCGCCGCGTGCCCGAATCGCCGCGCGCGCCCGAGGGAGGGGCGCGAGGCTGGGGGTTCGCAGAACGGGCCGCCCGAGGCCCGCGGGTGCAGAACCACCTGGATGAGGAGGGGGAGGAGGGGAAGGGGGAGGATGAGGAGGAGGAAACGGGAGGAGGAGGAGGAGGAGGAGGAGGAGAGGGGAGAAGAGAGGAGGGAGGAGGCCGCGAGGAGGACGAAGGAGGGAGGAGGGAGGAAAAAAGGCAGGGGGAGGAAACGGGACAACGGAGGAAAAGGATGGGATATGTGGTGGAGACAGACATGAGGATGGCGGCTGCGCGCTACGACAGAGAAGCCCATGGCCTGTCAAATTACGCGTGGACCGCTGGACCTGTTGTTAGTGACCGAGAAAACGTGGCAAACACCCAAATACGTCGATGAATTCGAAGTCGCGACAGAAACGCAAACGATTAAGAGGGAGGAGAGGAGGTGATGCTGATGTGTGCTTTCAGCCAAACCAGCTGCAGCAATCTCGCAATTCCGTCCGTTAACTCTCCAACGCGCCTTGCCCTGCCTCCGCCGAGGGCTTGGTGGCAGCATATCAGGTAGCAACATAAAGCAGGGTCAGAAGCTCGTATTTGCGCCCCTTGCCAGCCTCCCACGTGACGCTTCGCGCATCCGCCCCAGCCCATCCAAATACGATGCCCGAGCGAAATGCCTTGATCAGGGAACCGTAGGAGCATGCAATCAACGAAGCGGCCAGCCACGATATTTGGAAAAACGACGATGACGAAGGATAACGGAGGGGCAGAAGAGGGGGAGAAGGACGAAGGTGGTCTGCCAGAGGGGGACTGCTGCGGGAGAGGGGGTCAGGGGGGCGGGGAGCAGGGTTGTTGCTGTTGTTTTGCTTGCTGCGCAGGAAATTTGCGCGCGCATCTGGAAGACAAAAACAAGCGGAGGAAGGGCTCGCGCCACCGGCATCTTGCAGGCGATCCCGCTGGATGCCCGCTCGCGCGAAGAGCGCGGAGAAGCCAAGCAAATGAAAAGCACGAGAGACTTCGAAACTGGCAAAACATCGCAGGGCCCACCCGAGCCGACCAGGGCAAACGCAGGCGCCCGCGTCGGGGCGCGCGCATCAGACAAGCGACAACCCCAAAAAAACAGGAACTGAAGCTCGCACAATGCATGATCAAACGATCACGCTCACTGAGATCCCCAGTCGAATCGGATTGAAACTCGCGTTGGCTACGTTGGAGCAGACCGGCGCGCGCGACATTCCAGCGCGCCAAGGCTCAAGCTACTTGCGCATGTAGGAAAACGATCGGCTCTGTTGGAAAACCCACGCGCCAGGCACCAGAAGGGCCGGCTACATTTCGGCTTTGCTGGGGCACGAATTACTTCGGAATTTACGGAGGGAGGAGGTAATTTTAGGCCGCGGCCTCCTCGCCATCGCGCGCGAACGACTCACTCGTCGCGCGCATGCCGAAATTGATCAACAATTGAGGGTTGCGTTGAAATGATCAAGACAGCATAAACACAACGGTGCCCCGAAAACATATGAAACACACGGTTTTGCAAAATCCGTTTTCAAAAAGGCATCTATGCAAGCGCTCTTGCGAATTTTAACATATGCCATCGGGTTTACCAACGCCTCCTCACATGGGACCGAAGGGGCCTCTCTCGCGCGCGCGTCGAAATCATTCGAACGCCCTTGCGCGCGCGCTGGGGGAGGGGCGCGATCGATGCCAACTTACACCATGCGGACCGCTCGCGCCCGTCGACAGCGCGCGCATAAAACCCTCCTCGCCGACGCACGGGCACCATCATCGTCATCGGCGTGATCAACATCGGCGCCGTCAACTGCCTTGGCGTCGTCATCGCCATCGTCCTCACAAACGCCGCTGCAGTCAATATCGTGTCTGCCGTTGTCCGCGTCGTCTTGCTACCTCGCCCACCCGAATCGCCGACTCGCACTGAAGTGCCCGCGCGTCAGCGCGGCCTGTGATACGCGCTGCGTACGTAGCCCCCAGCGGTCAGAATCACCGCGGCAGCGTCGGTCGCGCCAAACTGGCTGGCCGCTCTGCGCGCGAGCCTGCGCGGGCGAGCGCGGCTGCAGCGATGCGCCAACCAGCGCCAGGCAGGCATCGCAACTACCGCCTGATGGGTTTTGCAAACTAAATTGCGGGTGGGCGGGTGGGAAGATTGCGCTATCAGTGGAGTTGACAACTCGCTAGTAAGCGCCGGTGCACTGCACAACGCAGATTGCACCACACACGCGCGCGCACATTTATGTCTATACGCATAAATGGCACATCGATGGTTGCACCGACGAGATTGGACCATGTAGACTGCACCAAATAGCCTGTACACCCTAGACAGAACGGCAAATATTGCATCACGTGGGTTGCACAAACCCTAGCGCACCGCCTAGAGCGCTCAACCAAATTTGCGTAACGCGTGGACTGCGCCGCATAGATTACACAACATATAATGCTAGAAACACAATGTTCGGCGCCCGCGCTGTCCAACATGGTGCAATACTTCTGGAGCAATAAATACGTATGTGGTGCAAGCTACGTTGAGCAAAACATGTGGTGCACTCTACAATGGGCAATACATGCGGTGCGATCCAAGCTGTGCAACCTGCGTCGTGTAATCTATGGTGCGCAGTCTATGTTGAGCAACATGCGCGGAAACACTACGCGGTGCCACTTATGTTGGGCGATCTATGTTGTGCAACATAGGTTGTGCAACCGATGCGGGGCAATCTGCGTGGTGCAGTGAATGTGGTGTTACTGATGTGGTGGAGCCTATGCGGTGCAATCCATGTGGTGCAACCAATCATTTGCTCAGCATGAAGCTGTCCTCTCCGCTGCTCGTGCAAACATCCCACCCTCCAACCCGCAACTTGGTCGCGATACCTCTTAAGACCGTGACGGTAGGTACCAAATGGCACTGGGCAACGACACCGACGCCGACGACGACAGCGACAACGACGCCGCCGACAACGATTACGACGACACCAACGACGTCACCAACGAGTTCGACGACGACGACGACGACGACGACGACAACGACACCGTCGACGACGACGACGCCGACGACAACGACGACGACGATGACAATGCCGACGACGACGACGACGACGCCGACGACGACGACGAAAACGACGGCGACGTCGCCAACGAAGGCGACGACGACGACGAGGGATGAGGGAGGACAACGACGGCGACAACAACGGCGACAACGACGAGGGAGAAGGGAGGACGGCGACGACGGGAACGACGAAGGAGGGAGGACGGCGACGCCGACGACGACAACGACGAGGGAGGAGGGAAAACAACGACGACGACGACGAGACGCCGACGACGGACGACGACGACGACGAGGGAGGGAAGAGGACGACCACGGCGACAACGGCGACGGAAACGACGACGACGCCAGAGAGGAGCACGACGACGACGACGAGGGAAGACAGAGGGCGACGACGGCGACGACGACGACACGACGACGACGACGCAAGAGCGCGCACGCACGCTTTTGTTGAACATCCGTGTTGCGAAACGCTGTGTTGTTGTATGTTTTTTGGACACTCGATTTTGAAACCCTTCCCAAATCGACGGGCTTTGAAGGATTTCGGCATGCGCGCGACGACGCGCGTGCGCGTGCACTTCGTCTGACTTTTTGCCGAGGATTCTCGCGACGGCACGCGCGCAAGGGCCTTCGACAGATTTCGACATGCGCGCGCGAAACCCGTTTGGTAGTATGTTTTGAAGTGCCAGAACCAACCTGTGTTTGTTTTAGATGTCGCAAGAGCGCGCGCGTAAGTTTTTTTAAAAAACAGTGTTGCGAAACCATATGGTGCTGTATGTTTTTTAGGGAACTCGATTTTGAAATCCTTCGGAAACCGATTTTTTGAAAAGGATTCCGGCATGCGCGCGCGACGACGCGCGCGAGTGCACGTCGCTCCGTTTTTTCGCAGCGAATTCTTGAAATTTTATAAAGTTTGATAAACGAGTGCGCGCGCCGCGCATAACATTTTTTGCACGAGGACGGCGGGGGGGCGATACCGGATTGGTTGGGATAGTGTCTGATGGGCATTGGATCAGAATCCTGTGTTTTGCATTGGTTCCTGGGCGATTGGTAGCCCCGGAGGGGAAGTAGAACCTATTTCTCTTTAGAAAGGAGATTCAACTTCTGTTCGCAGTGAGTTGTCCACTCCACTGCTCGCGCAAACATCCCACCCACCCACCCGCAACTTGGTTTGCAACCCTCCTGCGGCGGCGTTTGCGATGAATGCTTGGCGCTGGCTGGTGCATCTCTGCGGCCGCGCCAGCCCGCGCATGCGCGTGCGCGCAGCGGCCAGGCAGTTTGGCGCGCCCGACGCGGCCGCGGTGGTGCTGACCGCTCGGCGCATCCAGGCGGGCACCTGCGTGCGACTCGGCGACTTGGGCGGGTGCGCTATCATGGCAACGTCGACAGTTGTAGACACGATGATGATGGTAGTAGCGATGTTGGTGGCGATGCTGACCGCGACGACGGCACGGCCAGCGACGGCGCCGATGCCGATCACGTCGACGACGATGACGGCGTGCTCGCGCCGGCGATGAAGGTTTTGAAAGAGTTTCGAAGTGCGCGCTTGGCAGACGCGCGAGAGTGGCTCGCTTCACATTATACGACACGGACCGTGCCACCCCAGCAAGCGCGCAAGGGCGGTCGAACGATTGCGGCATGCGCGCGAAGCACGTTCGGTGGCATCGTATGAAAATGTTGAACAACTTACGGTTCCTTTCAGAATTCGCAAGAATGCGCGCGCACGCTTTTGTTGAACATCCGTGTCGCGACACGCTGTGTTTTTGCATGTTTTTCTGACGCCCGGTTTTGAAATCCTTCCGGGACCGATGGTTTTTTGCAACATTTCGTCATGCGCGCGCGACGACGCGCGCGCGCGCACTTCGTCACGGCTTCTTTGCAGGGGATTCTCGCGACGGCACGCGCGCAAGGGCGTTCGAACGATTTCGGCATGCGCGCGCCAAGGCCGTTTGGTCGTATTTTTGTGAGAATATGTAAAGACCGGAGGTTTTCTTCAGAATTCGCAAGCACGCGCGCGCAATAGAAAACATCCGCACTGCGAAACCGTGGGTCTTTGAATGTTTTTGGCCAATTGATTTTGAAATTCTTCCGAAGACAAACGTGTTTGTAGATTTCGGCATGCGCACGCGACCACGCGCGCGCGTGCACTTCGTCTCATTTCTATGGCGGTGGAAGCTTGAAAATTTATGATGTTTATAAACGAGTGCGCGCGCGAATTGTTTTTGCAGAGGATGGCGGGGGGGGGCGATGCCGGCCTGGCTGGGATAATATGAACTCGCAGGTAGGATGGTCCAGGATCCCATGCGCGTTGCATCGGTTCCCGGGGAGTCTTTAACCCTGGGAAGGGAAGGGGGGGAGGAGGGTGGTAGAACCTCTTTCTTCCGGGGAATTAATGACTGTTCGCAATGAGTTGTCCACTGCTCGTGCAAACATTCCACCCGCCCACCCGCAACTTGGTTTGCAAATCTAACGCGGCGGCGATTGCGATGAGTGCTCGGCGCTGGCTGGTGCATCTCTGCGGCCGCGCCGGCCCGCGCATGCGCGTGCGCGGCGGCCAAGTAGTTTGGCGCGGCCGACGCGGCCGCGGCGGCGATGACCGCTCGGCACATCCAGGCGGGCACCTGAGAGCGAGTCGGCGGCTTGGGCGGGCGCGGCATCATGGCAACGCCGACGCATCTAGACGCGATGATGATGATAGTAGCGACGTTGGTGACGATGCTGACAGCGACGACGGCGCGGCCAGCGACGGCGCCGACGCCGATCACGCCGACGACGATGACGGTGCCTTCGCGACGGTGACGAGATTTTGACAGGAATTCGAAATGCGCGCGCGGCAGACGCGCGAAAGTGGCTCGCATGACATTATTGTACACGGATCGTGCCACCCCAGCACGCGCGCAAGGGCGTCCGAACGACTTTGACACGCGCGCGCGAAGCCCGTTTGTTAGAATTTTATCAAAATCTTGAACAACTTATGGTTCTCTTCAGAGTTCGCAAAGACGCGCGCGCTTTTGTTGAACATCCGTGTTGCGACACGCTGTGTTGTTGAATGTTTTTTTTGACGCTCGGTTTTGAAATCCTGCCGAAGCCAATGGCTTTTGAAGGATTTCGGCATGTGCGCGCGACGACGCGCGCGCGTGCACTTCACCCCAGCTGTCGCAGAGGATTCTCGCGAAGGCACGCATACAAGGGCGTTCGAACGATTTCGACACGCGCGCGAAGCCCGTTCTTAGCAAATATGTAAAGACCGATGATTGTCCTACGAATTCGCAAGAACGCGCGCGCTAAAAAAAGCAACATTGCGAAACCATGTGTTTTTACATGTTTTTGGGCGCTCAATTTTGAAATCCTTCCGGAACCGAAAGCTGTTGAAGGATCTCGGCGCGCGCGCGCGACGACGCGCGCGCGCGGACTTTGTCCCCGTGTCTGCATGGAACTATTGTAAACTTATGGTGTTTGACAAACGAACGCGCGCGTATAATAATTGCGCAGAGGATGTCGGGGGGGGGACTGATGACGGCCTGGCTGGGATAGTATGAGTTCACTGGTAGGATGGACATTGGGTCAGAAGCCTACGCGTTTTGCATCGGTTCCTGAGGGTCAATTAACCCCGGGGGGAGGGGGGGAGAACCTGCTTCCTTTTTGGAATAAACAAATCATCTTGCAGAACTTGACGTTGTCAAATCCACTGCTTGCGCAATCGCCCCACCCGCCCACCCGCAACGTAGCTGGCAAAACCATGCGGTTGCGGTTGAGATGGGCCGCCCGGGTATGCATTTTTCTGCGTGCCGATATTCTTTAATAGGGATGCGTTACGGCTCGCGTGATTTCATGAAGCTCGGTCTTGAACATTTTTTTGAAACCGCGATGCGTTTGGGGGGAATTCGACCTGCGTGCGCGGCGGCCGCGCGCGCGTGCCCGCACGGTATGTTTTTACAGAAGGATCGTGGCCCTGGCAGGCGCGCGTCCGCCGTTGAATGAGATCGACGCGCGCGCAAAAGTTGCCCAAGCAGCCAGATTTGACAGGAATGTTGAAAAACAAATGGTTGTTGAAGGATTCGGCAAGAGCTCGCGGGCAGTTGCGCCAGAATTTTTGTGTGAGAAAACAATATAGTTACATGGGTTCTCTTGAAGCGGGATGCTGAACTCGTTGAAAGGACAATGTGTTTGGAAGGATTACGATATGCGCGCGCGGCGGCGCGCGCGTGCCCCACATTGTACTTTGTACAATTAATGCATTCGGCTAACAAGTGTCATGTTGGAACATGCAATGTCACTGTATATTACTTTTTGCAAGGGGACCGACGGGGGGCCGATTCCGGCCTGGCTGGGGTAACATGAATTCGCAAGTAGGATGGACATTGAATCAAAATCATATACGTTTTGCACGGGTTCCCGGGGGATCCAAAAGTCCCGGGGGGGGGGGGTAGAACCTCTCTTTAAGGGGGAGCCAGCGCGATGCAAACTACGCGGCGCAATCTGCGTGGTAACTGGGGTAGTGCAAGTTGCGCGGTGCAATCTCTGAAGCGCGATCTACGCGGTGCAATCTCTGCGGCGCGGCCTGCGTGGTGCGACCTGTGTGATGCCATTGACTTTTGCTTCCGCACAACCGACCACCTCTCATGCTCGCGCAATCATCTCGTCCACCCACCCACAACTTGGTTTGCAAAGCCTTTGGGGCGGCGATTGCGACGTTCGTTTGGCGCTGGCTCGTGCATCGCTGCGGGCGCGCTATCGCGCGCAGGCGCGCGCGCGCGGAGTGGGCAGCTGGTCTGGCGCGACTGGCGCGGCCGCGGTGGCGCCGACCGCTGGGAACTTCCGAGCGCGTCTTGCAGGCCACGCTGACGCGCGGGCGCATCAGTGCGAGTCGGTGACTCGGGCGGGCGCGGTCTCATGGCGACGTCGACAACGACAGACGCGATGCTGAGAATAGCGATGCTGTAAAAAATGGTGACAACGGTGGCGGCGAGGCGATGACGGCGCCGATGTTGATCGCGCCGATGACGACGGTGTCCTCGCGTCGGTGATGAAGGCGTTGGAAAGATTTCAACGTGCGCGCGGCCGACGCTCGCGGGCGGCCCTCAAGGCACTATTTGACAGCGATGGCGCGCCCTCAGCACGAGCGCAAGGGCGCTCAAATGATTTCGACGCGCGCACGAGAGGCACGCTTGGTTGCACGTGGTGAATTTGCGTGGAACGCTCAACATTAGCAAGGGCGCGAGCGCATTATTTTCTGTTGATTGAAAACAGAGGTTCCGAAACCATTTGTTCATCATCAAATGTTTCCGACGCGCTCGTTCTCGAAATCCTTACGGAGCCTCCGGATTTTGACGGACTGCGGCGCGCGCGCGGCCGCGCGCGCATCGTCGCATTTGCTGCAAGGGGTCATTGCGACAACGCGCGCTCAAGGGCGCTCGACTAATTCCGACGCGCGCGCGTGGGAGGCACGCGCGGAAGGATTTGACGCGCGCGGGGGGGGGGGGGGATCGTGCTTCAGCGTTCGCAGGAGCCCGAGCGCAGGCTGTTTTGACAATTCCTGTGGCGACGTAGTGCTGTTCCGTTTCGCAGTCTGCGCGAAGCCTTTGGTGTTCGATGGGTTGCGGGGTGCGCGCGCGACGATGCGCGCGCGCTGCGCCCCACGCGTTGCAAGGGGCTCTTAGAACAAACTTTTGAAGATGAAGGAGCGCGCGCGCATGGCGTTCCTCGGTTGGCGGAAAGGGGGGAAACAGCGCCAGCTGGGCTGGGATAGCATGAACGCAGATTCAAAACTGACGCCGAGCAGCGGCGGGGCGGGCTCGCATGTAAATTGCGCATCCCCATGGTGCGCCGATAATCCCAAGGGCGGTAGATCCTGATTCCTGTTGAGACATGAGCACCATTTGTGTTCGCAATGAATAGTCAGCTCTACTGCTCGCTTTGCAATGCCCAGGCAGAGGCGACTGCGGCTGCTGCTCGGCGGTGGCTGGCGCATCGCTGCGGCCGCGCTAGTCCGCGCGGGATCGCGCGCAGAACGGCCAGCGCGCCTGGCGCGACCGACGCGGCCGCGGCGGCGCTGACCGCTGGGCCCCCCCCCCAGCGCGTAGAACAGGCCGCGCTGACGCGCGGGCACTTCAGCGCGAATCGGCGACTCGAGCGGGCACTGTTTCACGGCGACGTCGACAAGGACAGACGCGATGATGATTGTAAAGATACGCGTGGCGGCGGCAACGGCGACGACGGCCAGGCCAGCGACGGCGCCGACGCTGATCGCGCGAATGACGAAGATGGCGCCCGCGCGTCGGCGATGAAGATTGTGGGGGGAATTCGGCAGGCGCGCGCGGCCGACGGGCGCGAGCGGCCCGCGTGGTACTATTCGACAGGAGGCGTGCCCCCCCGCACGCGCGCGCGAGGGCGTTCGAATGGTTTCGACATGCGCGCGCGAGTCGCACGGCTGGTCTCATCGCCGAATGCGATGGGCACATCGAAACGCCCATGCGATTCGTCAGAAGTCGAAAGACCGCGCCCACCGTTTTTGCTGAATGTTATTGTTGCGAAACCATGTGTTTATCTGCATGCGGCACTCAATGTTGAACCCCTGCGGAACCTACGGTTCTGGGGCATTGAACAATATTTCGGCGCGCGCTGCATATGAATTCGTATTCAGAACGAACGATGGGGAATACAAATCAATATGATGCACGTCCCCAGGAAAGGGGGGGGGTAAGTCTGGCCTCGGGAAGGCGGTGGATCCTGATGATCCCTTGCTCTTAGACAAGAGAACCCATGCGATGCACCTGCGCGGTGAAATTCCGCGAGGCTGCGACGAGGCGGCGACGGGGCGGCGATGGAGACGCCGGGAAGATTTTGGCACGCGCGCGCGGCCGACGGGCGCGAGTGGCCCGCGTGGTACAATTTGACAGGAGGCGTGCTCCCCCAGCACGCGCGCGCGAGGGCGTTCGAATGGTTCCGACATGCGCGCGCGAGTCGCGCGGTTGGTGACATCGCCGAAAGTGATGGGCATATTGACAAAAAGCATGCTATTTGTCAGAAGTCGAAAGACCGCGCCCACCGTTTTTGCTGAATGTTATTGTTGCGAAACCATGTGTTTATATGCTTTCGGCACTGAATGTTGAAACCTCGCGGAACCTACGGTTTGGAAGTATTTAACACGATTCCGGCGCGCGCGCCGCATGATGAATTCGCATTCAGAACGAACGTTGGGGAATCATTATCCGTATATTGCACATCCCCAGACGGGGGGATAAGTCTGGCCTCGGGAAGGTGGTGGATCCGAACTCTCTCTTAGACCAGGGAATCCATGTGATGCAT
Organism: Prorocentrum cordatum; assembly: GCA_963575745.1. Taxonomy (NCBI): domain Eukaryota; class Dinophyceae; order Prorocentrales; family Prorocentraceae; genus Prorocentrum; species Prorocentrum cordatum. The sequence continues at coordinate 1,051,157 of CAUYUJ010021726.1, read as the reverse complement.
CAGCGCGGTGACCTTTCGCGAGGCCGCGACAAGGCGGCGACGGGGCGGCGACGGCGACGACGCATCCGGCAGACCGACGCACAAGCCCCGTCGATGGGCGGCGACGAGGCGGCGACGGGGCGGCGACGGCGGCGACAACGTAGCCGCCAGACCGAACACGCGGAGCAAACGATGGGCGGCGACGAGGCGGCGACTGCATAAGCTAGGTGGTGCAAACTTTCACACTGCACACGAAACTCACGTCGAAGTCGCGAGGCTCACGGTTCACTGGCTCCCTTAGGGGCCAAATCGCGGCCTCGGCTATCCTCCGCCGCTACTTTAGGCGCCGGGCAAACGCGCAGCGTTGAAAATACTATCGCGCTAACTATATAAGAGACTGATATCTGAAGGCGCACGCTGCTGCTACACAGAAGCTCGCCATCAAAAACATACTCGAATAATTCACGATGCGCTGCAAGCCCCTACTCAATTCAATCAGGCTCAGTTCACGCGCCAGATGGAATCTCTTCCCATCGCTATGTCCTCAGCTGCTTGCGCGAATCCCTCGAGGCAGACGAGGCGCTGCTCAATCTGCTCCATGGCCCCCGTCTGGGCCCCGAACAGACTCTGCAGCTGCGCTCCCGGGACCTGGTGGTGCGTGGGCTCCAGTTGCACCCTGCTGTGCCTGGCTGCCAGGCGAGCCCACTGCTCGCCCTGGGGATGGCCTCTCACGGGTGGTTCCTTGCCCCAAGTCGGCTCCCTCGGCTCGTCGAGCGGGTCCTCCGCGTCGGGCGGCGCGACGACAAGGGCCCAGGGCACCGCGTGGCGCCCTTCCCGCGCGGCCGCGCCTCGCGCGGCCTTCGGCTGCAGCTCCACGAGGGCGTCGCCGGCGAGCCCCCGCTCGGCCATCGCGTCCGCCGCCCTCTGGTACGCGGCCTGGTTCTGCGACGCATGGAGGGGCGCGCGCTCGCCATCCAGCCCGCTGGCCAACGCCAGCCACGCTGGCGCTGCTGGCAGCAGCAGCATGCCGCCGTCGACCTGGTCGTCCAAGTCATCGGCCCAGCGCATGCTCTGCTCGCTCTTGCCCTTACCTGCAGCTCGTACCTCGGCCACGATGCTCGCCTCGCTGGCCGTCGCCACGCCATCGCTGCCTTCCGAGGGCGGTGTCTCGGGCGCAGCGGCATCAGGGACCGCCCTTGAACTGTCATAGGCCTCGGGCCCCCCTGGCACGAACTCACTCACCGACACCGCCGCCTGGGCACCGTCGGCCTCCTCGTCAGTCTCGCCGTCGACTACGAACACCTGCTTCACCAGGTCGTTCACCCTGCCAACGTCGCCGTCCACATGCCGGCCCACTTCCGCGCCTTCCATGGGCCCTGCAGCCACAGCCCCCGCGGCAGGGCCCTGGTCCGCGCGCCAGGCGCCGCGCACTAAGCGCCACCACGTCGGCGGCCCGTCGTGCGGGAGCGATTCTGGGTCGCCGCGCTTTGGGCCCAGAATCCTGGCTCCGCCGCCCGCGGCAGCCCAGGCGGTCCTGGCGGTGTCCCTGGCGGCCTCGGCAGCGTGTTGGGGCGATTCTGGGTCGCCGCGCTCTGGGCCCAGAAACCTGGCCCCGCCGCCCGCGGCGGCCCTGGCGGCCCCGGCGGCCTCGGCCTTGATGCCGTCGGCCTCGGCCTCGGCCTGCACCGCGAGGAGCCCGCCGAGGTCCACGAGGGCCCGTGACCTGCCCTGCCAAGCCAACGCCCGCAGCTCCATGCACTCCTCGGACGCCAGGTCGGGCGTCTCGTCGCGTTCCTGCTGGAGGCTGCGCACCTCCGCCAGTGCCTCGTAACATACGACCCTGCGCTCCCAGTCGGAGTCCACCGACCCGATCTCCCAGCCAATGTCTCGTCCTGGTCCCCCTCGCCGCCCTCGGGCGGCTCACACAACGTCTCGTTGCCCCTCCCCACAACAGCCGCCGCATAGCCGCCCACCGACGACGCATCCCCCTCCCTGGGAGCTTCAGGCACCTGCTGGGCAGCCTGAACGGCAGAACCCGCCCGGCTGAGCGCTGCCTCCACCGCCGCACCTCCGACAGCAGCTGGAACCTGCGACGTGGCGCCTGCCACCACCGCCGCGCGCACCGCCGCCTCCACGAGGTAACCCGACCTACTCGCCGCCTGGCCCCAGCCAGGCCGCAACCGGGCCACCAGCAATGCGGCCCATGGAGGCGAGGGGGGAAGAGGACAACCCCCTCGCGCCGCGCCCATCGGCCCCACCGCCGCCCCGCGCCCCGAAGGAGACCCCACGCGGGCGTCGCCACTGATGAAGATGGCCACGGCAAGCTCCCAACCCCGGAAAAGGGATTGGGAATCTAGATCAAAAATGGCTACGGGCTAGGTGGTGCAATCTATGTGGCGCGACCTACGCGGTGCAAGCTATGTGGTGCGATCTACGTGGTATGAGCTAACATACTCATCTATGTGCCGAGAGCTATGCGGTGTAGTCGATTGCAAAGGATCAAATTGCAATCCGTTTGATTGCTGTCGGTTGAATTACAATCCATGGGATTGCAATCGTGTCAGCTAGGTGGAGCAATCCATGTGGTGGCATCTGTTCTACGCAATCGACTGGAATCGATTGGCTTGCTATCGATTGCATTGCAACCCATTGCATTGCAACCGCTTGGATTGCAATGCGCAACAAGGCCCAGGCGACGGGCGACGACGACGCGGCGACGGGGCCGCGACGGCGGGAACACAGCCGCCAGACAGACCACACGGCCCAAACGACGGGCGGCTACGAGGCGGCGACGGGGCGGCGACGGCGGAGACATGGCCGTCAGACCGACCACACGGCCCAGTTCCTTAGAGAAGAAATAAGAAGCCCTAAGCACAAGCAGTGTATTGGAGGTATGAGAGAGAGAGAGAGAGAGAGAGAGAGAGAGAAAAAAAAAAAAAAAAAAGAGAGAGAGAGAGAGATAGAGAGAGAGAGCGAGAGGGACAAATACATACATACACAGTCTGTAACTCTCTCTCTCTCTCTCTCTCTCTCTCTCTCTATATATATATATATATATACCACTTCTTCCCTCCCTCCCTCAAACCCCCGCTTCCTCCCCGGTTTCTTCTTCCCCCCTCTCTTGGCATGGGGCTTACTCACGCTGGGCTCTCTGCAGCCGAGCATGACGAGGAGACGACAACGAGTTTGGGCGATCGCCTTCCCAGGCGGGCAAGCGACCCTCGGCCGCGGTTCTTCGGCCCGCGCGCGCTCGAGGGCGACGGGACAGGCTGCCGCGGCGGCCCGCTGTTGCGCTTGCTGCGCTGAACTCTGCTGAAGTTCTGCATGCAACTCGTGTCGAGAGGGAGAGAGAGAGAGAGAGAGAGAGAGCGAGAGAGAGAGAGAGAGAGCGAGAGAGAGAGAGAGATACGTAGAGATCATAGCCGAACGAGTTCGACAAGTGCGCCGTTGGCGGTCGCTTCTCCTTGCACCAAGGTCAATCGGTGGGGGCGGACGAAACCCCTTTAGCAAAACACCCTTCAGTAAACACGAACCGGGGCCAGACCCAGTGGGCGAGGGCCCGCAAAAAGTGCGGCCGCAACGCCAACTCGAGAACCGAACAAGGGTGACTCGCCAATCAACGTGGCAGGGTGTGGCTTCTAGCAACCTCCGAGCCGAGCAGAGAGGTGATCACCCGCACCTCCCAGAGGCCGCCAGAGGAGCTGGCCTCAGACTCAGAAGGTGGACTTGCGCGCGCGGGGGCGGCGGCAGGCTCCAGACGCTGGCGGGGGCGCTCGGAGCCAGAGGCGGGGCACGCGAGGGCCTCCGGCCACCTGCTGGGCCCTGGCGGGCCTCGGCCACCCTGGAGGCACGAGCGCCAGCAGCATAAACTTTCGGAACTCCGCGCGGCCGCGCGAATGGCTTGGATCGGCGCTGAGCCTCCCTCCGTCCCAAGCGCGAGGGGCGCGCCAGGGGCGGCGCAAGAGGCGCCGCTGGAGTGACCCCAGCGCCGATGCAAGACAAGGAATCCGCGCGGAGTTCCCAGAAGGCATGTTTATGCCGTTGTTCCCCAGCTCTGTTTTAGCATTTGGGGGTCTTACATGGCCATTCCGAAACCTCCGCCGACCTCGCTCCACTCCATGTTTCACATCATCCCCTCTTGCTCCTCCTGCTCCTCCTACTCCTTCCCCTCTCGCCCCAAAGCAGCCTCGAAGTCTCGGAACAACACATTCCTCCGATCCCAACGTTGTCGTTGTCGTCGGCCTCGAAGGCGACGACGACGACGACGACGACGACGACGACGACGACGTTGCCTCGGAAGGCGGCCGAGACGCCCAGGCGGATCAGCTCGGCGCGGCGGCCTGCCGCCCCCCCCCGCGCAAGAAGGGCCGCGTCGGCGTCGTTGTCGTCGTCGTCATCGCCGTCGCCGTCGCCGTCGCCGTCGCCGTCGCCGTCGCCGTCGCCGTCGCCGTCGTCGTCGTCGTCGTCGTCGTCGTCGTCGTCGTCGAGGTCGACGTCGTCGTCGTCGTCGTCGTCGTCGTCGTCGTCGTCGTCGTCGTCGTCGTTGAGTACGACGACGATGGGATCGGGCTGGAGGTGGACTCCTGGCCTGCGGCTGGGCTGCCGCGCGGCGGGCCCGCGACCCAGACCCCACGGGCCATGACAGATCATGATCCTGGCGGAATTTATACGATATGTGCAGCCTCCAAGGCCCTTACCGGGCCTCGCCTCTGCCTCCGCCCCCCCTCCCCATCCTCCTCTCCTCCACCTCCTCCTCCCTTTCCTTTCCCTCCCTCCTCCTCCTCCGCCTCCTCCTCCTGCTCCTCCTGCTCCTGTTCCAGCTCCTGCTGCTCCTGCTGCTCCTGCTGCTCCTGCTGCTCCTGCTGCTCCTGCTGCTCCTGCTGTGCTGCTGCTGTCCTGCTGTTGCTGCTCCTGCTGCTCCTGCTGCTCCTGCTGCTCCTGCTGCTCCTGCTCCTGCTCCTCCTCCTCCTCCTCCTCCTCCTCCTCCTCGTCCTCCTCCTCCTCCTCCTCCTCCTCCTCCTCCTCCTCCTCCTCGCCCTCCTCCTCCATTCCCTCTCCCTATAAATTCGCCGGCCCAGCGGGCCAGGGGCGTGCTAAGATCTCCGGTAACTGCTTGACAATATTTCTAGTTCGCGCGCGCGGGGCGGCCCCTGGGGCCCCCCGGACGAAAAGTACCCTGGCTGATCCCCAGCCGGGCCCCGGGCGATTCCCAGGGGGGGTGCTTTTTTTCGCCACCAATCACGAGGATCGTGGCCTCCGAGGGGGCGGCTGCAATCGACTGCCCCCCCCCCGCCCCAAGGGGCCCCCCAAGACGCCGCCAGGGAGCCCCAAGACGCTCCCAAGAAGCCCCCAAGAGGCCCCCAAGGCGGCCCCAAAAGGCCCCAAATAGCGCTCCAGGGCCGGCGGGATGAGCGAAGCGATCCGCCGCCCCACCGGGCACGGCGTGTGAGATCCCCGCCGCATGGGCTGCACGAACTCAGTCCCCTCAATCTGCGCGCGCACGAACTCCTCGTACCAATACCCATTCCTCAGAGCCCTTGCAACCCCTCCTGGGGTCCTCCCCGCGGCCTGCTCATTCCGCCGGCCCGGGGGCCACAGCTGCGGAATGAGCGCTCTTTGGCCATCATTTTCGCTTCAGAACGCACCTCGTTGGAAACGCTCGTCTTCAAGGCGCCGCCGGCCTCTCTCAGAGGCTTCTCCGGGAGCTCACTGACTCGATTTTGGAGGCCTCCAGACGCTCTCCTGGGGCGATCTTGGCCGTCCTCCAAGCCATTTTGGTCCAGTCTGGCAGCCCGCCCACCTCTCCTCGGCCCACTTCGACTACAAAAAACCAACACGCAAAAAAACACGTAAACACACATATGAGTATGTCCATTCTGGCCTTGTCGAGCCTCTATTCTTGCTTCGTTTCGAGCTCACGTGCGTCTTCGCGGGTTCTTGGAAGCACGTTGGAATCAGCGGGCGCTCTCTGCGGCTGTCCTGCACGCCTCCCGACCCCGGCCTGGGCCGTCTGGCAACATGTTTGGGTCTGTCTTGGGCCGTCCTGGGCGCGCCCAGGGGGTCCCTGGAGTCCATTTTGAGGCCCCCAAACTAACTCGCATCTCGTTTGTACGCCTCTCCGTATGCCTCTTGTTTTCGTCCACATTTTTGCACACCTTCAGGCGTCCTTTTAAAATCA
>CAUYUJ010021726.1:1035000-1040000 GCA_963575745.1 Prorocentrum cordatum | reverse complement strand
CCACACACCTAATTATAGATCGGCATATATAAATATACACCTACATGTACACATATATAGACATATACATTTACCTAAATGCATATATATGTATATATATAATATACGTATATGTATGGGTATACGTGTCTACCTGCCCACCGATCTATACATATATATATATGTACATATATATAGAACATACTATGCATTCATCTCTCTCTCTAAATATATATATATATGCCGATCGATTTTATTATCAATGAACCCATCTATATTACTATCTATCGTGCGTTCAATCATCGAAAAACCATCGGGGCAACCATCGGGACAACCATCGGGAAAACCATCGGGGCAACCATCGGTGCAACCAGCGGGGCAACCGTCGGGACAACCGCAACCAATGGGACAACCGTCTATCGATCTATTATTCTATCTATATATGAACCATCAGGAACACCATCAGGACAACCGTCCGGACAACCATCGGGACAACCATCGGGACAACCATGAGGACAACCACCAGGACAACCATCGGGACAGCCATCGGGGCAATCATCGGGACAACCATCGGGGCAACCTTCGGGACAACCATCGGGACAACCATCGGGACAATCCCAACCATCGGGACAACCATCGGGACAACCGCCAGGCAAGATGGGCCCGAACACGAACCGACAATTCGAGCCTTCCGCCCCAAGAGGCCCCTAGGAGACCCCAAGAGGACCCCAAGAGAGCCCAAGAGGTCCCCTAGAAGCCCCACGAGGCCCCCAAGAGGTCCCAAGAGGCGAACCTCGCGGATCCGGGAACCTTCTGACGCTGGGAACTCCGGATCCCAAACTGGGAATCGGAATCGGGGAACCTGGTCGCCCATCGAAATCGGCCCAACCCGGAACCAGGGCCTGGAGCCAGGAGCTCAAATACCTGGCCGCCCAGCGAAATTGGCGGGCTACCTTTACATACTCTTTCAGAATCAGCTAGAAGCCTTCAGTATACGAAATCCAATCTCCGCTAAGACTCTTCCATTATCCGCTAGGATTCTTTCAATATCCGCTAGGAAGATCTGAGCAATTAAAAAAAATCCACCATACCGTCCAAAGAGGCCCTGAACAACAATGCTTCATGCGAATGCACGCAGTGAGTCGACATCAGGCTCGGCGTACTTGGTATGGGCGGTCAGTGCCCCAAGAGACCGAACGCGGCACTCCACGGCAAGGCGCGCGGGCACGGTGTCGCATTTCAGACCTGAGGCACGGCACGGCTCAGCATGCGGGCGCGGCACTGCACTCTGCGTTTGTCCCATTCCGGGCGCTATGCGCGGCAGCGCACGCCACGCGAGCACAGCACGGCGCGCGGCCACGGCACGGAACCTTTCTGGCATTCCAAAACCGAGGCACGGCACGGCACAACCTTTGCACTCTGGAACACAGGCACGGCGCTGCACAGCACACGAGCACGGCACGGCACGCGGGCGGCACGTATTCCACAGTCACGGCACGGCACAAGACGCGAATACACCACGGCAATTCACACGAGCACGGCACGGCAAGCGGGCCTCCCTGTGTTGTTCCGTTCCAAACTCCAGGCACGGCACGACACGGCACGGGGGGCCCGACACCGTACACGAACACGGCACTGGACGGGTACATGTTCTCGTATTCTAATTGGGGAAGACCTCTTCTGACCAGAACTGAAACCTCCTAAAGTAGTCGCTGTTTGAGCAAAAAACTCGCACCCCGAATGTCATCCTCGCCTTCCTCCTCCTTTCCCCCCCGCCCTCCCTCAAGCACATGCGGCCCGAGTCCCATCCGTAGCATTTAGCTTTGCGATGGGCCCCAGGTCGCGCCCATTGCACAGCAGCTGCCGGATGGCGAGGCAGTGCGGATCCGCTGGGTACGACTTTCAATATGCTGGCTCGGAAATGGAGTCGTATTTACTGCGCTCGAGGGATACCCATAGGATATGAAGCGCATGCCTTCATTTCGATACCTCATTCAATACCACATCAATGTGGCCATGTTCATCCGCGTGGTGGTACTCGTGTTTTCGGGTCGGAGCCACCCGTGGTCAGCGTTTATCCTAACGTTCAGCCTGCTGCTCGAGGTGTCTGGTAATTGTTTATCTTTCAACCTGTTGCTCACGGGCGGAGGTATTTCAATCTTGTCTCACGCACCAGAATATTATCTGGGCCGTGAAACTTCAATGTTTGTTGCTTGGAGGTGGCTTCCAAGTGTACGATGTCCTGCTTGCAATATTTCCTGGTTTGTCCGTGATATTTCACAATCGCTCTGTTTTGAGAGGTTGTGGTTGTCAGCCGTGGTAACTATCCCGTGGAATTCGTCTTCCGATGCGTGCGCGTGCTCATCCCTGTCGTCTCGTTGCTCCGCGTGCTGTGGTATCATATGATACCGCTACACGAGACGGCTGCAATTCCTGCACTTCCCCCCCCGCCCTCCCTCCCTCGAGCACCCCTGCCGTCGCCCGGAACCACCATCGAACCCGGCACTCACCCTCGCCAGCCAGCGCCGCCGCTCTGCCCTCCAGCTCCGGCGTGCGCCGCGCGCGGGGCCCTCTGGCCAGCCCAGCCGAGGGCCTGGACCGTGCTGACGCCGAGCGCGGCCAGCGCTAGCTGAGCTGCACTCTGCACGACGGCAGCTCCCCTCCCCACCTCCCTCCCCTCCACAATGACACAGTATGAATACTAGTCTCCTCTCTCCCCTGGTGGCGTCCGGGAAAAATTCGGCCCCCCTCCGCGTACTGGTTTTTTACACGCAGGATTCCCGGGAGTTGAGTTTTCGCTGGCTTGTTTTCAAAATGCTGATCTCGCTGAAGCGCTGGCCTCAGTTCCGCGCTTCCGCTCGTTCCGAATCGTGCTCCCGCTGCAGCGCTGGCGTCAGCATTCCCAACGCAATGCCACGGCATGGTTTTCCGTTCTTCCAAATCGGCCTCAAACTCTAAAAGATGCTCCCCCGAAACAACCATCGGAAGTGATTCCACATTCGGTGTCGATTCGTTGTTTTTTGGTGCCGCAGAAGCCCCCCCCCACTTTGGGGCGTCGCCACGCTATGCTATGTCAGGCTACGCGTCCCCATTTCCGCGTTTCCGCGCTTGTTTGTTTGTCAGAATGCTGCTCTCGCTGGAACGCTGGCCTCATTTTCGGGCTACCGCTCATTTCGAATCGTGCTCCCGCTGCAGCGCTGGCCTCATTTCCGCGCTTCCGCTCGTCCCGAAGCGTGCTCCCACTGCAGCGCTCGTCTCGAATCGTGCTCCCACTTTCGAGCGCCATGGCACGGCATGGTTTACCCTCCTTCCAAGTAGGCCCCAAAATCTAGAAAATGGCCTCCCGAAAAAAACATTGGAAGTGGTTACACATTCGGTGCCGATTCGTTGATTTTTTGGGCCGCAGAAGCCCCCGCCACCCCCACACACGCACACACGCGCACACACACACAAACACACACACACACACACACACACACGCACGCACGCACGCACGCACGCACGCACGCACACACACACACAATCACACACACACACACACACACGCACGCACACATACACACACACACACACGCACGCACGCACGCACGCACGCACGCACGCACGCACGCACGCACGCACGCACGAACGCACGAACGCACGCCCGAACGCACACACACACACACACCACACACACACAGACACAAACACACACAAGCACACACACACACACACACATTTTGAGGCGTCGCCACGTCATGCTATGGCATGCTACGTGTTGATCTTCAACAGCATGCTATGCCATGTAATGCTGTGCCATGTTGCGACATCCGATTGTGCGAATAGAGAAGAGATCTACGCCATGGTAAGGGATGGGAGGGAAGAGTAGGACGTCAGATATGACGCGAGCGCACCTAGCTTGTCATCCCTCCCTCCCTCCTTTCCTCCCTCCCTCCCGGCTCCACCTGCGGGCGGCAAGTCCAGTTCGGCGCGAGGGCCCACGCCCAGCGCCCCCGTCCCCTCCTAGGGCCTCGGCGGCACCAGAGTCGCCGCCCGTCTGTATTGTGTGGGCGATGATACAGAGCGCCTCGGGGGCGAGGGCGGGCGGGCGGGAGGGGAGGCGAGTTGCGTTGCGCCCTCGGCCCTCGAGGGTCGAGCTGGACGTGCGGGGGAAGGCGAGGAAGCGGGGTGTGCGGGGCGAGGGAGAGAGGGTGCGGGCGACGGGGATGCAAGAGGCTCGACGACCAGGAGGTTACCCCCCTCCTCCTCCTCCTCCTCCTCCTCCTCCTCCTCCTCCTCCTCCTCCTCCTCCTCCTCCCCCTCCTCCCCGTCTATCTCCTGATCCACTCCATGTGGTGGACGAGTCGCTGCCCCTACCAGTAGTGGACGGTCAAGGAAGAGAAGGAGGACGAGGAGGAGGAGGAGGAGGATGAGGAGAAGGAGGAGGAGGGAGGAAGAGGAGGATCCATAATCGATGTTTTGGCCCCTTTTGAAAACACGGGCCTCCACGGACCTCCAAAGGCTTCCGAGGGAACCTCCGCCCAGGGGCACGCCCGGCTCTGGCCACCACCGACGCTGCGCGGCCTCGAGAGGCTGGCCTCCCTCGTCATGCCTGGCACTGGCCGCCATCACCGCTGCGCGGCCTCCAGCAGCTTCCGCGAGGAGAGGCGGGGGGAGAGTAGGTACGAGGAGGCGAAGAGAAGGTGGTCGATGAGGCGCAAGAGGCGAGGACGCGCAAGCGTCTCAGAGGCGAAGGGCGAGAGGGACGATGATGAGGAGACGAGGAGGCCAGGGGCGAAAATGACGAGGAGGAGGCGGAAGAGGACGACGACCTGGCCCCCGTCGTTGCGCCAGGCGCGGGCCGCCATCGCCGTCGCGCACACAGCCTCGAGCAGTTTCTGGACGTCCAGCTCCTGCAAGTATCCGTCGTGGTCCTCCCGGGCGCCCGGCGAGGCAGCAGGCCCACGACCCGCTGCCGGCCGGCTCTCGTCGCCCGCGGCGTGCTTCCCTGTCGGGTCCAGGTTCCCGTGGGGGCCGCGGGG
>CAUYUJ010021726.1:882500-1032500 GCA_963575745.1 Prorocentrum cordatum | reverse complement strand
CAGGAAACAGAGCAAGGAACACATTCACTTTAATGAAGCAGGATAAACATGACACGGTCGACCTGGGCCAGGCTCGCGCCAGGGACAATATGATGCGCGCGACGCTGAACCATGTCTCGAACTTGCAGGGCCCCATGGTCCCTCAGGCAATCTTCGGTAGCCCTCTAGAGCTTATTGGCGGTGATCACGGAGGCGCCCCAGGGGCGCTTTCGACAGAGGCGACGACATCACTGACAAGCTTGAGGGAGGAGCGTGCCCACGACGGATCGCGCTGCCACGGAATACAACAATCGTCAGATTGAACAACTTCCTCGAGACCTTCACGGAGCCCGCGAAGTACTGAAGAGAAGAACCCATTGCAATACAGAGCTGCACGACAAACTAACCTCAAACCGCGACGTTGGGCGGGCATGTTGATCTCTGTCAAACAACTCATGCTGGAGGTCGTGGCGACATCCCACTGTACCCCCACGATTTCTGAATTCCCGGGCACCCAGCGGCAAGCAAAGCAGGAAAAGGCAAAACAGTTTACGTCCCAGCACACTGAAGCACAACATGTTATAGTGCGATTCAGACTTATTCACCCCGATTCCATAAACCCCCACCTGCTTGACAACCAAGAAATACTTACTCATCGGCGGAGCCCAACTAGAAAATTGAGCGCCCCCCCCGATCAGAACCCCCAACTACCGCTCGTCGAGCAACAATCCACGCGTTGCAACGCAGCGTGAGTGGTCGCAGTCTCCCCGCGATCTCACCATCAGAAATATCACCAAGGAGGATCAGCGCGGCCACCTCGGGGTGCGTGCATAGTCCATATGGGCGCGCAACCTCGGCCCCAAACCCGATCGAAACACTCAATGTACCAGGCGCGTCGCCCGCGGCCGCTTCGACGTCGTCGGCGAAGGCTCCGCGCGAGGACGTCGAAGTTGGAAGTCGGGGGCGCAGGAATCTCATGACTGGGCCAAACGCAATGGCCCAGAGGGCACCCGGCAACAGGCGCACTTGCTCGATCCCGCGGGCCCGGGAGCCGCGGCCGCGAGGCCCGCGGGAAAAAAAGACTCGGCACCCGACTTCACGAAAGAACGTGTTGATCCCGCGGACGAAGAACCTCAGATCCCACGTCAGAGAGAGGGACCAGAAAAACGCGTCGTGAATAAAGGACAAAAAAGCGACGCGAATGTCGAATCATGTACAACCACTATGTCTAGAGAAACGCTGGACCAGATGATGAAGCAAGCAAGCGTCCAGCCCGAAGATACTGTTAGCCGCATTGCTGTTCTTGACAACCCCCCTTCTGTGCCCCACTCAAATCGCCTGCGCGATGTTGCTGAGAGGCTTGCACTTAGCCGCGGCCAACCACTTAAATGAATAATTTCCTTGCGCCAGCGCCTGGCGCAGTTAGGGCTTCTGGCGATGTCGGGGTGGTCAGTTTCCGAGGACACCTCGGGGGCGAATCTCAAATGGGCCCAATGAAACCGATCGCCCACCAGACCAGCGTCCAAGATGGCCGCATCGCCGCATCGCCCCCTCCCCCACCACCCACCCCACCCCGCCCCCGCAGCCCGCCCCCCGCCGCCCGCCCGCCCGAAGCCAGGCAGAGTAGACGAGCCAATCAAGGCTGGCGGCCGAGACATGTCCTCCAAATACGTCGGCACATGTCCTCGCACCCCAGGCGACGCTTTACCGCGACGGGAACTCGTCGCGCAAAGTCAGCAAGTTCTCGCCAAGCGGCGGTGCAACATTCACGAGCGGCATGAACGGGGCCCCAATACCTACTGCGCCTACTGAACTCGATGGCGGCCCCCCAGAGACCCCGAGAGGCGCTTCCCCGCGGGGCCCAGGGCGGTGGCGAGCAGGGCCCCGCCCCGTCCTGCGGCCCCAGGCGGCTCCGAAACTTGGATTTTGCGGCGCGCGGGGGGGGGGGGGGGATCCAATCAGTCGGCGCGACCCAATTTGCTCTGAAGGCATTCGAATATAAGCTCGCTGAGCGCCCCGTGGGTTTACCATGATCAACAGAGTAGTCGCACTCCTCGTTGACGACTTCCAGAAGCCAAGGGTTAGCTGGGCAAGCGCGACGTGCGCGGCGGGGGCTGCCGAGTACCCCGCGTAGCTGTAAGTCGTTCGGAGAGCACCTCAAAACAAAACTGATGTCTTGGCGAGCTCGAACTTTCTCACGGGTTTCTTGCCGGCGGCAGTCAAGATATAAGCCATCTCGCCTGCGGCTGCGACGGGGTCTTCACTGGGCCGCCCATCTCCCTCGACTAGTTCAGCCACGCACGTCGGCGCATCGCGATGTCGAGCCGCCCGCCTGGGCATCTCGCAACCGCCAGACTCTGCCCTGGTCGCGAGCACGACCGTCACGGACACGCGGCCAGACAACTCTCGTACAAAAACGGAAGCCGATACACCGATCCAGGTTGTCGCATTAGACGGGCGCGGACCCTGGGGAACCGCAGAGGGTAGATTGGCACATGCCCGAACGATGCGAGAAACGGGAGACAACTGAACAATGTAATTGTCATCTCTACGAGTCGCGCGATCGGTAAACGCATCTTGCTGGATTTCCGCGAGGCCACCTAGCGGGCAAAGAAAAGCGCGAGGCGACGTGGGGGGGGAACCTTCCCATCTACATGGTAAGATCCCCATCCCAGATCAAACATTATTCAAACTCACCAGCGCCAAAGGCAGCGGCTGCGCTAGTCGGGCATGGCCCTGCGGACCCCTCTCAGTCCCGCCGATCTCTGCTTGACCGTTATCTTCGGATCGCTGCGCAGGCCGGAAGTCCGCGGGCGCCCCCCTCCATTCTCGAGCAAAGGCAGCGACCCCTGCCAGCCTCCAGAACAACGCATGCGCGACAACGGAAAACGCTGGAGCACCTCGGGAGATTGGGAACATACGCATCCGCCCAGACAGCGGGACGAGTGAAACGCGCCCAATGCATGACAATCGTAATTACCGCGACTAGAACGTTCGAAGTCTTCTGGGCACCCCCGAACCTCTTGGATGCAAACGACCCTGCGGCGACCTCGGGGGCCCGCGAGTCTGGAACGCGCACGGCGATTTCGCTCGAAGCCGGACCCCGCATAACCAGCCTAATTTCGAACAGCAGCTCCCAGATAGCACGCTGAAGTTGGCGGGAGGGGGGAACGGGCGAAGTCCGAGGCGGGCCGCAGACAGCCCGCCAGAAGAAGAGACGGACGAGCAGGGCGAATATGAACAACTGCTAGAAGCTAGAAGATGCAGACGAAGAGGCGCGCGACCCACTGGAAGCTGAACGCGCCCGAGCACTGGGACGCACTGGGATGCAACAAAAAAGGTCGCCGGTGCGCTGGATGCAAGCCCTGCCCCACCCCCGCAGGCTCGGCCCAGTCGCAATGTTTCTTATTGGGCTCCAACAATCCAGGGCTGCGCACAGGCCGCATCATCGCCAGATTCGGGTAGAGCCCCCTTCCTGCGCATGTATATGGAATGCAGCATTGTCACCGATCTCTAACTGGATGAGCGGGCGCACCCCTCGTCAGCACTGAGAATCAATGCGCCCTTGAATCCCTGGCTGCAGAGCTTCAATCTTGTTTTCCAGGCACTTGCAGGAACCATGGATCGTTAAATTTTGCCCCGCCTGAACCCCAGGATGCGATTGCGCCCCCCGCGTCAGCAGTGGGGCCCTTGCGCGCGCGGAGGGGGTGGCGCGCGCCATCGCGCGGGCCAATCCACGGCGGCCCTCCATTGCGAGCCCTCTCCACGAAGTCATTGGCATATGCAGCGTCTCTGAACGTGCTTCTGTTGCTTTTCTGAAGGTCGCGCGCTCGTAGGCAGGCATCCTGAGAGTTCCGGGGCAGCTGTGAAAGAACACGGCGGCCGTGGACATCAAGAGTCTTGGCGGGGGGGGCCCGAGGCAACCCATAAACCCATACTCTGCGAGGATCAAAGACTGCCTTGCGCCGTCGGGGGCCAGCGCTGCCCGAACTGTTCGACGAAGCAGAAGAAGGAATACAGCGCTGCATGTCCGCGACCTTGTCATTCAGGATGATTCCCATTGAGCGACCGCTCAGCGGATTCGGAGTCGATATTCTCCCCGCGTTCGTCGGAAAATGCGCGCAAGGCTCTCGCGTCATCCGCAGTGGCCATGTTCGTCTCCATGCGCGTCTGCAGCCGCAGAATAGACTTCCGCATCATCATAATAGGGACGTCGTGATCGACCTTGCTCTTTCAATTCGGCTCTTAACCCGGCTGGGAAGTGCGAGCGTCTTCTAAGGGCTGGCCTCCTTCTCAGACAGTCTGCCGACGACGCCTATGGTGGCCTCCTGATGGGACTGGCTGCCGAAGACCTGAGGAGCTGCCATGTCTTCAGTGGGCTGGCTGGTCATCCACACTGCCAGAGCCAGGAACTGGAAAGGCCTCAGTTCATCCAGCCCTGGCAGCGCGCCGAAGAGCTGAGAGAAGTGGCCAGAAAGAAACGTGATTTGGCGCACGGTTCACCGATGAGACCTGCCCTCAGAAGTTGGACGCCGAGCCTTCCCCTCGGCTGCGTCCAAGCTCGAATCGCCAAGGAAGCGCTTCGAACTTGATCCGACATGGCTTGAACACATGTAGGAGGAGGAAGAGGAGGAGGAGGAGGAGGAGGAGGAAAGGAGGAGGAGGAGGAAGAGGGATGAGACAAGAGGAGGAGGACGATGATGAGGGCAAGGAGGAGAAGGAGGAGGATAAGGTGAAGGAGGAGGAGGAGGATGGAGGAGGCAAAAGGAGGAGGAGGAGGAGGAGGAGGAGGAGGAGGAGGAGGCGAAGGAGGAGGATGGATGGATGGATGGATGGATGGAACGCTGGGAGGGGGAGGGGGGGGCGCGTCCTCTCTGGCTCTGCATGCGAGCATATGGAATGGCTAGGCTGCCGATCTGAAGTGC
Organism: Prorocentrum cordatum; assembly: GCA_963575745.1. Taxonomy (NCBI): domain Eukaryota; class Dinophyceae; order Prorocentrales; family Prorocentraceae; genus Prorocentrum; species Prorocentrum cordatum. The sequence goes on along the minus strand of CAUYUJ010021726.1, from coordinate 1,027,596 downwards.
CCCCTGCGCGGCTATCGTAAGCGAAGAGGGGCTGTCAAACTCTGGACCGCAGCCTGGCTCGCAGGCGTGAGCATTCCGAGACGCCCTCGCCTGCGAACCGCCGGCAGGGATGCACGCGCATGTTCCCACCGCGCAAACCTCTCTGAGCCTATGCCTCCACTCACCTACCACCTTGTGGGGCGCGGGGTGGAGGACGACGCGACAATCTGTATGCTACATCTAGCATTTCTCTGGCTTTGCTGCTACCTGCTGCTGCCATTCTCTCCAGGCGGTCTCGAACATTTGGATCGTTCGCGGCCTGTTGAGCAACGATAGCACTCGCTGGAGCCATTTGCCTGGAAGTGGACGAGCGGGGGAGGCGCGGAGGCTCAACGGGAGAGACAAGGGAGTACTGGATAGGCTGGCAGCTCTGCGCTCTACTCCTGCTGCTGCTGCTGCTGCTATTCTGCTGCTGCTCACTGCTAAGTCGCTCCCTCACTCGAGATTCGCTCGCAACTGTCTCTCCACCGCTCTCGCAAGCTCGGGTTTCGGTGCCTGGCCGCGGATCTTCTCCGCGCCTGCCTTCTCCATTCCCTTCGGGAACGCCTGGCGCACCTCCTCGATCGTTGGAGAGTCCAAATCCTCCTTGACGAATTCTGTAAAGTCGGCCCATTTGTTGAAATTCACCGTCACCTGGGTCTTCCTCTCCTCTGGTCTGTTGTTGTCCTTCTGGCAAGCGTCCTTCAGCCTGCACACCGAGAAAGTCTCGCTCACAACTGTCTGGCCCTTGTCCTCGCGGTTCGCAAGCTCCAGCCACTTCTTCAGCACTTTCTCCCGTGGCGAATCCTTGAGCTCCGCTTGCATTGCCTCCATCGTCGCCATTGCCACCTGCAGATGTGGTGGTCCCATACCGTGGCCTTTCCCCTTGATCTTCACCTGGTTCTGGTAGTCGCTGACTGCTTCCTTTCCCATCTTCACAGGGTTCGATTTGCTCGGGGCGAGCCAGAAGTCGAACATTGCCGCTGCCAGCTCGCGGCCTTGGGCGTCTTGCGACAAGGCGAGGCGCTGCAGGCTGGTTACGTTCTCCATGAGCACTCCGTCGAGCTTTTTGTCGTCTCCCTTGCCCTTCGGGCCTTTTGCCTGTCTTGGGCTCTCTCTGTCCGCTGGCCGCCGCGCCTGCCCCTCTCTTCGGCGCCCTCCAGGACGGGAGTGTCGCAATCGCCGCCGTACTGAGAAATACGAGTGCCCTCAGGGCCTGGATGGTGGGTGACCGCGCGGTTCTGAAAGTCATCGGGATCTCGAGCGAGATGGCTACAGAGCGAGCAATGGGGGTTTTCTGCAGCGATTAACTCGTGCTCCCATCTCCCGAACATTACATAACACGCCTTGCTTGCACCTTCCGTTGCCGCCATCGCATGATCCACTGCCACTTGCCTGCTTGCAAATATAGTCCTACACCATGGGCGTTGATTCGTTCTTGTCAAGAGTCCCAAGACCGACCTGCATCTGTGGGCTTGCTGTTGATGTGCCGCTAATGCTCTGTATGTTGTGTACGCTTTCCCGCACTCCACCTCCACCCCCTCTTTGTCGATCCCCATGTTGCATATGAACTTTTTGTCCATGTGATCTGTTACCTCCTCCTCCAATATGATCATGTCCTCCTTCCTTTATCTCCTCAAATGACGTGAGAGGGAGCGAACAATGAGCACGTCTGTCGAGCGCCAGCGTTTATTTTCCTCGGTCCTGTCGACGAACAGCAGCCAATCGCGGCCGTTGTCTGCGTACCATGCACAGAAATCTCCCGAGAGTGTCGCCAGTATGCGAAGATCGGACTGAACTTGCAAGGCCCACGGCGTGCTGCCGTGGTAAACTCTGCTGAACGTATCAAATCGAGCAAGGAGGAAGAGGAGGAGGAGGAGGAGGAGGAGGGGGAGGAGGAGGAGGAGGAGGAGGAGGAGGAGGAGGAGGAGAGGTAGGAGGTAAGAGTCACGAGGAGGAGGAGGAGGAGGAGGAGGAGGAGGAGGAGGAGGAGGAGGAGCAGGAGGAGGAGGAGAAGGAGGGTGAGGTTGTTGCGTTCGGTCGCACCACTACCTTGGAACCTACCTATGTTAGAGAAATTCGAATCATGAAAAAAATGAATTAAGTATCTGGAAAATTAAATTATCAGAAACTAGATAATTCAAATAATTCATTAAACCAATAAATAATTCATTAAATCCATATCCTGTGGGCGGCAACGCGCAGGACAGCATCGTGATTACCTTCGCGCTATGGATCAGATATGGCACAACCTTCAACAAACGAAGCCTGATCTCACCATACACACGGGCCCACACGGGAAAGTGCGATGCAGAAGCAATGTCGGACCTGAAATTCGCACCGTAGCCGTCTACAACCACAAACCTTCGAAACTCAGGAATCGATTTCTGACAAACTCGCAAGCCATGCCTCCGACGCCTTCATGACAAGACACAACAGGAGCATCAAGGCCGCATGAGAGAACATCCGACGTCAGCAAAAGCCCCGAGGAGAGCAAGAGCCAGACTTCCTCCAGCGAGTAGGACGGTCATTTTTTTCATTTTCTCTGATCTCTCTCGCACCCTAGTTGTAACGCGGCACAGTCCCTCGGCAGCTCATCAAAGAGGAGGTGTCGAATCGCCGCCGAGGGGAAAACAGCCGCCTGCTGTGAGGCGCAGGCCCTCCTCGCCGAGGGGAAAACAGCCGCCTGCTGCGAGGCGCAGGCCCTCCTTGCCCCCTATGTTACACATCCTTGTCTCGCACGCGCCTCCCATCGTCCCCATCCTGTCAATCCTCCTACATCCCCTCCTGATCCTCCTCTGATCCTCCTCTGATCCTCCTCCTCCTCCTCCTCCTCCTCCTCCTCCTCCTCCCCCTCCTCCTCCTGCTTATCCCTAGGTGCCCCCCTCCCCCTCATCATCCTGTTCCTCTTCCTTCTCCTCCTCCTCCGCGCCATGCCCCTCCTCCTCTTACTCCTCCTTCTCCAAACCCCCATCCTAATCTTCCTCCTCCGACCCTCTTCCTCTTCCGCCTCTTCCCCGAGGAGGGGGAAGAGAAAGGGAAGGGGAGGAGGAGGGGGAAGAGGATGACGAGGAGGAGGAGGAGGAAATGGAGGAGGAGGAGGAACCTCCTCCTCATCCTCTTCTCCCTCCTCGTCCTGGGGCCTGCGCAGGCGCCGCGCGCCTTGCGTCTCGCCTAGAGGCCTAGCGGCGGGCCTTGCGCGCACCCATGCGCTCGGCGAGGCTGCGCTTCTTGAACGCAGGCGCCGCGTCTGGCGACTGCTGCTTGTCCTCTGGGGACTCCCTCAGCCCGGGGAGCGGCGGCTTCGCCATCCTCTCCGCGAACCTCTTGCGACTCGAAGAGGAAGAAGCCGCCGCAGTCGGCTCAGCTGCCTGCTCCTGCGGGCCGCCCTGCGGGAAGGGGCGCGAGAGCCCAAGAGGCCAAGGACCAAGGGGGGCATCCGAACATTCATTCAGAGGGACCCTACCGGAGGAGCGAAGGGGATGCAAGGCTGAGGAGGGAGAGGAGTGCGGGGGCGGGCGGAGACTGGATGACGCCCATCGGGTCAGTGACCCCCAACCTAGACGACTCGGGGCTGGGGAAATCGACGTCGCCGCCGAGGGGGCGATGACGAGAAAGCCACAGCAATCCTATGGATAACAGTCCGAGTTGTATTGCGTCTCCCCCTCCTCCTTCTCCTCCTCCTCCTCCTCCTTCGCATCCTCCTCCCTCCTCCTCCTCCTCCTCCTCATCTCTCTCCTCTTCCTCCTCCCTCCTCCCCCCACCAATCATCCCGTTTGTCGTATGGGATCCTCGAAGAGCTCGGCGTCAAGCTTATCGATCTCCTCCTTGTTGGCCTCCTCCTCCTGGTCTTTCTCGCGGTCGAGGTACAACCCGGCGGCCCATGAGGACAACAATTCGTCGATCTCCTCGGACGGTGACCATCCAGACTTCGCGATGTCCTTGCGAAGGGCCGCCACCGCGCGCTGGCAAGCCTCCACATCCTGAAACTTCCCTGGCCACTCTCGCTGGGTGGCTGAAAGCGCCGCGGCAAGCGCCACTGTGGCGAGGGCGTTGTCGGCAGCAGCTGAGGCCCGCTGAACCACCTCAAGACTGGCCACAGTGAACGTCTTGTTGAGGCCCAACACCACCTTCATCACGCCCTTCAGGATCATGGAGACGGAAGTCATGGCGGCGTGGTCAGCGTCCATCACAGCATCCATCTGATCGGTGTTCCCCAGAATGGCCGCGCTGGAATGCACTGGGACCTTGGCTTCAAGGTTGCCCGCCATCGACAGGAGATCTTGCTCGACGGCTGCCTTGTAGAAAGCCTTCAAGTCCAAGATGTCCTTCTCGAAAGACTGCATGATGCTCTCAGGGTTCAGGCGCTTGTCGAAGGTCCCGATGTGGAAACGAAGCGAGCCACCCTTGTCGGCCTTCAAGTCCGACGACACCTGAAGCGGAAGCCGAACACGCTCGGCAATGCGAATCACACCTGCCACCGCCAAGCTCGCCGCCAAGCCGCCGCCCCAGGGGACTTTGGAGGCTCGGCCGCCGGCTGAACAGAGGCAGATGAGGTTCGGCACTGGGCGAGCTCAGCCCCGTGAACCAGCGTCGCGAGGTCGATCCTCTGCAGGCTGTCCCAGCGGGCGTTCAACTCCTTCCACTGAGCCACCACGGAGCTTTCCAAGAGCAAGTCCTTGAAGGTCTTGGCCGCTGCGCGCACGTGCTTATACTTCGCCAATGTAGCCACCGCTTGGAACGTCTGGCTGGCCGAGACGGCGAAGGACAGCTGGCGATGTAACGTCTCGTCGCCGATGTCCAAGGCAAACTGGAGCCCATCCGCGATGATGTTCACCGGGTGCTTCGCCTCCGCGACGGCTGAGACTCCGCCCTCATCAAGATCGTTCCATGACCACGGCTTCTCACAGCACGCAGCGCCGAGAACAAGGAGCACGTGGTCGAGGATGGGCATGAGGATGGGGCCGCTCATCTCAATTGCAACCGTCGTCATCTTCTGCATGTGCTCGCCTGCAGAGTCCAGCACGGGCGACGCCAGCAGGGCCAGCGGAGCCTCTGGGTCGGCGAAGAACTGCACTGCATCCTTGTGGATCGGTTTCAAGTTGGTCGCGATGATTGACAGGACAGACTTGTAGTCAGCTGGTGTAAAATTGCTCGCGGCCCCCGAGCTCGAGAGCGAATGCCAACGGCTCAAGGCCTCCCCGATGCTGCACAACTGCTGGATGGCATTGGTCTTGGCCTCAATCATCGGGATCTGCTTTTTGTGTTTGGCCGTTGCCTCGGTGTACTTCTCAAGCAAGCGGCGGCGGTCCCCGGTGTCCTCGACCCACTTGGCAAGCGAAGCCCCTGTCGTTGTATTGACCAGGATCGGGGACAGCACGGCAGCCCAACCCTGAATGAGAAAGTCGATCCACTTTGTCATCGCCGTCACGATCTTGGAGTCATTGTTGTTGGGAACGTAAGCGGGAATGCAATGGGACAGCGAGGCGAGAGGCTCCACGACTGCCTTGGCCGAATCAACGGCTCCATCCAGCCAATGTAGATCACACGAAAAAACGTATGGCAGGCACTTCGTCACGCTGGCGCTGAGGACAGCGATCTTCTCGTTGACGGGCTCGATGGCTGAAACAGTGGCCTTGGCCTTCTCCAGCAGCTCCTTGGCCTCACGGAAGATCAACTGCCCAGGGTTCCACATGTTCAGCGCAGTCCCCAACTGCGTCCCAGCCTTTTTCTTCGCAGGGAGCGTACCCTCAATAATCTCAATGGCGTCGCTCAGGTGCTCCACCATGTCGGCCGCAGAGGGGTACGTGACATTCTTGGCGCTGTAGATCACCTGGAACGCAGCCCACCACTCGGAGACTTCATCTTCGAAATCGTAGTCGAAATCCTCGTCGTCAGCCGTCAGAGCGGCCAACGCGGCCGCGCGCTTGTCCTCAGTCTTGATGCGGAGAGCATGCGAAAGGCGGTCCGCGAGGAGCTGCTGCTGCTCTTCGCAGATGGCGGCAGGAGCGAGTCCGACTGCACGCAAGGCCCGGGACGAGATGAGCGTGAAAAACTGTTTGGCATCAGTTGCCTTGACCACGTCCAGCTTCTTCCGCATCCAGCAAAGGTGAGGCGGGATATCCAACGTCGTCGCTGGATCGAGCGCCAAGGTAGTAACGGCGAGGTCGTACCTCGTAGGGGGGCATACGCCGGGGACCCAAGACAACGCCAAGAACGCATCGCAGATGGCCACCAGAGAGGACCCGCCCGCCCACCCCCCATCCCCGCTCTCCCAGGCAAGGACGAGCGAGAGAGGGCAGGGCGGCATCTCTTCGTAACATCTCGATGCCATCTTCGAGGAATGCTGGGACCAACTCGGAGCCCGTCGACTGAGAGGTTTGCTAAGGTCTGAAGCCCCCTAGAACGTTTCAGAGAAAGCGAATTCGCCCGCCAGAACGGATGTCTGCGCAAGCGCGCACCCTCTCGCACCCCTCCAAGGACCCTTCCTGGGAAGCTCTGCAGAGTCGGGATTGGCGGGCGAGCGGGACAGATCGGGGAAGTGCGGCGAGGGGGGGGGGGCACGGCGGTGCCAGAAAGGCACGCGGGTAGCCGATGCGGTCAAGTGTCCTGGGCCCCAAGAACCACGAACAACAGTGAGCGCGCCCTCAACATCTACCTCAAATCGCTTCCACTACGCTACCCCCAGGGGGATCCCTAGTAGAGTAAGCTCTAAAGAATCCCGTTGGAAACGCCCCGCAGGATCACCCAGTCAGACCTCCTGACGCGCTCCTGCAGGGCATTTGCAAGGGCCTCGCTCGGAGCCCTTTCGGAGCTGTCCTGGATACTCTCTCGGGGCTTTGGGCCCCCAAGGGTTCCAGAAGTTACAAGACAGCCGCGATGCTCCAGGATCCAGGAACGGAAAGAGAGAGGCCCGCATGAGCCCCCTATCGGAGGGCCCTGGGGAGAGGCACCATTTCCTTGCTAACCCCCTGCCCCCCCTCCAACGACGCTGGATTCGGACCCGATCCCACTTGGTCTTCATCTCCTCGGATGGCAAAGCGGCAAGCCCCAGGAAGTCGTTGATCACAGCAAGCTTCTTCTCGCTGATCTTGTACAGGCGATGCTCGCCGGGGTCCTTGAGGGCGCGCAGCTTCGAAGAGAAGTCTTTCAGCAATGCGAGGTTGAGCTTGATCTGGGTATCCTGCTCGCTCCCCCACATGAGAGCGTCGTCGGAGCCTGCACTGAAGAAGCGGGACTCCAACTCGGACACCTCCATCAGAAGGTTCTTCACAGGCGGCCGACCTCGCTTCTCGGCGCCTGGCTTTGCGGACGCGGTGGCGCCACTCGAGCCGCTCGACTCGCCGCCGCTGCCGGAAGCTGATGCGCCGCCAGCTCCTCGCCCGCGGCGCTTGGCCCCACCAGCAGCCTGTTCCGCCGCCGCTGGCGCGGGGTCGGCAGTCGGCGGGCGCGACGCAGCAGGGCCTGCAAGCGGCGGCGGCGCGTCGCTGCGGCCAGCGGCGGCAGCAGGAGGCACGCCGATGACCTGGTCGATGGCGCCAGTGATGTTGAGAGAGGCGAGCGAACCCGGGAACAGCATCTCGAAAACCCGCGCCTGCTTCTGCGAGATTGACTCTACGGAGCCAGAGCCCAAGTTGACCGTCCTGACCGACTGGTGGCGCTCGACCTTCCCGTAGTGGGCGCAGTCCACGTCTGGGGCCCAGACGCCCTCCACTCCGTTCTCGTCCTCGCCCAGGTAGTGCCCTTCCGTCTGGGCCGAGCCATTCGTAGCGAAGTCGCCCTTGGTCCTCTGGTAGCTCGCCATCGGGTAGAACGTTTTCCCAGGGCCTGTCTTCACGGCTTCCTTGATGACGACCTCTTGAAGCACGCAGTCGTGCACCTCGTCGTAGTCCAGGCGAGCAGTGCGCTTCGCACCCGACTCAATCATGGACGCAATCATTTTGTCGATGATCACGCCGAAGACCTTGACGCGTTCTGGCCCAGCTCCAAGAACGCCCTTGAACTTCGTGTAGGTCATCCCTGGGAGCTGCCTGACGTTGCCGTTGAACCACCTCGTGCAGTACCCGCACACGGTCCCCTGGGTGCACCCCCGCGCGTCGGCCTTGCGGCCCCAATACGTGAAGACGCGCTTGCCCGCCGCCAGGTCGATCGGGTCGAGGTCGTTGTCGCGACGCGGGCAAGTGTCGCATTTGCGGCCGTCTGGCCTCTGGGGAGGAAGTCGAAAGTCGCACTGCGTTGAGTCGGCTGGCCCCACCCCACGCACTGAAGTAAGGAGATGAGTCGTTCGGGCCCCTCTGTCGCAGCTGAAGTCGCCCGAGTCCGTCCTTCGGCAGACAGAGGGGCCCGAACGACTCATCTCCTTGACTTACGATGCTCTCGAAATTCGTGGAGGTGGCGCGACGCCAGACATCATAGTCAAGGGCGTAGGCCAGGACAAGACAAGAAGACGGCAGAGAGCAACCATGTTGCTAGCATCGGACCGAGCCCAGGAAACCGCACAAAGGCCCAGGGCTCGCAGAAGACAGATCGGCCCGAAAGGGCGGGAACCATTTTTGGGCCACAGGAAGAAAGGATTGACCATGCCAAATCCTGCCCGCAGAAAACAGATCGGCCCGAAAAGGCGGGAACGTTTTTGGGGTCACAGGGAGAGAGGATTGACCGTGTCAAATCCTATCCGACCGATGAGCGCATTCGCCAGAAGGCCAAGTTGAAGGAGGGCCATGTACCGAAGGCCAGGAAGCAGCACGTGGAGGACCCTCACGATGACTGCGGCACAGACCTCTCTGGCCTGGAACCCTACTTACTTGGACTTCATGCCCTCGGCGATTGCGACGGCCCCGAGTACGACGAAGGGCTCCAAGCGGGCACCAAGAAAGCTCCAGGAGTACTCCAAGAGCCCCCCAAGAGCCCCCCAAGAGGGCCCAAGACGGCTCCAAGAAGGCCCCAAGAGGGCCTTGGGGAGGGGCAAAGATACCTCCCAGAAAAGCCCCTCCTCCTCCTCCTCCTCCCTCCTCCTCCTCCTCCTCCTCCTCCTCCTCCTCCTTGCCTTCCTCGTCCTCGCCCTCCTCCTGCTGCTCCTCCTCCTCCTCCTCCTCCTCCCAGCCTGAGCACCGCCATGACGTCGGAACCTCCAACGCCGCTGCGGCTGCCGCCGGTGCGAGAGCGACGATCAGCGCCGCCGCTCAACGCCCCCTGCATGTCCTGGAGGTGCTTCGAGGCCGCCGCCATCGCGACAGGTCGTCGGTCGGGCGGTCGAGAAGATGGAAGCCGAGGGCGTGGGCGCGCAAGGCTTCGGGACTGAAGAGCTTGACTCGTTGGTTAGCAGCTGCGAGATTGGAACGGGAGGCCCAGGTCGGGAGTTTGCTCCAGGGGGGGGGGGGATAACGCGGCCAGCTTGCCAAAGTCAACAGGGCGAACGCTGCCGGCGGTCTAGGGAGTGGGCAGGAAGAACAGGAGCGGGAGGACAGGGGCGGGGAAGGCGAAGCAGCAGGTGGGGAAGGAGGGAGGAGGAACAGAGGCAGGAGAGGGAGTCGAAGGGAGAGAAGGGGAGGGAAGCGGAGTAAAGGGAACGGTGGGCATCACTTGGGCCCACGAGGGCCAAGGCTAATCTCGGCCAGAACCTGACGTCAAGTTTCGGGCCCGAAACAACGAACGGCGCAAATAACGGAGTGGAACATCTACTTTTTGGGGGCCCCCACCCAGGACCTTGATGATCCTCTGGCTCTTGAAAAGCCAGCTTGAATCTTTGACCGATGGGATCGTTGAAATCGCTGCACCGATGGGGAGAAAGCTGCAAAGCCCCGACCCTCCGTCGCCGTCGCCGCTGCCGCTGCCGTCAGCCGTTGCCACCCTGGTCATCGCCCTGCCCCTCCCTCTTCATGAACGCGCCCGCGCTGGCGGCCGCAATGACAACGCGCGGCAGACGAATCTGCGCGCGGCCAAGCTAGCGAGGGCGCGCCATGAACAGGGAAAGAGCCACGATGCCGAGACGGAGCGCCCCCTGAAGTCTTTCCAGGGCTTGCATCTACTATTGATTCTAAGCTTCAGCGAAGAGGGGGGCGTCACACCACCTAGCTCGGCCCTCCAAGCCAGAGCCAGCCTCGCGCGCGCCGTCCCCGACGCCAGCGCCGAGCCCCTGAGACCCATGATGAACAAGAGGGGCGGGCCTGTCACCCTAGCGTGGTCGGCATGGTCTCTATATCCACCGCCTGTGATTCGCAGCGAGCGCTGGGAGGGGGCTGGGATGGTGAATCTAGAAGTCGCTGTTTCGAATCACAGACTCACGGTGCTACCAACCACCCAGGCCCGCGCCTATTCGCTAGCAGGAAGACGAGGGAGATGGAGGTACTCTGATGGGGGGCAGAAGACCCTGGTGACTCGAGGACCCTTCTCGGCCCTCCGGGCCTTCTAGTCTTCTCGCGGCCCCCAGGGCCCCAACTGTAACCGACGAGTTCCCTGCGCAGGGCCGACGGGGCAGAGTTGGGAGGGCGTTGGAGGCGAGGAGTAGGAGGGGAGGAGAAAGAAGAGGAGGAAAAGAAGAAGAAGGAGAAGGAGGAGGAGGAGGAGGAGAACTGAAGGACGAGAAGGATGCCGAGGAGGAGGCTGAGGAGGAGGACGAGGGGGCGGCCCCCAGGCTGACGCGCCCTCAGTCTGAGCTCGCGCTTACCGAACAAGGACGCTGACAGCTCATGGCGGCGTCAATCTCCATGTCCATGAGCTCCTCGATGTCCTCCTCGCTGGACTGGTCGGCACGCGATCCGAACTTGCCGATAGTCGCGAGCTGCGCGAGGAGAAACGGGATGATGTGCCACGCGCAGTAGCCGTTCCCAGACATTTCCATCAGCAACTCGCTGTACCTCTTATGGTTGGTGGTGGCCACCTCGGCGTCGATCCGACTGATTCCTGCCGACCAGCATTCGTCTCCCCAGCCGATGAGCCTCATGCACTCGAAGCCCTCCATGAGGCGCACCCTCCTAGGAGAGCGCGTGCGCACCAAGAAGCGCGCCGTCCCGGTGAGCGTCGGCACGATGGACTTCCACGGCGTCGCGTTCTTGTCCTTCAGCTTGCCGTTCTCGTCCAGAAGCGGGCCGACGGACCGCAGGAGCTGCATGTTCACATCCACGAACTCCAAGTCCGCCTTCGGCTGGAACGCTGTATCGAGGAAGCCTGCCGCATCACGTTCCCGTGGGAGAAGCCCCCCCAAGTCGACGTGCTTCATGGTGTCAGCCGTCGCGGGCCAGGCCAAGCCCCAAATTGAGAAGTAGAAGTGATGCGATACTTTCCAATCGAGCTTTCTTGGCGGTGTCCTTCGCCCCGTCCTGCTGGTGCGTGCGCATGCCGAGTGCTTCGGCCTGCGCAGTCCTCTCGACGGGGTCAGCAGTGATGAAGTCAGTGATCTTCGCCGCAGACACATGACGGAAAGCGTTGAGACACTGCATGAAGAACGCAGAAATGACATCGTGATTTCCCACCAGGTTCTTGGCCCCCCCCCACCAGAGCCTCTGTCGTTCACACGGTGCCCCGAAGTCGCGGGCGTCCATCATAAGGGAGTGCATCCAGTACCCCTTCTCACGCAGCTTCATGTTCATCCATTCCATGTCGCTCATGCCTCCAGCGGGCTTGCTAGCCAACTGCTTAATATTTTCCAATGTAATGACGAGAGGCTTGCGAGCATCGACCGTTCGCTCGACCGCTTGAAAGCCTTCTCCAGTGGTACCAGTACCTTGTTGAACACAGCCCAGGTTGCTGGAAGCGGCCGCATTGAGAGGACTGCGAGACTTGCAAGGGAACCCCGCATCTAGCCATACAACCTTTATCAGACTTCCCAAAAAAAGGTCGTAGTAAAAGGGGCCAGGGGGTCGCACCGCATCGCTGATGCATCTATTACGCAGTTCGAGGTGTATCCCCAATATCGATGCATCGCCGACAAGTACAAGTCACCGTCGCGATGCATCGGCGAAGCAACGTGGACCCTGGATCTGAGCTACATGACCCCAATCCCTTTTTTAGATAGCATCACCTCTGGGAGGTGCTGCGTGCGGACATGCTCGGGATCGACGACGTTGCGGACGCTGTCTCCTTCATGAAGCTCCTCCATCCTCTCCGTTGCGAAAGTGGGCTGGGTCTCTGCAATGACGTGCTCGCGTTTCCTGCGGTCGAGCTCCGCGATCAAAACGGTATCGAATGTCGACCCCGTACTGGTTCCGAAGAACCCCGCTGATCGCGCCCATGCAGTGGTGCATGATGCCCGTTCCAGCGCACAGACTCCACACAGGCACTTTGTTGAGGCCCAGCACTGAGGGGACGTTGGCGATGGCATGTAAGAACACAGACTCCGGAGAATCAGACATCTTCGAAAGATACTTCACAACCAAGAACTCCAACTTACTCTCCGGAACCCAGGGTGGCTGAGGTTTCAGACGGCGAGGAGTAATGAGGTCGGACTTCGCGAGGGACTTGGCGCTGCGACTCTCCCTGGCGCGGCTGTCCTTCCAGAGGGCGGCTGCGCAATAACAAGCCCACGACGGTGGCAATTGTTGCCCTTCCAGGATGTCAAAGCCCCGGGCCCCCCAGGACCTCTGAATTCTGCGATTTTCAAAGCCTCCGAAAATCAATCAAATTCAATTCCGAACGGCCTGAAAATAATTAAATCGAATAAAAAACCAAAATCGCAGAAAATCCCGGGGCGCTGCGATATTAATTTCCCGTCGAGGCGGGAAATTAGAATCGCAGCGGGCGAAAATCGCAGAAAGTCCCGGGAGGAATTTCGAATTAGCAGATTTTTAATGATTCCGAAATTCCCAGGGCTGATTTTGGATCTCTGGAAATGAACATCAGAGAGGGAGGAGGAGGAGGAAGAGGAGGAGGAAGAGGAGGAGGAGGAAGAGGAGGAGGTGGAGGAGGAGGAGGAGGAGGAGGGGGGGGGAGGAGGAGGAGGAGGAGGAGGAGGAGGAGGAGGAGGAGGGGGAAGGAGGAGGGGCTTTTCTGCGAGGCATCGTTGCCCCTCCCCAAGGCCCTCTTGGGGCCTTCTTGGCGCCGTCTTGGGCCCTCTTGGGGGGCTCTTGGAGCCCTCTTGGTGCCCTCTTGGAGCCCCGAGAGGAGCCCCAAGAGAGCTACAAATAATACCACCGCAGGAGTCCACGGACCCCCCCCCCCTGGGGGAGTCCACGGGCCCCTAGGGGGGGTGGATCCGTGGGCTCCGCAGGGTGGCTTTTCTGGGAGGTATCTTTGCCCCTCCCCAAGGCCCTCTCGGGGCTTTCTCGGAGCCGTCTCGGGCCCGCTTGCAGCCTTCTTGGGGGGCTCTCGGGGAGCATTTGTGACCCGAGGAAACAAACGAGCAAGACAACTGCAACAGTTGCCTTGCTTGCTGAGGAGGAGGAGGTGAAGGGGGAGGAGGAGGAGGAGAGTCAGAATAGCTCCTCATCACCCGCCTTCGCCTCCTCATCCTCGGGGATCGTCGACAGCGCGGACATCATGCTGCCGGCGAAGCCGAGCATGTCCCTGGCGCTGCGCCCGCTCGTCGAGACGAGCTGGTCCACGGAGAGCTGGGGGCGCTCAGCCTGGGGCCAACAGGAACGTTTGCTATGCAACTTCCTAACGACCCAACTCCTTCTTCCCCTTCTCCTCATCCTGTCCTCCTCCTCCTCTTGCTCCTCCTCCTCCTCCTCCTCCTCCTCCTCCTCCCCCACCTCCTGCCCCTCCTGCTCCTTCATCATCCCGCTCCTCCTGCCGTCCGCCTTCCTCCTTGGATGCCGGGGAGCAGCGGTGATCCCGATTGGAAGTCTCGCAGCCTGCGCAGCTGCGGCGGCCGCGGCCAACGCCGCAAGGGAGGCTGGCGCGCTCGCGTCCGCCAAGTCCTGAGCGTCGCTCTTCTCGCGCTCCACGGGCGGCTGCTTGGCGTGCGCCATCTGCTCAGCGTTGCCCTCCTCGCACTCCATGGGTGCTGCTGACGGCGGCATGTCGCCTCCCTCAGAAGCAGGGTCGCACTCCATGGGCGACGCCAGGGGCAGCTGGTCGGGCGCCAAGGACGCGTGGCCTTGCCCGACCGCCACGTGCTGCGGCTCAGTGCCCTCATCAAGCTCCATTGGCGCCGTTGGAAGCGGCTGATCGCCTGTCTCCTCGACGGCTTCGCCAGAGCCCACCGCGGCCGCGCCTGCGAAGGGGAGCGTGTCAGCGTCCAAGTCAATGGGTTCCTCACTCATCGGCTCTCCTGACTCGGCGGCAGCAGCATGCGGTTTGCCCTGGCCGCTGGCGGCGGCATCAACCCCGTCGTCGAAGGTCTGGCTGTCGAAGGAAAGCGCAACGGCTTCCGAAGCCGCGGCCGCATCAGCAGCGTCTGGCGTTGGTGGCGCGATGTCTGCTGCGGTGGGCGTGGCCGTGCCATCGCACAACGGCGCTGGCCACTCAGGCGTAGCGGCCGCGGCGCCCGCGCCGCTGGCATCGTGGGAGTGGTCGGCCGATAGCACGCTCTCAGGGAGTGAGAACGACGGCGGCGGTGGCCCATCGAGGAGCTGCTTCCCAGGGGCGGGTCTGATCTCATCAGGCGCACCAGACGGCATGGGCGACGCCGCCAGGTCATCGGGCGCAGACGGGCGGGGTGCCTTTGCTGGCGCCCGCGACAGCGCCATCATCAAAGTTATCTGCTCAGCGCCGCCTCTGCGGCGGAGCCGCCTCGCCTCTTCCTCCTTCGACAAGGGGGCTGGGCGCTTAGAAGCATCCGCCGCGGCCGTCGCCACCGCCGTTGAGGCATGCGGCGCTTGCGAGGCCTTCGACTGCTGCGAGACAGCGGAGCCCTTCTGGTCCTTGAGCTCCTGGGCTTTGACCGCAGCCTGGTCCTTGGGCTCCTTCGGTGCCTTGGACTCTGTCTTGGGCGCCGCCTTGGCCACGGGGCCCTTCGAGTCTTCGGACTCCTTCTGGCCCTTGGGCTGCTTCTCGCCCTTGGGTTCTTTATCGCCCTTGCGCTCCTTCTTCTGCGCCTTGGGCTCCTTCTGGTCTGAAGCATCCTTTTCAGCCTTGGGCGTCTTGTCGGCCTTGGCCGCCTTGGCCTCCTTCGGCGCCTTCTCCTTCTGGCCCCTGGGCCCCGTCCCCGGATCGGCCGCCCCGGGCGCTCGAGCGCGCGCGATCTGAGACAAGGGCATGTTGTCATCCATCGGAGCGCCCTTCACGTTGGATGCCATGGCTGGCCAACCAATTCTCGTGGGAGCTGAGGTGCACGTGGGCGGCGCAAGGCCAAAACGCGAACTCCTGAGCTGAGCCCGATGAGCTCAGGATCGGTAGAGACGACCCCATCCTCTCAACGGATCGGCGGGGGGCGAGGGCGGGTAGAGGGGGGCGGCGGTTGGGGCCGCTTCAGGTATCCCACGGCATTTCGGATAGCGCAGATCTCAACTCACCTTGATTCGAAGGTGTTGCCCCCGAAAAGATACGAGGAGAAGGATAACTAAGTCGTGGCGGGCTATAACGGCAGGAAGTCGACAGAGGGGGGGCCAACAGAAGGGGCGGGGGGGGGGGCAGGGGAAGTGGCGGCCCGAACCCAGCCCCCTGTTCAGCGTTCAGGTCGAAGCGAAAGTCAAGGTTCTGACCGAATGCGATCTGAGGGTGGATGGAGTGACGGACCTCCCGCGCTCCAAAAGATCTGATGATCGAGCAATGCGCGCCCATGACCACAGCGGACGAATGAGGGGATGGGAGGAGGGATTGGGTTCCCAAGGCAACGTCGCCTATGCGGCGCCCATGGCAATCCGAGAGCACCGATCGCCTCCACCGTCCTCCCCATCCATCCCCCCGCAGGTATCGGGGATGGACAGACCCCCCTTTAGTAAAACGTGGTTTAGTGAAAACGACCTGAGGCCCAAACCTGGCGGGCGCAAGCCTGGAAAAAACGGCCACGGCGCCCTCTCGAGAACCGAAAACGGACAATTCACTAATCGACGTGTCACTGTTGGGGGTTCTGTCCACCCCCGAAGGTATAGACGCGCATCGTTCGTTCATCGCCATCATCCCCATGTACTGCTGTATTTTTTGTGTTTTCTCCCAGCAACAAGGCGACCGTCGGCGCCCTGGCGGCGCCGCGCACAACCCCAGCGGCGTCCGCCAACGACAGCCCCCAGGAGCTGCTCAGCCTGCAATCTCCTCGGGCTCGAAGAACTCCCCCGCAGGCCTGTGGACGCGCTCCAGGTCGAGGAGCTCCTCGAAGGTGGCACCTGGCGATGGAACGACCTCAGCGGCGCCCGTCACGAGCCAGTCCCTCGCCTGTCTCCTCTGGCGCAGTCCTGCCTTCGAACGAAGCCAGGTTGCGAACACGAAATGCGAATCTCTGCAGACGCACCTGGTCCCAGCACGATGGGACTCCATGAGCCAGGCCACCAGGTAGCCCAAGCCCAACCTCTTGCAAACCTGTGCTCGGTGGAGGGGGGGGTGGAGCTCCGGGTGGCACGGGGCCCGCCTCTTGGGCGATCCTGGGGGCGGTGGCGGGGGGGTCCAGAAGGACTTCGAAGCCCTCAACAGGCTTCACTGGGGCCCCGTCGGGCCGCGGTCGAAGAGTCTCAGAATGCTCATCCAGAAACGCCCTGAGGATTTCAAGCGCTAGTCCACGCACACGCGCCAAAAAAACAAGTTCGGTCGACTTCGCGGGATCCAAGGGGCGCGTTACCAGGGTCAGACAGCTCGACAATCAACTGGAAACTCTGCCCGCGTCTACGCTTCCGAGAGAGGGGGCATGGAAGAGGAAGGGAGGCGGGGGATGAGATGCAAATAACTAAGACAGAGAGAGAGGGAGTGTGAGAGAGAGACAGAGAGCAAAAGAGAGAGTGAGAGAGAGAGAGAGAGAGAGAGAGAGAGAGAGAGAGAGAGAGAGAGAGAGAGAGAGAGAGAGAGAGAGAGAGAGAGAGAGAGAGAGAGAGAAGAGAGAGAGAGAGAGAGAGAGAGAGAGAGAGAGAGAGGACAGACAGAGAGAGAGAGAGAGAGAGAGAGAGAGAGAGAGAGAGAGAGAGAGAGAGAGAGAGAGAGAGAGAGAGAGAGAGAGAGAGAGAGGACGACAGATGGAGGCTCCAGGAGGAGGGGAGGGGGATGTGAGGAGTGAGGAGAAGCAGCAGCAGCAGTCATCGAGGATTTCACGCTGCCAACCTTGTTCAGGCGGCATTGCCCATGCGCTGGAACCACGCAATGAGCCCCCAAGGGATCCCCGCTGCGGTCGTAGACCAAGTACCCGAACTTGCCCACCTTCCAGTGCCTCCACGGGACACCGTCGCGGCCCTTGGGAAGACGAGGGGCCGCTGGAACTGGGGGCGGAGGTGCCGGGACATGCAGATCCGCAGGCAACGGCGGCGGCGGCACGGGGTCGTCGGAGTCCTGAGGCGCCCTCTTCACTCCTCCTCCCCGAGATTTAAGGAGCCCCCCTGTCGCCCCCCCCCCCCCCGAGATGAGGGCACTGGGTGATGGGGCGGGGGGGGGGAGGGGGGCTATTCCTCGTCCATCTCCTCCTCCTCCTCATCATCCTCGTCATGTTCCATTTATGCTGCCAAGTCCTTGTCGCCCTCCCCTCCTCCGAGAGACAGATCCTACACCTCATCTCCCTCTCTGTCTGTCTGTCTGTCTGTCTGTCTGTCTGTCTGTCTGTCTGTCTGTCTCTCTCTCTCTCTCTCTCTCTCTCTCTCTCTCTCTCTCTCTCTCTCTCTCTCTCTCTCTTGGCCGAGTTGCCAAGCCGAAGCCCGATCGCGCGTGCGCAAGCAACCACCTCCTCCTTCGCCTCTTCTTCCTCTCGTCCTCCGCCTCCCCATCCTCCTCATCCTTCTCGTCACCATCCCCAAGTCCTCGTCCGAGCTGTCGACGCCGTCGCCCTTCGGGTCAGCGCCCGAACCAGAGCCCTCGCCCTCCCGGCGACGCCGACCTCGACCACCGCGCTCCTCCTCACCACCAAGGGCGCGTTAGCAACGTCGGGGATCACCGTCATCTGGAGGTCGCGGACCGCCGCCGCCGCCTCTCGGGGGACGGGGCTTAGGCGGGTAGATGAGCTGCTCTGTGGCGACGAGCTCCGCCTCCCAGCCCTCCCGCAACCTCACGCTAGTCACGGGCGCGCCCCCGTCGCCACGCTCAACGACTGGCGCCCTGGACACGTAGACCTCCATGATGCTGGCAACCGTCGGAGCGCATGCCCGAAACAAAGATGCGAACACGGTGACCGCCATGTGGGACCCAAACGTCTGAGCGTCGAAGCGGGCGCGCAAGTGGGCGCCGTCGTCCTCCATCTGCGCAGCACACAGCATCAACATCTGGGGCCGCGCGCCCCGCCTGTATCCTGTCATGTACCAGGACTGCACAGAGGTCGTGTCGTCGCCGTCAGCCACCACTATCAGGATGTTCACAAAGGAACCGCACGGCAGATCATCTGTAACCTTCTGGAAAGCCTTTGCCGTGGTCTTGCAAATGACAAGCAGCTCGGCATCATCAGTCGAACACAAGCCAGGGTGCTTCAAGCCGCATGGCTGCCGGTAGCCGAACTGCCGCTCATCGGGGATGCGACCCGACTCCTGAACGAACAACCTCCGACGCTGGTCATCTCTGAACAAGTCAGCGTACGCTGTAAACCCGGGCGCTCTCGCAGCATCTCGCGGCAGCTTCTTCTCGATGGCTGCCTTGAAAGACTCAACAGTATAAGGAGTGTGCTTGTCGCCGCCCTCGTCCAGCATCGTCCGCAGCTTCCGCGACTGGTGGCGGTGCAAGTCGAGATCGACCTCGGGCCCGACGTCGATGTCGCAGGTCTCGTCGGCTGAAACCTGTAACTTGCGGGCGTGGTCCGCCTCCGCCTCGGCCTGCGCCGCACCCTTCGCGGCCTGCGGTAACTCATCCCATCCCTTCAGACGATCTCTCCGCCAAGCCAGGTACTCGTCCCGCTTGAGCACTACGCCGTCCTCCTTCCTCTTCGCGTCGAGGGCGTTCAAATGGAGAACTGCGCCGCTGGCTGGCCTCGACTTCCGCTTGGGCGCATCTTTGGCCTTCGCCCTGATGTCGAGCCCCGCGTCGATCAGCTGGTCACGAGTACGAGCGCGAGGATCTAGGCGACCGAGGCCGCAGTGGCAGTTCCTCGCCTGCCCCAGCAACGCAGAACTGCACACGCGTTCGATGTCACGGTCCCCTCCAGGTTCCAAAGCGCGCCCTCACACATCCCCCATCCTCCTCCACCTCCTCCTCCTCCTCGTCCGCCTCCTTCTTCTCACCTCCTTCTCCTCCACCTCCTCATCCTCCTCCTCCTCGCAATCCTCCTCATCCTTCTCCTCCTCCTCCTCCTCCCCCTCCTCCTCCCCCTCAGCATCACCATCGCCATCCTCGTTCTGGCCCCCCTCTGCCCCTGCGTCGACAGGCTCGACAGGGGGGGCGGAGGGGGGACCAGGGGGGGGCCCGACTTGGAGACGCGCTTCGGAACCCAGAAAAAAACCTTCACCAGAGTCCGCGCACTGCCTCGTCAAGGCAAGCAAACGCTCGCAAAACATGCCAGTGGCCTGGAAGTTCTGGCACCAGGTCACAATCAAACGAAAGAACTCCTTGCTCTGCTGGAGCTGGTTCTGAGAGGGCACTAGTTCCCGAAGCTTACAAGAGAAATGCGGATCAAGGCAGCACTCTGGAAGCCCGTAGAACTCGGTGAAAACCTCCGACTGGCCAGCCTTGGAACACGCTGGGTGAGCCATCTGTGCCCGTCGAAACGGGAAGTGCTCATACTGTGAGAATCTCCATTTGACAGCCGTGAGGAACATCGCACCAACCGAACGGGTCTCCGCAATGAATGCCGCACGATCGAGGCCATCGAAATATTCCAAGACAGGCCCCAACAATCCACGGTCCACGTCCGACATCATCTTGCAAAGGGACGCACAACAAGTTCTGATCGGATTGACGCTGGTCGTCGAAGAGGTGAGGTCGTACAAGATCTTCCCAGTTCCATCCCGGTGCTGGAGGGTTGACATCAATCGTTCAATCGGGCCTCCAAGATAGCAACATTGAATGATGCGGTTGCGGCGAGTCGGCTCAGTCAACGCCAACCGTCCACGATAGGCTTTCCGCTTCAACTTGAGCCGCATCCCCTCGACCTCCCCAGCCCTGGCGCGCTCGCTGTTGGCAGGTCTGTCGTTGGCCCACCGCGGGATAGCCGCGACATAAGTCCGAACCAACACCTCGTGGACCAAAATGCCGAACGAGATCTTGCCAGCGGCTGCCCCGCACCTGGGCCAGCTCTCTTCCTCCGTCTCCTCCTCCTCCCTCCCCCTCTCCTTCTTCCCCGCCTCCTCGCACTCCCCCCTCCACCCCCCCTGCTCCTCTTCCTCCTCCTCCTCCTCCTGCCCCTCCTCCTCCTCCGCCTCCTCCTCCTCCCTCTCCTCCTCCTCCACATCCTCGTCCTCCTCATCCACCTCCTCCTGCTGCTACTCATCCTCCCTCCTCTGCGGACCTGCTCCAATCCTTCTCCACCGGGGTGTCCGCGCCCACCCCTAGAAGGAGGTCGAGGTGGACCGCGGCCGCGAACAGGCCGTCTATCGACTCCTGGCGGTCCGCGCAGCAGCTCGGGCCAATGCAATGGTGAGCCACCATCGGAACGCGCCAGTCGCCATTCCACATGGTGAGGAATCGATTCAATGCACGGCTCAATGGTGAATCTGATACATATTCTGATCCGTAATCGCGACCAGCAGCAGCAATCCACCCTTCCCGTCGGAAGATGGTATGTTCAGCTAGCTGACGCTGCTTGCGCTGCATGGCCGCATCAGGAGGACCATGAATGATGACGAGCTCGCTGCTGATGAGATCTTTCAACGTCTGCTGCAATCGGCGTTGGTTCTCTGGACGGTTGCAGGTCCAATATACCGAGTAGCAATCTCCGATGCAACGCTGCTGCCCATGACTGATGCACCTGCGCGCCTGGTGGGCGCCGCAGCGCCCTTCAATGCCGAAGGCATTTCCAGGGAGTTCCTCAAACATGTTCTGCTGGCGCCTGCTGTTCGCAGAGTGGTTGTCTGGCATATCAGATACAATCGCGCATGGGCACCGCCCAGGAGCACATAGCCTTGCAATGCCTGAGGCGGGTGCGCCAGTCAAAACAACTCCACCTCCTCCTCTCCCTCCTGCTCCTCTCGCTCCTCATCCTCCTCCTCTCCCTCCTCCTCCTCTCCTCCTCCTCCCCCTCGCCTCCTCCTCCTTCCCCTCCCTCCCCCATCCCCTCCTCGTCCTCCTCCTCTCACCGCTCGCCGTCCTCCTCCGCCACCTAGCCCGCCCCTCGTCCTCCAAGCTCCGTGGAGGTGGGGGGAGGAGGAGGAGGATGAGGAGGAGGAGGAGGAGGAGAAGGAGGATGAGGAGGAGGATGAGGAGGAGGATGGGGAGGATGGGGAGGAGGGGGAGGAGGAGGCGGAGAATAACCAGGGCCACCAAGGCCGCGACTTCCGAAAGTCCCAGGCATCCCCGATCGTTGTAAACCATGAGGCAACCAGGGGCCCGACCTCCCTTGGGGCCTTAAGGCCCCCCCCCCCCAGATGCCCCCCCTCAGACCACCTCGCAAACAGTCAGGAGGCGTTTGATTGGAAGAGCCCTCCGCGCCTGCTGCGCTGACCTCTCCGCATTCCAATTCCAAAGCTGACGTAAGACAGGAGCCCGTGCATGCTTGCAAAACCGACGGCCTGCAAAAGCACTGGAAGCTGAACGAACGACCCGTCTTGGGAAACATGCAATGGACGAACGCGCCTTGGGCGAGCAACTCGACGGTTCCGAAATTGAGTGGCGCGGTCTTGCCAGTGATCTTCCTATAAGTGTCGAGGTCTACTGATTTCCACTGGGGCTCGACGCCAGGCCTGTCTGAGGGCACTAGAGCTGGATACCTTGCGTGAGGTTGAAGCTGGCTCTGAAGACCTCCGAACCTGACTCTGTTGGGAGACGCATCATAAAATAGATTTACCACGAGGCTTACGTTGGCATCCGATATCTCATCCATGGTTTCCCTCCACCACTGTTGCTGCGTAGTCCAGAGGGCCTCGCTGGCAACCCACAACATAGCTAAGTTTCGACTCGAGCCATCGATGTCGCCACGAAGATCGGCCCGAGATTTGCCCAACTGGCGCCACGCAGTCTGCAGGACTCCAGACAAGCTGAACGAGTTCGGGTGGGCCTGATCCTGGTCGTCCACGTCCCGGCCAATCTTGTCGCCGTTGCGCAGCCTGCCGGAGACGGATGGCGTCGCGGGCGCAGAGGCGGAAGGAGGGCGACGATTAGAACGAACACGAAGGGCGACGACGACAACTCCAGCAACGCCAACGACATCGACGGCGAGGACGGCTAGGTCGACAACAAACTGCGAAGTCGACTGGGGCAACGGCGACGTCGACGACGATGGAAGGGGGGGAGCGGGGGGCAGGAGGAGGAGGATGAGGAGGAGAAGGCGGAGGAGGGGGAGGAGGAAGGGCAGGAGGAGGAGGGCAAGGAGAAGGGGCAGGTTGGGGAGGAGGAGGAGGAGGAGGAGGAGGAAGAGGAAGAGGGGGCGGAGGAGGAGGAAGAGGAGGAGGAGGAGGAGGAGGAGGGAGGAGGACCCCACTCTCTGCACATCCTCCATCCCCTTCAACTCCCCCTCTCACCTTCCCCTCCGCCTCCTGCGCCTCCTTTACCTCCACCTCATTCGCCTTTTCACCTCCTTCATCCCCTTCACCCTCTTGGGCCTCCCGTTCACCTCCTCCACCTCCTTCCCCCTCCTCCGTTGCTCGCCGCCCTGCGCAGCCTGTCGGCGTCCCACGCCCGCACCAGCGCGGCGTTGGACTCCACGGCGGCGCCGAGCTCCGCCTGCAAGCGTGCGGGGGGGGGGCGGGGCGAGATTCGTCCGTCCCCTTTCTTCCTCCCCGCCTTCCTCCTCTTCCTCCTTCCCCACTCCCAATTCCTCATCGCCTTCCTCCTCCTCATCCACGTCGTCGCCCTCCTCCCCTTAGAAAGGAGCGCGCAGACGCCTGAGCTCGCTTCAGCTTCTTGGCGTCCCGCATCATCCTGCCGCGCTGCTCTGGCGACACGGCATGCCTGCGCCTGCTGCCGCTGACGGCAGGGAGCGCCTGGAGGGCATGGCGCGCGCTGCCCGCGGAGCTGCTCGCGAGCACTAGATCCGAAGGATCCATGGCCCGAAAAGGCTCTGCAGCGAGCGAAACGCAACACATTACAAACAACCATGCGCCGATGGAATCGATCTCCATGCACCTTTGCTCACTTATTGCGAATGCTGCTCTCCTCTTCTGCCGCTAACCTTTGCGCGCTCATTGTGAATACTTCTCTCCTGGTCTGCCGCGCGCTAAATATTCAATTCAGTAATTCCCAACGAGGCAAAAAAGGTGTTACATGATTACTGCTATTTTCAC
Organism: Prorocentrum cordatum; assembly: GCA_963575745.1. Classification (NCBI taxonomy): domain Eukaryota; class Dinophyceae; order Prorocentrales; family Prorocentraceae; genus Prorocentrum; species Prorocentrum cordatum. Next base: position 1,004,212 of record CAUYUJ010021726.1, on the reverse strand, counting down.
TGATGTTAATAATTCATTTTTTTTGACAGGGAATTCATTTTTTTTCAAACGGCGAATTTCTATTTATTCCAGCATTTGAAGAGAAGACGACTTAGTGGTGGAAGCGGACATGACAAGGGTGAGGAGGAGGAGGAGGAGGAGGAGGAGGTCGAGGAGCAGGAGGGGAGGAGGGAGGGAGGGAGGGAGGGAGGCAGAGCAAGGCTGGGCGTGAGGCGGCAGCACGGCCCGCCGCGGCGCCCAGTCAGGCGCCCCTAGGCGTGCCGCGATGCGTGACTGCAGGGCGGCTCGCCGAGCCGCCTCCTCCCGCGCGCGCTGCTGGGAGCAAGAGTTGCGGCCTGCTGCGCGCGGCGGCAGCACCGGCGCCCAGCCGGCGCAAGGCCCGCTCGCCAGCATCTCGTGCACCGATTTTTTTATATCTCGTACAGAGCTGACAAGTTGTGAGACTAGGAGCCGGCCCCGCAAGGTAACCCCAGAGCTCGTTCCACCTTCTGGCAGGACAACTCGCAGCAGGCTGCGTGTGATGGCAGCGTGCTCCAGCAGAGGCCTTTTCTAACTGTTTCCCAATACGTGTGCCGCCAAGCCTTCCAGAAGCTCCTTCGTAAGCTCCATCCAAGAGCTTTCAGCGCTCCTCGAAAAGTGTCAGAAGGCCTTCCTGGCGCCCTGCTATCCGGGTTTGGGACGCCACAGATTGGTGTCCTTGCCTTGTGCCGGCCGCGGCCAGGCCCAGCAGCCGCACCGCATGCAGTCGGCCACCCAGCCTGGCCCCTGCGACGCCACGTGCACCCGTCAGGCGCCGCATGCGAAGAGCGCGCGGACCGCGGCTACCTGGCTTGGGCGCGGAACCGCGACGGACGGCCCTGGCGGCGCCCGCGGGGCTGCTGCTGCGGCCACCTCCGCATCCCCGCCCACGCGGGGCACGCATAGCCCTGGTCCAGGCGCCGCCCAGCGGCGCCACACGCGCGGTGGCGCCTGCCCGAACTGCTGTGGTTGGCCTTGAGCGCCGCCAACTCGACAGTAGCCAGCAACCACTCCAGCGTCTTAGGCGTGCAGCGCGACCCCGCGCGCTTGCGCAAGGTCTTCCAGCGGCATGCGCGCGGAAGCTGCCGTCCCTGACAGCTGGTCCGCGGCGGCGTTGCCCAGCCATTCCCCGGCTGACACCACGCGCGGCGCTGCGCCGTCCTCGTCGAGGTGGCCTTTTTATCCACCGCGCCGTTAGGCTCAACGAGCCCCACATGTCGGCATGCGACCACGTTCGCGTCAACGCCCCCTGCTGGACTGCGCAGACTCCGCTCCGGACGTGCAGCGAATCCGTCACCACCTCGACTGGCTGGAGCGCGTCCGCAGCCGCCGTTGACTCGACACGCTGTGCAGTCTGTGCCCCGTCCCCGCCGCTGTGATCGGTGCGCACGCCTGCGGCATCCTCAAAGCGCAGGTCGCAGCTGGCGCGGCCCAGCAAAGGGTCCGTCGGGCGCACGCAGGCGCCATCGGTCCAATCTCGGCAGCGCGTCGCGCCCTTGGCCAGCGGGACAAGAGCCAGCAGCGCGAGGAGCGCAGGCGCCGGGACGCTCGCGCGGGCGGCGTCGGCGAGGGCGGCCAAGCGGCCGTGGAGCGGGAGCACGCTGGACTTTGCGACCCCTGGCGGGAGGCGGGCCCTCAGGGCGACGGCCGAAACCCCCCCGCCGCCAAGGCCGCGCGCCTGCTGCCGGCCCACCGCGGGCAATCCCAAAAGCGATGCTGCCGGTCCTGGCATCGAGCTCCGCAGTGAGGGCAGCGCTCTGACTTGCCGCACTTGGCCGCCGCCGAGTCGGCGATGACGTTGCCAATCAACATCACGCGGAGCGTGCTGGCGGCATATGGGGCAAGCGCGCCGCTCTCCAAATCTCGTCGCGTGGCCCAGCGGTCCACGCCGCCGCCGACATGCGCGAAGTCCGCGCGCCGGGCAGCAAGCGCGCGGGCCTCGCGCCGCGCCCAGGCTGCGAGAAGCACGTCGCGCATGTCCTGCAGCGGGCAATCGGCAGGCCGCCACCCTGCTGGGGCAGACGGGGCGCCGCGCCAGCACTTCACGTCGCAGCCAAACTGCAGCTCCGCCACACTGCGCGTCGCGACCAAACGCGAGCCCTGGCCGCGACCGTGCCCGCCAACAACGGCGACCTCCGCTGCCCGCCAGAGCACTCAGGGGAACCGCCCGCGCCGCAGCGCCTTCGCCAGCTGTCCGAGAGGCGCCAGGGCGGCCACGGCCGCTGAGTCCAGGGGCTAGCTCGAGTTTGATCAACTTTCGCGTTCTCGCTTTTCTGGGTTTCCGACCGCCCAAGACGGCCCAACAGGCCCCCAAGTCCGCCCGAAAACAGCCCAAGTGGTCTCCAACAGGGCCCCCAAACAGCCCGAGAGGGCACCACGACATCCCAAGAAGCCCCTCAAGAGGGGAACCCGATCTCCTCGGAGACTCCCAGGACGCCCCGCAAAGACCCCCAAATAATTCCCTCCGAGGATCGCAAGATGATCCCAATACGCTTCAATAAACATCAGAAATACCTCTAACAAGTCTCTCGATCGCGACACACACCGAGCCTCTAAAAGACCTCCTTAAGGGACGGTCGAACCGGCCGTAAGTTCTCTCCAAGATGGGATGGGGGCACTAAGAATATCGGTATTGCGTTTGGCTTAAACGTGGTGTTGACTCAGCTCGGTTGAGTAATGTCTGAGCAATCTCGTACAATAGGCAAACGGGGTCCAGCGCAAGCATGACTCGGTCTGCAATCGTCTGCGTCAGTGGATCACTCCCTACCTAAGGCTAGAAAGGACAACATGTGAATGAGAGGAGGGGTGGGAATGAGTACACTCTGAGAAGGACGGGGATACGACCTATGATGCGGAGCCCCTTCCTGCTCCCTGGAAGAGTTGAAGATCAGAGTGAGCCCCCATCAAGGAGAGCTGAAGATCAATGTGGACTGTGACTTCCCCGTGTTACGCGTAGGAATGCGAACAGGAGCACAGACCGTAGAAGTACGAGCAGGAACAACAGAAGGAGCAGGAACTAAGTATAGTCATAGACCAGAACATTAGAATTCGTACATGCGTGGGATTCTAGCTATACGTTAGAATCCCGTTGGAATGGAGAATGGGAGCGCGAGGATGAGCAGGAGTGGGAGGAGGAACATGAGTGGAAAGAGCAGGACAAAGAAGGGGACTACGAGAAGGGAGAGCCAGTGGTGAACGAGGAGGAGGAGGAGGTGGATGTGGAGGAGGACGAGAAGGGACCTGGGTGCTGCTTTAAGGCGATATAAAACTGTCTCCCAGAGGGGCCGACGGAAGACGTAACGAGCAGGAGTAGAAAGGGGAATGAGTAGGCCAAGGAGTAGACAGAGAAGCGAAGCAACGGCGGTGGCAATTTAGTAAGAAGTAGCAGCACAGTGTATCACAAAGAGGCAACCACTGCTAGCAAGTCTACCGGGTAGTAGCCGAAGGAATGTGAAGTAAAAGGCGCCCTCTTCCAGCTTCCTTGTCAACCGCGCACAGGAGCTTCTGGGCCGTGGCCCGCTCCAGGCACACGTCGGCCTTTTCAAAAAAGCTCAGGATGTGGTCGACCTGGGGGCAGGCAGAGCGCACCATGCTACGAGAAGAATGTAAGAGGGGCGAATGGACCACGGGCCTGGGGACCCTCAAAAGACGACTCCGGATGAGAAGCCGTCCCGAGGGGGGCCAGACCTCTGGGGGGTCACGTTGCGAGGAAGTCGCGCCGTCGGAGTTCTGTGAGGGCAAGGGCTCCAGCGGTGGCGGCGGAACACTCGGCGATCTATCGCCAATTCCACCTCGATGTGTGCCCCCCGAGCTGGTCCCACACTACTCCAAACCCCGAGCCCCCGACACCCTGACTGTTTCATAACGTGGGCCCCCAGAGGTCTCGACCCATTCCCCAGGACCTGTTCTTCATCCCGAATGGTTCTGACGGTCCCACGTGTGGGAGTTTCACCGAGAAGGACACGTAGCGGGGTTTCACAGAGGCTGGCACGTGAGCAGCAGCATTGAGGTGGAGACTGGGTGGAGCAAAAAGTACCGATACCAATACTCCGTGGCCCTCGGTCAGGCCGCTCTCTGAGCCCGCACGCCCGGAAGGAGGCCTCCGGCGCCGCCCCCAGGGTCGAGGGCTGCGAGCTGCGTGAGGGTCGCCACTTTCGTGTGCTCCCGGGAGGCACGGCGGAGGGCAAGGGGGTTCGGTGCCGCGTTCACGCGCCCGTGATCAGAAAAACTAGATCGGTACAGAGCAATTCCGCAGAGCTGTCGTTCAGCTGTCAGCTGGAGTGACCGCTACAGTCAACCCGTATAACAAGGATGCGCGGTAAGGACGCAAGGGCCTTTGACGCCACTGCCGAGGCTCTTTGGAGGGGCTGGCCATCGAAAGTCCACGATAATGGATGGAAGATAAGCGAAAAGGCAAGGATGCAAGGGTATCCTTGGGAATTCAATCATCCTTGCCATGCGGGTTGACTGCACGCCTTCACCAAGAAGCTCACAAGCCTCTCTGACATCAGCGCCGCGTCTGCTGACTTCGCTGGCCCACGTGTGACCTGGGCGGCGACTCTTCCTGAGCACTCCTTGAAAACGTCGGCCGCAACCTTCCCCTTGGGAGAGATCGACGACGTGATGCAAAAGAACGGTGACGCGGTGTAAGCGACGCCAGAATCAGGCCAGCCTGCGCAGCCAAGCCGGATCAAACCAAACCAATTCATCCTACCTTTTCCCTTCCACCTCGGGGTCACAAGGTAGGAGCGCTGCGGAGGCGATGGCGGTGGCAGAAATTGCGGCCTGCATCGGCACGCCCTGCTGGATCACGGAGGCTAAGAACTTCCTCACGGAGCCCTCCTGGCGGCGGCTATGCCGCTCCCGCCTCCTCCGAAAATCACCATGGCAAACGCTGGTCACAAGACTTTGCGGCACGGCAAAATGGAAAAGACGATGACGTGAACAACCAGCCAGAAGACGATGACGACAATGGTAATGGCTATGCTGATGTGGTTGATGATGATGCTGATGCAGAGGATGGTGGTGATGATGATCATGCTTATGATCATGCTTGTGATAGTGATGATAATGATGATGATGATGATGACGATGCTGATGATGCGGATGATGATGATGATGATGATGATGATGATGATGATGATGATGATGATGATGATGATGATGATGATGATGATGGTGGTGGTGGTGATGATGATGATGATGATGATGATGATGATGATGCCGCGGCGGGACACGAGTGCCATGATGCAGTATGAACCAGAAAAACTTCGCACATTAAACCCACTAAGTGCAACGCACATTGCTTGCACGTGCTAAGCCGACGGGCAACGGCCGGAAGCTCTGCAACTGACACCGAGCGACGCTCGCGAAACAACGTTTCACATAGGCTGGCGCGCCCTCACGCGACGGCAAGCAGGCGTGGAACTTGAACATGGATGGATTGCGGTACCTGTTCCCTGACACTGGCAAAGAACAGCACACAGTGTTTCACTCTGCGGTAGTGGGGTGCCGCCGCCATGACTCGATATATCAGCGGAGCACCTTGCAATTACAGCCCTTCGCGCAGCGGATATTGCGGTATACTCCTGCACTTGTCAGACTGGGCGGCGGGGGCAGACAGCGATGGAACTACAAAATTGACTTGGTAAAATGCACTTGTGGACAGATGACGCTAAACTGATATTCCGCGAGCGCGGCCGCCCATTCTCACTGTCACCACTGACTTGCGCAACCTAGTCGGCCGCATTTTTGACTTGTAGAGCTTCCCTATGAGCGAAGCGGCGAAGCTTAAGAATACTTCGGGCGCGCTGGCGGGCTAGCTTGCTCGAAAAATCCCGACGGAAGTTTTGCATAGTTTTGGTCGGTTTAAAAATCAGTTTCTCCAAGTCCAACCATTCGTTAGAGTTCTAATAATTTCCCCCCATGTTCGATCTTACTCCCGCTCGCCATCTTGATCTCAGGTCGATCGGGTGGATATTACTGTCAAAAAGCACTCAGGCGGGATCGGGGGTTGAATGTCAGCTTGGCAGGTGCTGTCGGTCTTCTTAACTTAACTCGAGCTGCAGATGAAGTGCGGAGCTGTTCGGCACAGCAATCGAAAGGAAAGCCTCAGGATTGCTAGTCTAAAGTATCTAGATGCCTGAAATCGGTCTGCTACCAGAGCTGAGACCAAACAGCTGTTTGTACGCACCTAAGTGTTTAAGAGATGCTGTTAATCTTCTCTGCTTCATTCGAGCTGTAGGCTGGCTACAGAACTGGGAAACACACCTTCAGACAAGAACGCATCATGCACATTTGCCTTCAATATCGAGACGTCTGAAACCGGCCTGCAATCAGAGCTGCGGCTAAAAAACTGTTCGCACTCTAAATATGGTTCGAGAGATGATGTGCGCTTCCTCAATTGAATTCGAGCTGTAGGCCAGCTACGGAGCCGATGTGCAGACCAATCGGCAGGAAATGCCGATGAGCACCAGTCTAAAGTATCCAGACGCCTGAGATTGGTCTGCAGATAATTATTTGCACTCTTGAATTTGTGTGGGATTGTGCTGGTTTTCTGTAGTTAATCCGAGGTGCAGGCGAGCTAGGGAGCTGGGAAGCACACCGTTCAACAGGAAATCCGCAGACAGAGTCGCCTACAGTATCGAGACGTCTGGGATTGGTCTGCTACCATAGCTACAACTGAAAAGCTACTGGAACCCTGCAACTTTTAGTGAGAGATGATATCTGTTTCAGTATTCATTCGAGCTGTAGGGTAGCTACGGAGCTCAGATATACACCAATCGTCAGGGCATGCTAAGAAGCGCTTGTCTAAAGCATTTGGACGGCTGAGATCGGTCTGCTACCAGAGCTGCGACTAAAAACTAGCTGCGCTCTTCAAATTTTAGATAGGCGGTGCTGGTTTTCTCTACATAGTTCGAGCTGTAGGCAGACTGTTCGAATGGAAATGGTCACGAACGAAAGTCTGCAGTATCGAGACGTCTGAGATCGGTCTGCTACCAGAGCTGCGACCGACAAACTATTTGTGCTGTGCAAACAGCTACCAAGCTCGCATGCTCTACACGTGACGAGAGTTCCGTAGTATATATATATATATATATATTATACATCTGTTCAGCTTATGTCGTGTACTTTCTTGTGTGGGTGTTTGTCTCAACTGAACTCGAGCTGTGGACAAGCAAGGAGCTGTCAAGCACAATTCTCTGAAACCGCACACCCTCGCGCGCGCTGAATGCGAGATTGCCGCGCTCGCATGCCATTCACACACACATATGTATATGTATATGTATATATATATATATATATATATGGCAAGGAAACTCTACGAGCTCCCGGCGGTAACCAAACTTGATGGTTTACCGCCGGCTTCCAGTGAGGAAACGGGAAGCGGTATGCCTGGAAGCAGCTGGCCGTCCAGCTATCAAACCTCACTGGGCTGCCCCGAAAACGGCTGCACATTGCCGTCGGTCGGAGAGGACCACGTAACGCGTTTCAAACAATGGCAATAGCAACAAAACATCGACCATACGATATGGTGCCGCACCCTCGCTAACACATATCCAATTCGACGTGTTCATAAGATGGGCGCGACGTGGCCAAATACGAGCTATAGCGAGGGTTCCAGCCTAGGGAAAAACTGGCATGACACACTGAATGAACGCGCGAACTATTATGAGAGTAACTCCCATCTCGAAATTGCCGCCCTGGAGTGTAGGCGCTTTCGAGGCGACGGCAGCCTCGCCCTGTCTACCCTGCAGGTCGCTGGCGTGACAGGCGGCGCCGCAAATCGCGAGCCGCAAGGCAGCAATTTCCACAGGTCGCAAAAAGTTGATCAGCGGGTCCAGCCGAAGACTCGATCGACTTTGGAGCCTAGGCTGAGCTCGGGCTTCGCCCCCCGCGCATGCAGACTGGGACGCCCCGAACCTGGTCGCATCAACGCTTTGCGCGTGGGGCCCCCGCGGGGTCCAACCGCGAACGAAACGCGCCGACGGCGGCGTGGTACTCGCCGGTGCGCGCGGCCGGGCACCGAAGCCATGCGGCCCCCGACCTCCTGGTCAGACAGGGCCCCCGCTCCGCGACGCCCGCGGTGCGCGTCGCGGGCAGGAGCGGCACGCGCAGCAACTAGGAGCCCGCGGCGCGGGCGGGCGGGATCAGCTCCGCGGCGCGGCTGAACGCCGCGTCGCCGACCTCTGCGCCCCCCGTCGGCAGGTCCAGGATCGGCTCCTGCGCACGCGCGCGCCCTTGTGCCACACCTCCGCGCAGACCTGCTCAAAAACGCGCCCGCCCCCCTCGTGCGCATCGACTACGGGGCGTTCGAGCGAGCGCCCGTCGAGAGATCGCGCGACGCCGCCCCCACGGCGGCGGGCGCGCAGGGACGGCGCCCACCCCCGATGCCGAGCTCAGGCAGCCTCTGCTCAAACATACCTCGGATGCCCGCGCGCCGGGAAAACCGAGGGGGACCGCGGTCCGGCGGGCCCGCCAGTCTGAAGGCGCGCGCAGCGTGGGCCAGAGCTCCACGGGGCCCATCCGCACCGTCTCGCCCGCGACGACAGTGCATGTCGGGAACTTTTGCTTAGCGTGTCGCGGCGGCGGCCCCGGCGACACGCTGTCCCCTGCGAGCGGGTAGCGTGTCGCTCCGCTCCGCGGGGCGTGAGGCTCGGGAAGGCTCGGGACGTGGAAGCCCCGGAATGGGAAAGTGGACAGCGTGTCGCGCCGAGGCGCGGTGGGCCAGAAGCGGCGGAGCGACACGCTATCCAACAGTTCCCACCGAAAACCCCGGCGCCCCGCCCCCGCATCGTTGACGACCAGGGCGGCCATCCTCAACTTTCCCGGACCAGGATTTCGAAGCGAATCCAGCGGTGGCGACGAAGGCCTCCCATGAGGCTGAATAAGGGGATAACTGGCGAAGGGTTGTGGTATGACTACCCTTTTCCCGCGGTAGCGGGCGATCAGCTCGGCAGATGTATCTGCGGCGGCATCCACGCGGACACGCATGCCCCCCGCGGGCCCGCCGCAGGCAATCCTCAGCCGTCCCTTATAAATCAGCTCGGCGGGCGCATCTGCGACTGCACTGGGCAGGACAATCCGCCCAGCTGGCACCTGGTGGGGAGCTCGCCGACCACCAGTGCTGCGTATTGTTCCCATCCGTTTGCGTCACAAGCTGCGTCGCTGCAGCAGCTGCTGCTGCGGGATCTGCTGCCGTAGTGACCTCGCTCCGCTACCATGCAATCACTCCAGATGGATTATGTTCAGGGTAAAAAGGGTGACGTATGGATACATACCGCAGAATCCAAATTCACAACGTGGCGAGCTTCACCCAAGCGGGGCCGCGGAAAACATCAAATATGTTAGCCAGCGTGGACCTCAAACACCGAGCTACTGGGACTGTGGAGGTGGCAGCTATGCGGTGCAAGCTGTGTGGTGTAAGCTATTTTGTATAAGCAATGTGGTGTGAAGTACGAAGGTGAAAGCGATGCGAGGCAAGCTGGATGTGGAATCAATGAGGTCGAATATGTGTGGCGTAAGCTCTGTTACGTAATTTTGCGGTGTAAACACTGTGGCCAAAGCTAAATCGTGTAAGTTGTGTAAGCTACGCGGTGTAAGCGCAACGCACGGGGCGCCCACGAGCGCTCACGAGACGGCACGGGCGGCAACCTGGCGCAACCTCTGCGAACCCTTCCAGCACACGGGGCGCCACGAGCGCCCACAAGAGGGTACGTGCGCAACGTGGCACAACCTAGGCAAACAAACCACCCTAACGCACGGGGCCCCCACGACCGCCCACGAGGCGGCACGGGCGGCAACCCGGCAACCACCACAAAGCCGAGCATCCGCGAGGACGCGTGGGCAACAATACTGCGCAGGTGGCAACTCTTCAAAACGTGCTGGGGAGACGTTGCAAACTGATTGCGCGCGCGGAAAATTTGACTGGGAAGCAGCAAATGGAACGCAACGCAGAGAAACGGAGCGCATCACGACTGCGAAACAGAGAATACACGCGCCCGACTGTGAAGCAGAGGAACAGCGAGGATGGGAGGGGAGGGGGAAATGAGGAAAAGTACGGGGAATGGCAAATGTAGAAGCTGCTTGGCGTACCCAGGTGCCCCTCGACAGGTCGCAAGCCGCAGATGCACGTTGCCGTCGCGGTCGTCCACGCCTGCGCTTGACAGCGCAATGTTTCGGCGTCCCCTCGCGATTGCAAACAATTCCCCTCACCAAGTAGGCCCATGTGGTGACATTTTCTTAAACAGTTTAAGTTTGTAGATCGCGTGATACTTCTGAAAGCGGCTTCGCCCCTGCCCTGTTGAAGACTCTCGCGCTGTTCACATTTGAGAAGAATGAATGTTGCATGCCCGCTATACGTCTTAAGTAGCAACAGTGAAACGCATCGCACCTTCATCTGCCTGCCTTCAACAGCCACATAAGAGTCCAGTGCGTATACGAGCCTGCTCAGAACGACGCTGTCGTAGATCTTGTGTTGTCGTTTCCACCCTAGACATGCATGGAACCAAAATTTGCTGAGCTGCTTGGACGTTTTGTTAGCTTCCCCCAATATTATGCATGGCTCGGCGGTCGCTTTCCCATCGCATGTGACTAAGCCTCCCAAGTATACAGCGTCCCGCACAGTCTTAATAGCATCCCAACCAGGCGCCGTGGTTTGTTGAGATATGAATGTGTATTGTGTTCCCCCAATTGAGTTCCAAATCGTAGTTGCGTCCTTCTTCAACTACTGCTGTCAACATGTTCTGGAGATTTGATTAGTGTTGAGACACAACTAATGTGTCGCCAGCAAAGATGACATCCCGGGTCACCACGTATCCGGGTTCTCTGTCTAGACGTAGCGCGTCGATCACGCCGTGCAGCATAGCTGTCTGGAGTACCATGAACAAGTATGGAGATAGCGGGCACCCTTGTGCGATTCCAGCACTTTGCAGTCTCTCAGCGGAGGTGCCGGTGTGGTCCTGGATGACAAAGAAGCGGGCCGAATAAATCGAGCGCGCCGTTGCCACGACGGCGGGGAGCCCGAATCCCCCAAAACTTTACACATTGAGTCCGGCTGACAATCGGACAGAAGTTTTAGCCCTGTCAAGCATCAATACAAATAGCCTCCCATCCACGTGTGAGTGTGCAACATCAATCATACGTCTCGCAAGCATGAAGGTTTCTGCGGTTCCGTGTCTGGGGCGGGATCCGCATTGAGAGGCGCGCGTGCGCTTCTCGGAACCACCCTGCAGCAGTCTCTGATGAATCATCGCCGCCAGAATCCTGTAACCAACTGAATACCATGAAGTCGGTATGTAATTTTCTGATAACGCCGTACCTCACTTTTTGAATCGAAGAACTACAGTGGCTCGTCTCCAAGAATCCGGGATACCAATTTTAACCCAACATTGTTCGCATAATTGTAGTAATGCACCGCTTGCGCTTTTATCGTGCATGAGCGTCGTCCAGAAACCAGAAGGGATTTCGTCGAGGCCAGCAGCTTTTCCACATCTTAGTCGATGTAATTCCTTCAGCAAACCATCAAATGTAAAATTGTCTGTGCGGACGGGAACCAAAACAAATCCCCGAGAATGCAACGCTTCTGGTTGTGGTTCTGGGTATGGTCGTTGCCATTGTACTGCCTCGAAATAGTAAACCATGATATTTGCCCTTTCGGTCGTGTCAGATAGCATCCCATCTGGTTTCTTGATAGCTGCGTGTTTGACCGGCCTTGGTTGGAGAAATCGAACTGTTCCCTATCCACCTCCGTCAAGAGATTATTCCAACCATGTTCTGCGATCCTGTCTCTCAAACCTGCGGATCATCTTGTCGAGGCGCTTCTCATTGATGCAATTCCTTGTTTGACAACAGATGCCCCGCCCGGTGATCACATCGAGTGTCCGCTGACTTTTCAACGGATGTCTGGGCATGTCAGCGGTGCCCGGCAAAGTCGGCGCTGCTTCCTGGATCGCTCGTTGCATATCGGCCGCGGCCTCCTACAACGTCCAACTCTTGTCAGCGCGGGCTGCGTTCGCGAATGAGAGAAACATATTTAATCGCAGCGTCTTTGAGGGAGCTTCTAGCAGCACGTTTCCTTTGATGGTCTCCTCCACCTTGAACTGTATCGAAGTGTCTACAATCGTCAGAAAATTGTGCGCGTTTAATGAAACTTACCGGCAAATTCAGCAACACATGATAGTAGATAGTGGTCGTTTTGTCTTGATGACACAACATGTGGTCAATCTGCCCGAACCTTCCATGATCTATGTTTGTCATCGGCGGTACGAAAAAGTGGCGGTAAGAAACTTCGCAGTAATCAAGCTGATCAAAAAAAGTATGGGCCACTATCAGGCTGCAATTAACACATGAGTCAATACGGTGGTTCAAGTTCGAGTGCGACTCGTTGTTGCACGCGGTCCTGTAAAGGTGCGGGCCGACAATGTGTTATTCGCCAGCCTGTACTAGACAGAACCTGGCGTTGAAATCTCCAAGAACATATGATGCGGAGTGCCCCGTGGTGGGGCGGATCGCATCTTGCAGTCTATTGAGAAACAGCTGCCTCGATTCATAATCGATGCCACTCTGGGGGGGCACACACAAAAGGATCAGCATACCACCATATACTCTCAATCGTAGCATACAAATGCGTTCACCGCACGCCTTGAAGGGTACAACTGCGAGGCGTACGCGGGGAGACACAATGAAGCCAACGCCAACACTGCCAGATAATAATATCGAAAAACCTGCTTGCGTGTAGTACTCGGCGCCATTACTATGTGTCTTTTGGGTGCACAATGCATCGATGTCGTGATTATCCATGGTCCGCAGCAGCTGTGTGACCTTGCTGGTCAAATCGCCGCGGAGACCCTGAAACTTCCAGTTTCGAGTTCGTTGTAGTTTACATGACTGGCATGCGCTCCTCGGCCCTCTCCAAGAAGACAGGCAAGATCGAAAACTAAGGGATGCCCCAGAAAGTGTACTTCCAACCATGCCCTGGGGGCAAGTGATGGGACAAAATCTCCTGATTGCTACCAACGCGCGTTGATCCTGATGTGGCCCGTGGTGTAGATGTAATCGGAGGCGTCGCTGAAGGACACCGCGAAATACAATACTCGTCTGGGACATGTGAAATGACTTCAACATTGATGACCGGCGTGCCCGGTACGGTATCTTTGCCCAGGGCTGGGTCATGCGGCGCCTCGTGTAAGGAGGGACTGGCGGGAACAGTATAATATGTCGACAAAAAAGGAAAACATATGTAGTTGATGTTGACGTCGATTGGAGTAGAGAGGTGAAGCATGTGCTTCCTGACTTTGCCCACGTTTGAAGCCGGAGGTCTGGCCGAGGTGGAATCGAGAACACGACGCCGTGGAGGACGAAGGGGATGGAGTAGTCCCAAGCGGAAAAAGTGGTGAAGCGTCCGCGTAGCGCTGCATGATGGTATATTTGCCCATAATCGTGCACCTATTGGCACCGAAGGCTTGAGATGTGGTCTGGCCGGCTCCAGCTCCAGAGACTACAAGGTAGTGGCGAGCTCTGGGGTCCAGCCGCGTTTCCTATTTGGAGCTCTGGCCGCCTTTGGACTGTCCCTTGGCAGACCCTTGCATACCAGCAGCGGCCCGGTCCAATAGCATTGTTTGTGTCAGTCGATCATGTGAATTTGGGGTGGTTTTGGAGCTCTCCCCAAGCTCTCCACTTCTCCAACCAATCAAGTACCAATTGATTGCTTGCCACTGTCACCTACACCGCAGTCTCACCACCGACATTAATATTGTATGGGTTACCCAAATCTTCTTTGAGAGTACTTGTCAACCCAAAGCAAAAAAATACGGACCGCACGTAACGTGGGAGACTGGGCTTGAATAGCCCAAGTATTCGTACCTGCGTGGGCCGGCCCAGATCCGCGCAGCATCCCGACAGCCAGGTCGCGGTCGTCCTCGATATTGGAAAAAATTGCGGAATGCACCTTTTGAGTAGATATCCTGTGCGGTCGGCGCTGCGAGCTCGCGTAAAGTATTTCTTAGCCATGCTGAAGCTGCAGCACAAGAGTCAAACCCAGATGGATTACCCACAACTGCTGTGACCATACGCTTGCCATCACCATCGGCAGGAAACCTTTTCGAAGGCGGCGTTGGGAGGCCAAGTTGTTGACATTGATGCTCTAAGTCCTGGAGCTTAGATTCCAAAGCGGACATCGTCGAAGTATGTGACGCTGACCTGGCCGAATGCGGTCGGGATTTGTAAGTTGGTTCCAATAACCTAACGCGTTTGGTGAGGTCGTTGATATCGTGCTTCAATGTGTTGACCACCTTCTGGAGTTCATGCTGTGATGTTCCATTGGTCTTGATGGCTGTGATGTCCTTCTGGATCGGGTCCAGCTGCTCATTCAAGATCAGCCGGAAAGTATCGGGCGTAAGACTCTGTCCATCGGCAGTGGAGCCGCCCGATCCAAAAGGTAGAGCTGGAGGAGCGTGGAAAAAGGCCGCTGGCTCGTCGCCGTCCACCTCGTGAGGCGGCCTGCGGATCCTGAACGAGGAGCATGTAGTGCACGCCGTGTTTTGGGAATCGCTGGCCACCTGGCAAGCGACATCCCAACACCTCCTCCTCCTCCTCCTCCTCCTCCTCCTCCTCCTCCTCCTCTTCCTCGCCCTCCCTTCCTTCCCTTTCGTGCTTCTCTCATGGGGGGGCGACACCGGCACCGAAGACGCTGGCGACGACGACACCGACGACGACACCGACGACGACGACGACGACGACGACGACGACACCAACGACGACGCCCACGGCTGCGACGGCGACGACGAGATCGACCGAGCAGGCAGGCAGGCCCCTCCTGGAGGTGCGGCGCGGTCTGGGGCGGCGTGAGGCCGCAGACCGTGTTGTACCTCGGCCGCCCCGCTCCTCGTGGTCGTCGCCCTAGTCGCAGTAGTCGTCGTCGTCGTCGTGGTCGTCGTCGTCGTCGTCGTCGTCGTCGTCGTCGTCGTGGTCGTGGTCGTGCTCGTGGTCGTGGTCGCGGTTGTGATCGTGGTCGTGGTCGTGTCGTGGTCATACCTGGTCGTGGTCGTCGTTCGTCGTGGTCGTGGTCGTCGTAATTGTCGTCGTCGTCCTCGTCGTCCCCTCCCCCCCCCCTTGGCGGGAGGAGGGGCGGAGGGAGGGGGCCCTGGAAAACTGCTCTGGCTTTTTTCGCAGTTTCGGCCTCAGGCCGCGCGGGGCCGTAGACCAAGCTGTGCTTCGGTCGGCCGCCCCTCCCACCGGAAGCCCCTTGCGCCCCATCCAGGGGGGAGGAAGAAAGCGAAGAGAGGAAGGATCGAAAAAAGGCGCCATAGATTCTTTAGCTCGCGATGGCCTCCCCAGGATAGGTCTGCGGATCGACTTTTGAGGGGATAGGGAAGGGGCGGAGGATTAGGAGGAGGGAAACCAAGGGGGGTGGTGGAGGGAGGAGGAAGGACTGTTTTCGAAAGTCTCGGAAGTTGTCTCAAGGCTTTGAAAGGTTTCGATCCGATTCCTGATATGCTTGCACGTCTTCGCTTCGCAATGTGTGAGAGGCTTCACGTGGTCTCCACCTTCTCCTGTGCTCGCGCACTGTCTGGTGCAAGGCTTCACCGGGCCTGGCCTGGTGCTGGCGACATTTCGGACTAACGACGGGTCGACAGGGCCGATGGCGAACATAGCGGCACTGGGCAGAGGCCGACCCAAGGCCAGCTGCACCAGCTCGCGGGAGGGTTCACACACTTGTTATAGAGCTCACGGATATAGCGGGCATCGCAGCCCAGGCAGCAATTACGATCGCGATGCTGTTGAGCGGAGGAGTTAGGAGAAAGAGGAAAGAAACCCAAGGAAGTGGAGGGCGAGGCCCAGGTGATATCTAGGGAGGTGGAGGAGGAGGCAAGACGGAGGGAAGGACAAAACGGATAATGGTGTGAAAGAATAACAGCAAGGAGGGAGGGACGAAGGGAGCATGTACTGAATGTATGGAGAGGCTTCGGAATTCAAGATTTCGGATGTGTTCACAAAACTTTCGGATGTGTTCACAATTCGTCAGGCGAGCTGCATGCGTTGTTTCACGTGTTCAGGTTGCTTTCGGTAGCTTGTGCAGCCATCGTGAAATGATTTTCGATGATCGATGCTTCAAGAACTACCTGGGGGTCAACAGTCAGTATAAGGGAGACTGAAGGACAGAAAGGTGCGGAAGGGGGAGGGAGAGGAGGGAGGTGGGCAGAAATGGCAGGTGGAGGAAGAGGGGGGCAGGAGAGGGGAGGGGGAATGGGGGGGGAGTGATCAAGGAGGAGGGGAGAGAGGGTGAGGGAGGCAGGGGGGAGGAAGCGGAGGAGAAATAGGGTGTCAGGATGGGCACTACAGTTGTAAGGGGATGGAGGAGAAAATGGAGATAGAGTTTGGAAGGAGGAGGGGGGAGAGACGTGATAGGGGGAGACAGAGGGTGGTGAGAGGAGTGATGGGGGATGAGTACGAGGAGATACACAGGACGAGCGATGAGGCATGATGAGGAAGGAGGAAAGTGGGGGGTAGGAGTGAGGGAGAAGATGAACTTGACTCACTGCGCGGAGCTCCTCAAATGTCCACCTATGAGCATGGACCTGTCCGCCGTGAGTGTCTAGGCGCAAGAGCTTTCGAACACAACGGGCTTGAGTATTGACTGTCTGGGAGTGAATCCAATTGTGAATTAGCTGGAGTAAGAATGAGTCTCAATAACAAGAGCGCGTCTCTGCGCATGAGCTTGGGGCCTCCTGGGCCCCCCTGGAATCTCCTGGAGCTTCCTGTGGCATCCTGAGGCCTCTTGGGGCCTTTGGGGCCTCTTGGGCGTCCTGTGGCCTCCTGAGGCCCCCTGGGGCCTCGTGTGGCCTCCTGATGCCTCCTGGAGCCTCCTGGGGCCTCCTGGGGAGGATTCGTACCCCAGGGGAAGCCCAATCTACAGGAACTTACATACATAGAGCACTACGCAGTGGAGTCGCAAGAGAAGGGCAACGCATAGGAACACACGTTAAACATCAAGGATTCGTGCCCCTAGGGAGGCCCAACATGTAGGAGTACACGTAAAACAATTAGGACTGAACACGCAGGTTAATGACACGTTGTAGAAACCTGCGTGAAGTACCAAATAATCGTGCTTCAAATGGTGCCCAACATAAAGTGACATACGTAGAACACACTGTATTGGAACCACTCATGTGACTTTCTGAGGCCTCCTGCTCCTGGGGCCTCCTGTTGCCTCCTGGCGTTTCCTGTGGCCTCCTGGTGCCGCCTGGCCTGTGGCCTCCTGGGGCATACTTTGGCCTCTTGTGGCCTCCTGGGGCATCCTGGAGCCTCCTGAGGCCTCCTGGAGCTTCCTGGTGCCTCTTGGGGCACCCTGTGGTCACTTTAGCATTCCTGTGGCCTCCTGATGCCTCCTGGGACCCCGTGTGGCCTCCGGGTGCCTCCAGGAGCGTGCTGGGGCCTCCTGCGGCATCCTGGGGGGAACCTGTGCCCACGAGCCTGGCCACCAACACAAGCAAACCGATCGAGACATCCTCAACATTTGCCCCCCCCCCCCCCCTCCCGGGGGGCGGACCTCAACGCCTCGCTCGAGACATCCTCGACATCTGCTCCCAAAAAGGAGGATGTTGGGAACAAAAAAAAACAGCACCCCGCTCGAGACATCCCCGCCATTTTGGCGCGAACGGAGGAGTGAGATACCCCCTGGCGCCCTCCCCCCCTCATCCCCGCCATTTTGGCGCGAACGGAGGCGTGAGCTACCCCCTGGCGCCCCCCCCCCCTGGGGCCGACAACCAGCGCCGCCTCGCTCGGGACATCCTCAGAATCTGCTCCCAATGCGGAGGATGTTGGGAACCAATACAGGCACCCCGCTCGAGACACTCGCGCAATTTGGGCGCGAACGGAGGAGTGAGATACCCCATGGCGGCTCCCCCTTGGGGGTGCTGGAACCCGCGCCTCGCTCGAGACATTATCCGAATTTCCTCCACCATCATCATCATCATCAGCATCAGCATCATCATCATCATCATCATCATCATCATCATCAGCAGCACCATCAACATCAACATCATCATCATCATCACCAACATCAGCATCATCTGGTTCATCAACATCATCATCATCATCATCATCATCATCATCATCATCATCACCGCCACCACCATCATCGACATCATCCTCACCACCATCACCACAGCAAGTCATAGCATATAACACCATATCATACCATCGCAATGACATACCAAAGCATCACGTACCACACTATATCATACCATACCAATTCATATCAGCACATGCAGAACACAACACATTATACAAACCCACACCATAACATGACACACCGCATCATTGCATACCATAACATGAGTTAACATAGCACACCATAACAACATTTACAATGTCAGAGCATACAATGCCATAGCATGTCATAACAACTCACACCATAACTGTTCAAACGTTTCATGAGGAGGAGGAGGAGGAGAAGGAGGAGGAAGGAGTGAAGGAGTCGGCGCGGTCGGAGAAATAACAATAACCCCATCCTTTTGATATGGGAAATAAAGAGTGTGTCAGAGAGAGAGAGAGAGATATAGAAGGAACGAGAAGGGAAGGGGAAGAAGGGGACAGGGGACAATAAGGGGGAGTTGCAGGTGGAGGCAGGAGGAGAGGAGGGGAGGAGGACGAGAAGGATGCGGATAGGTGAGGGAATAGGGGAATAGGAAAAGAAGGAGAGGGGAATGGAGGATGGAAACAAGAGGAGGATGAGGAACAGACGCAAGAACTGGCCTGTGGTGGCCCGCGGCGTGCGTCCAGAGCCGACCCGAGAAATCCGCGGGGACCTCCGAAAGCGCATGCTCTGCGCGCTTAGGCGCCAGGCCGTCACGCTGATGCCACCAAACGATGCACGCTTCCCGTCGAGACGACGGCCTCCGTCCATGTTCAAGTGCGCAGCACGGCTGCTTAAGTTTACCCAGATCGCTCGAGGGTCTGACGTCCGAGTCATGCCGACCGTCGGAGAAGACAGCGTCCTCCAGGTCAGCTACCAGCGCGCCCTCGTCACTCCCCAAACAGACTTTGCACTAAGGAGTTCACGCTTTAGGGGAACAAGCAATCACATAAACATGATAACTCTGAGCTCCGCGCGGATTTCTCCGATCGGCGCTGGACCCGCCTTCCTGGCGCACGGAGCGCGACGAGGGCGGCGCCAGAGGCGCCGCCAAGGGGCCCCCGCGCCGATCCGAGAAATCCGCGCGGACCTCCGAATTTTCATGTTTATGCAAATGCTTGTTCCCCTAAGCCAGACAATCGCGCTCGGCTACTCGCAAAGTCGCTACTCGCGAATGGCCTGGATCCGCCGCGGGGAACTTACGATCCATTGCAACGAGGCGGACACGTGCTTTTTTCGAACCTTTGCAAGCCAGCACTCTGCGAGGAGTGGAGCGCGCTCGGTGATATGCTCCGTGGCCACCCTCCCCCTTCCTCCTTGCTCCGCGGCCGCCCTCTGCCCGGCATCTTTCTCTTGCATCCGGACAATTAATGCGCTCCGTCCCAGCTACTACAGTGCGCAAGCGGAGTGCCCCTGCCGTGCCGCGAAGAAACAGTGGTTCCCCTATGCTCATGCGTTCGAGGGTCGCGGCTCGAGGGTCGAAGGTCGAGCTTCGAGGCTCGATGGTCGAGGGCGAAAGATCGAGGCTCGAGGGTCGAGAGGGCCGAGGCTCGAGCCTTCGACCCCCGATCCTCGAGGCTGCGCATGACCTTCCCCCTGGGGCCGCCCGTCGCCGCCAGGTCGCCGCCCCGTGCCCTGGCTGGGTGCGCTGGGTTTTCGCGCGGTGCCCGCCCGTCGGCGCCTCGTCGACGCCTCGCGCGCCTCGTCCAGGTGTGCCTTGGGCGTCGCTTGGTGGGGGGGCGTTGCATGAGGGGGGGGGGAAGGAAGGCCCTAGAGGAGGCCCCCTTCTGGGCCTCGAAGGGCCCCTCCAGGGGTTGTAAAAGGCCCCTTTTCGGCAGCCCTTGTCGCCCCCCACGTATCGCCCCTCCCCCCACTACGCGAGGCCCAACACGTGCGCTAGTCAGGTGTGCCGGGCTTGCGCCTGGTGCCGGCGGGTGCCACTGGCTTCACAGCATACCTAAGGCCTTAAATTCGCGACTGGCGCTGCGCGAAGCGCGGATGACTTCGCGCTCTCGCGCCGCCCCCCAGGGAAGAAGAGAAGGATGAGGAGAAATCGAAGCCGAACCGTGAGGCGCGAACCGCGAGCGGTCCCGCGCCCTCGAGGGTGCCCTTGAACAAACGGTGAGGGCATTGGATGGGTAGCCCTTGGATACAGAATCCAGGGTCTGGAAGCTGGTGGAACTCCAATCGAGGGCCGGCCATGGATAGCACCACCGCCCTCATCTGACAAGGGATCTCACAAGATCTGAGGCCTCCTTGGCGCAGTCCTGAACGAACGCCCCCCACCGCAGCTGGCACCACATATATTGCCCGACGTTGGCTACACCGCATGTCTCGCACCGCATGTTTTACATCACGCAGCATGCAACGTGTATACACATGTAGATGTGTGTATATAAATATATATATGCTTGAGACTGCATAGGCTGCTCCGCATGGAGTACACCACATCGATTGCACATCATAGGTCTAATTTTCAAAGTTCAAAGATCCGACCCCCCCAACCGAGGCCAAGATTAACAGCACCCCTCTGCACAGGCGCAAGTGTAGCTATTACGTACGATCTTCCACCTGGGATATCAATTAAAGCAGCCCAAGCAATCCTGTTATTGACCGCCGATCTCTTTTACACGTAATCCAGCTTGCAACATATGGGGCGCAATCTAGATGGAGCAGTCTAAGATGTGCAACCATTGTGGTGCAGTCTATGCGGCTCAAAGCCATAAAAAGTAACGCAAAGCAATGCACGGCGATTCAAAGCAATGCAAAGCGAGGCAATGAGACGCAACGCAATGAAGAAACCGAGGCACATCAATACAAAGCAATGCACAGATGCAATGCACTGCAAACAAATGAAAAACAATGCGCATCAATGCAACGCAATGCTAAGCAATACCACGCAATCACCTATACGACCACCCTTCGGGTGCTAAGGAGATTGTGGGCGGGACACCACTGGACACCACGGGACATCACGGGACACTTGTCGATCTCACTATCGATCTCACTATCGATCTCACTCAACGGGACACCACGGGACACCACGGGACACCAAGGGACACCACGGGACACCACATCGATCTCACTATCGATCTCACTATCGATCTCACTATCGATCTCACTCAACGGGACACCACGGGACACCACGGGACACCACGGGACACCGTTCGATCTCACGATCGATCTCACTATCGATCTCACTTTGGGACACTGTAGGACACCACGGGACACCTCGGGAAACCACATTGATTTCAATATCGATCTCAATATCGATCTCACTATGGATCTTACTTTTTGGGACACTATAGGACACCACGGGACACCTGTCGATCTCACTATCGATCTCACTTTTTGGGACACCAAGAGACACCACGGGACACCTCGGGGCACCACATCGATTTCAATATCGATCTCACTTTCGGTCTCACTATCGATCTCACTATCGATCGCATTCAACGGGACACCACGGGACACCGCGGGCCACCGCCGGACGGACGGACGGACGGGGGATAATCATTTGTCTTGACTTCGCCCTAGCAAAGGCGGACACCACGGGACACCACGGGACACCGCTAGGGCCACCGCAGGACGGACGGGCGGACAGGGGAGAATCATTTGTCTGGACTGGCCCTAGCAACGGCGGACACCACGGGACACCACGGGACACCGCGGGACACCGCTAGGGCCACCGCCGGACGGACGGACGGACGGGGGATAATCATTTGTCTTGACTTCGCCCTAGCAGCGGCGGCTTCACTCCTCTCGCGCGCCCACGCAGCTTCGCCTCGCCCGCACGCACGACACGAACGAAACGAAACGATTTCCCGCTTGGGGGTCTCCGTTCCACTGCGATCTCACCCCCCAACCTCCGACATGCGATGCAATGCATGCAATGCAAGGCAATGCAACGCATAACAATACAACGCACTGCAAATCACTGCAAACCAATGCGAAGCGATGCAAATCAATGCAACGCAATGCAAAGCGATGCAACGCATGCAAACTAGTGCAGAACAATGCAACGCAATGCAGCACAGTGCACATAAATGCAACGCATGCAGTAAGTGAGGTAACGCAGCGCAACGCAATGACACGCAATGCAAAGTGATGAACAGCAATGCAGATCAATGCGAAGCAATGGAAGGCAATGCAAATGGACGCAAGGTAATGCGAAACAACACACAACAACGCAATGCAAAACAACGTATGCAATGCAAAACAAGGCCAAACAAAACATAGCAATGTACCGCAATGCAAAGCAATGCCCAGCCAAGCAAATCGATGCAAGTCGATGCAAGGCAATGCCAACCGATGCAAAGCGATGGCAAGCGGTGCAACGCGATGAAAATCAACACAATGGAAATACATGCAAAACGATGCAAAACAATGCAACGCAATGCGAACCGACGCATGCAATACAAGGCAACGCAATGCAAAGCAATGTAAGTCCATGTGAACCAATGCGAAACAATGCGAAACAAGGCAAAGCAATGCAACGCAATGTAAATTGATGCAGAAAGGTGCAAAGCAATGCAAAGCACTACAATACGATGCAATGCATGCCACACAATGCTTGGCAGGGCAATTAAAATCAATGCAATGCAAGGCGATGCAAACGATGCAAAGCGATGCAAAGCGATGACAGGCCATGCACAGCAATGCAAAGTAACGCAAACCAATGCAAAGTAATGCTGAGCAGTGCAATGCAAGGTAATGCAAGGCAACGCCTCGCAAGTGACGGCGTCGGACGGTGGCGACGTGCCACGACCGGCGGCCACAAGCCGGCCAGACCAACATCGAGGCCTCGTTACCTTAGAAGAGAAGTACGAACACCTAAGTGCAAGCACTGTTTGGGGAATCGTATACCTCGGCAGAAATCCATTTCTACTAAACCCGTACTGCGTAGTACCATTCAGGCCACATGAGCACACATGTCAAATTTCTGCCAACACCAGTTTCTTCGGCACGACGACCACAAGCTGACGAAACACACGCATGGTCTCCTACAAAACCACATGCCAGATCCCTGTGCGCGCGCATTCGCGCATCTATTTGTTTGTCATTCTGTCCACTGAAACCGTGCGGGCCACACGGGCACGCATGTCAAAAGCATTCAACAATCATCGCGCGCTCGCCAGCCCTGCCAGATTTTGCAAAGCGGGCCACTCGCTCGCCTTCCCGCGCGCGCATGTCGAATGTATTGCAAAACACTTGTTCCATGTTTGTTCCAATCTCGAACTGTGCGCATATTACAAACATAGGGAAACTCTCGCTTCGTCACCATCCTCATCATCACCATCGCCATCACCATCTCAAGCGTCCTCATCACCAACGCCATCATTATCACAATCAGCTTCCTCACCATCACCATCACCAACGTTGTCGTCGTCATCACCACCGTCGACATAATTGCAGTAACCATCATCGTCGTCGTCGCATTCGTCATCATCGTCACCACAATCGCAATCATCTCCTTCATCATCATCATCATCATCATCACCACCACTACCACCACCACCATCATCCACATCATCATCACCATCATCACCAGGACCATCATGATCACCATCATCATCACCATCATCGTCATCATCAAGAATATCGTGATAATCGTCGTCTTCGCCGATGTGGTCGTCACCGTCATCACTCGCCCGCCCGAGCCATGGATCTGCATTGGCAAGGTCCGCGTATCATTACGCCTGTTCGAATTTGCCGAGAATTCCTGGTGCTTCATTGCACGCACAGAAGTTTGAACGTTGCCACCAAGTTGCTCACGGGTGGGCGGGATGGTTGCGAACATGGGAGGTGGTCACGCGGGATGCCCACAGTCAGTTCGTAACCTGTCATCAAAAGCTAATAAGACTCCAACCCCCGTTGAGGTTTGGTATTTCTTTCATCTGCCCGCCTGGCAATTGACAGATGATCCTGCCTCAGCGTCCATGTACCGAATGAAATCATACCACCCCGCGCGGTTCTTGTATCGTCCCCCTCCTTCACCCCTGCCGGATAATGCCATGCGGTGCGCACCTATTGATCTAAGAAGTGCGTTGGCTAATAGCGCCTGGCCCCCAAATAGAGTACGGTGCACATGCGCGCGCCTTCGAGGCATGGTTATCCAGCACTGGCAAACACCAGTTGCTGGCCAACGACGGATTGCCAGCAAATTTGCAATCGCGCCCAGGCAGAAGTCGTACGAAAAACAGGTATCATTGGGCCGCCCTGCCAATTCAGACCATGCGGGCCACTTGCGCGCGCATGTCGAAGACGCTCGGCCACCATCGTGCACCCACCACATATGCCAAATAATAGCGTGCGGGCCACACCCGCGCGTCCGCCGCGCGCGAGTCGAATCCGTTCTAAAGCAATTGGAGCTCTGACCATTTCAGCAAAGATGTGCCCAACATCACAAGAACACTTCCACGTGTTCAACACAAAGAGGTGAACAGTTGAGATGTCTGCTGGAGCGCACTTTCTCATCGCCCTCATCCGCACAGTCGCTAGCATCATCGTCAGCGTCATCACTGCCATCGGCGGCATCATCATCACTATCAGCATCACCATCACCATCACCACCACCGCCATCACCATCATCATCATCAGCATCATCAACACCAGCATCAGCTTGAGCAGCATCATCATCATCATCATCATCATCATCATCATCATCATCATCATCATCAGCAGCATCATCATCACCATCACCATCATCATCACCATCATCTTTCTCAACCTCACTATTAATGAGAGCATCACCGCCGCCGTCATCAGCATCTTCGATGTCGTCACCTGCGTCTGATTTCTGCGGGGCGCTAGCCATCATCCATCGTCATCATCGCTAGCGGCATCCTGGGCTCACCGTTTTCATCCCCACCAACTTCAGCATAACCACCATCGCACTCGCCGTCGACATCGTCCTAACCGTCGTCATCAACATCAACAGCGTAATTGCCAGCGCCGTTGTCGCCGACCAGTTGGGTGTAGCCAACAAGTTGTGGGTGGGTTGACAGGAAGGTTCTGGCAAGCAATGGAATTGACGAGTTCAAGATGTCGAAAAAAGTAACGGCACCCCATAGTTTGCAACGAATTCACTGCGCCTCGTAGTCTGAGCCATACACAGATTGCAACACATCTGCTGCATCGCGCAGATTGCGCCGCACAATTTGCTACACATCGGCTGCATCAATATTAGATTGCACCATATATGCCGCACATCGAGATTGCACGAACCTACTGTCAGACACCCGCCAGGCAAACCCGGTAAGCCACACAAGCCGAACTGCAATGGGCAAACTCGTGTAGAGAACCTTGGCCTGGGAGAGACAAGCAGAGCACAAACAAGAAGACACCAAGAGCTACCCATGACAATCATTGCCCAGGCGCGCCGCGCCGAGGAGAGGGAGGAATAAGAGGACGAGGGGAGGAGAAGAGAGGAGCCATTTGAGCGACGATCAAAACGGGTCTTACGCGAGATGACACAGCGACCTTACGCGGTGGCTAACGCGGGCGGCCAGCGCGGAACGCTACTTTGGAGACGGGAGCGCTTACGCGCGACCCTACGCGGGCAGCTTACGCGCCAATATCTTCGAAGGCGACCTCGTTTTTGTTGCGTCGCTCAGGTGGCGAAGGCTACGAATTAGCCCTAGAACGTATCGTCCCCTGGCCTGCCGAACTCTAGCTAATGCGACAGTCCCGGCCCGCATTGAACTGCACAAGCAGCCTAGACAATGCGCTCGCCACGGCAGGAGAAACGAGCGAGGGGGACCAGGAACAGGAGGAGAAGAAGGGAGAGAGACAAATTGAACTGGGCCCAGAATCGACGATGGGCCGACATACCCAAAATGTTTTACGAAACGTGGCCTGCGCCAGAGCATTTCACCTCGCTGGCGCTCCATGCGCTCCCGATGAAGTAAGTCGGCCACCGTGGGGCGAAGCACTGAGCTAAGCGTGATCAAGTCCCTTCGAGCTCTGTGTTGGGTACTGCGAAGGGCTATGTGAAGAGGCCCCAGAGCTCAGATGTCCAGGCGCTTCTGGGCGCCCTTGCGGCGTTGCGCGTGTCATTCCCGAAAGCCCTGGAAGCGCTGACTTGGGGGCTCAAACTGCCAGCATGCCCGCACGATGGTCCCGGGGGGTCTCCCCAAAAACTGGCCCCAGAGGGCCTGCAGGAAACAACACATAAATAGTAAGGCCCCCAAGCGGCCCCAGAAGGAACCGAAAAAGTGCGCTACCGTCGCGCCGCTGGAAGCCATCCCTCCAAGGCGGTCCCGAGATCCTCAAGAGGCCCACAGGAAGCCCCCAGGAAGCCTCCAAGGGCCCCCCAAGAGCCCAACCAAGCGACCTGCACGAGGCCAACAAGAGACACCAAGAGGCTTCTACGATGCCTCTTGTCCACGATACAGGCGCGGTGACGGGATGAGCCGAATGTCACTCGATCTGACACGCGCCCCCTTCAGGAGTCATCAACAGGTGCTACTCCTTCGAGCCCTCCCCGTCCCCTCCACTGCAAGCTCAATCGCCCCATCTGGCAAAACTCGGGGAAGTAGATGAAACCTCCACTGAACTCACTCGTGGAAGCAGCGTTGGCTGGCATCAGCACCAACATCATCATTTTCTTCATTATTCTCTGCCTCCCCAGCCTGTGCTGTTGGATCCGGTAGACATTACTACAGCTTCGACGAGCATGGCGCATGTCTGCTACGCACAACCGCCACGGCCGCGCTGATGGGCACGGCCGCAAGAAAGGTGTGCAGGCAACCCAGCCGTTCGTAGCCTTGCTGACGGGAGCCTAGCTGGGCGACACGATATGACACCGAATGCTACCCTGGACACAGACAGGGGCTGAGAAACTGAACGTGCCAAACTAGTCAAAGCTATGCCACTTAATGTTCAGATGGCCGAGAGCAGCACAACTCGATACGTTCAAGCACAACGGACGGGCAGCAAGTCGTATCCGCATGAACGGCCCGAATCCCTGTGCAATCGGATTGCCGACAACTGGCTTCCAGCATCACTGGAAGAGAACCCAACCTGGTGCCACATTGATTCTCTAGCCCCTACAGCAGGCTTCACACGCCAAGCAACCAAACAAAGCTCAAGGCTGAAGCCCAATGCAAGCTCCGATAATGGCACTTCCGAGTGCACCGCATAAGCGTTCGACACGCCAGCACCTCGCCGCTTCGTTGAATGACTTGAAATGACAGCTCTTAGCCCTGATTCGTGGTAGGATGCCTGGAACATCTGCAGCACGTTTGTCGCACGTGTGGCGGTAGCATGAATAACTGACTGAAGATCACACCCACCCGTCGTTCCCACCCCTGTCGGTCTCCACGAGGAGCTTCATGATAATTCCGATCTGCCCAAGCTTGGGGGTAACACCTTTGCGGCGGACAAGCGGGAGAGACTCACGAGTCATGGTTTTAACTGCGATGCTGATGCCAACGCGAAAACCTTGACGGACCAGCCTACTGAAGGTGACATCACTGGCGACGTTGACAATGACTGCAACGATGACTGGCGAGATTGCCTAAAGAACGCGGACGCCTGGCCATCGCGACACCAAACCGAACTAGAGCAGGATGGGCAGTATAACGCCGATGGGGAAAGGACAAGGAAGGAGAACAACACTGACGACGACAATGAGACAGAGGAGGATGTGGATTTCTTTTTCTCCAGCCGTTCGGCAACATGCCAATCCTCATCAGCGCAACGGCCATACACGCACATGCGACACAGCAACGACCAAACTGTGCCGCAATGGGGAGGGCTGCTCGCTGTGCAGAGCACGCCCGTCATCTCGACGTGCGAAACTGTGCGGTGCGGGCGTGCTGTACAAAACGCGTCTGCGTGCGAAACCGCGATGCTAAGATGCAAGAAGTTCGCGGGGAAAGCAAGGAGGATGGCACGCTGGCCACCGCAGACAATCCTATATCGTCCCGAGCACGATCCAGACCGACAGGCGCATCCACGACTGTTGGTCGCTTGCTTTCCCATAGACGCGGCGCAAAAGTCGCACGGAAGCACTCGTACTGCCCTCGGAGCACGATTGCCGTCGGAGGGGAGGAGACGAATGAGGGGGAGAGGAAGATGAGGGTGGAGAAGGGGGGCGGCGAGAAATGAAGAGGTTAGGGGAGGAGCGGGAAGGGGTAGAGTGAGGAGTAGGGGGGAATTTGAAGGAGGAGAACGCGGAGGGGGGGAGGTCAATACAGGAGGAGGAGGAGGAGGAGGGGGAACTCGCTAGAGTTAGCGGGTATTCATACATTGACAAGAGGAGAAGACGAAGAAAAATAAGAATAATAATAATACATGAAGGAGGAAGAGGAAGCATCATGAGTCGGGGAAGGGGAACAGAGGGGCGGGAGAAGCTGGATGAATCGAGGGATCTGATTCGGTTGGGACGCAATTGAATACGGGTGAAGAACGCGTGACTGCTACGTTCGAGCTTCGCCCGGCAGAATCACAGCGAAGTGTTCGTTTGGCCGCGTCGACTCTATCGCTCAACTGTGGCTGAGGAATGCTGGAGCCAGTGTCCGAGGCGCGGAGGGGGTGGGGCGTACGTGGAGCCTCCCGTCGAAGGAGCAAGGGCAATCGGCATCAACACCACCATCGCAAGGAGCAGCTGAGGATTCTCCTGGTGTTGTTGCGTCGCTGCTTTTCGCGTTCCGCTCGCGACGTCTCCAATCCCCAGCTCACCTCGCAAGGGGACCAGACATCAGGGGGCCAAGGCGCGGTGGCGCCCGAAAAAGAATGAAATATCGAATTTTGCTCGTCGGTTGGCCGTCCGGAAGGAGTGGGCGATCGAGGATCGAGGATCGAGATTGTCGGGCACTTTGGGGGATTTGCTCTTCCTGTGGAGGCCTCTGGGTTCTTCGCGGGGACAAGGAGCAGGAGGCGGCTCAGGCTAGCGACTGGCCCATTCCCATCCCCCCTATGACATCATGACACTCATTGTGGTTACCACTAGACCGTAGCTGCCCCGATACGCATCACGCAACCAGTAGCGTGTTGCCACGGAGCTCAACACATATATTAATCACGTAGGTCTGGCGCGATACGTTCGCCAAAACGAAAACCAACACGTACCGAACCAACACGCACCGTGTTCAACCCATGCATTTTGACACGGCACGCGTTGCGATTCAACACGGGCGTATCTGGACAGCCTAGCACTAGGTTTTGGGACAAATGCGCGATCCCGCACATCACACGAAAAACGCTCGTGTGCGCGCGGCCCCCGCTTCAAACGATTTGGCGCTTGCTCGTAAAAGCAGCTGCCGGCAGGATTGGCGATCGGAAATCATGCGCCTCGCCCGTGCGAAACACACAACTCTCAGGAGCAACACTGCGTGGCGCCAGGGCGAAAGCCACATTTCTCCCTCTCGGCCGCGGCACTCAGCTGCAAGAATGGTTGACGCTTCGCGTATCCCCACCAGCCCATCCAGAAACGATGCTCAGGGGAGTTGAGGTGATCAGGGAAGTCGGGGAGCATGCAGAATAACAAAGGGCGGGGGAAGCTGTCACAGACCCCGAGAGGGGGAGGATGGAAGAGGAATCGTCGTCGTCGTCGTCGGAGGAGGAGGAGGAGGAAGGAGGAGGAGGAGGAGGAGGAGGAGGAGGAGAATGAGGAGGATATGGAGTAGGGCGAGGACGAGGAGGACGAGAAGGAGGAGAAGGAGCAGAGGGAGGAGAAGGAGGAGAAGGAGGAGAGGAGGGAGGAGGAGGAGGAGGAGGGAGGAAGAGGAAGAGGTGGTTGAGGAAGAGGAAGAGGAAGAGGACGGCGAACCGAAGAGCCAGAAGCGTCTTGAATGCCTTTTTCGAAAATCCTCTTGAGGCTTCTTGGGGGTCTCTTGGGAGCCTCTTGGAGGCCTCTTGGGCGCCTCTTGGGGACGTCTTGGCGCCTCTTGGGGCGCTCTTGGGGCGCTCTAGGGAGCCTTCGGGGCGTTCTTGGGGCCATCTTGGAAGGAGTCGACCAAACAAGAGGGGAGCTCCAATTAGCCTCCCCCCTCGGGAGCCCCATAAATCGCCTCTTGGGCCCCTCTTGGAGCGCTCTTGGGCGCTTTCGGGGCCGTCTTGGGGCTCTCTTGGGCCTCTCGTGGGGCCCTTTGGGCCATCTTGGAGCCATGCTGAGGCCTCGGATGTCCATCGGAAGCGAAAAGGCGAGAAACCAAAAAACATGGTTTTTCCTTAGGTTTTGGGACGGTGTTGGCCTCGTCGGGGCCTCCTTAGGGAGCTCTTTGGCCACTTGGAGCCGTCTTGGGATCGTCTTGGGGCCTCTTGGAGCATCTTGGGAGCCATCGTGAGCGATCTTGCGCTATCTTGAGCCATCTTGCAGCTCATCTTGGGCTCTCTGAGGCGCTTTTGAAGCCATCTTTGGCCATCTTGGACGCTCCAACGCGCCGCGGCCCCCCCCGTCCAGGTCCAGGGGAGGGGGCAGGGGGAGGGGTAAGCCCCTCCCCAAGGGGGAAGAGGGAGGGGTGGAAGAGGATCCGCTCTAGACCACCTACGCCCAGAGGGCTGGTGGGATTTCGGACCCAAGCTCCGGCAATCGCATTTCCCTGGTAGAAGCCGCTCAGACTGGTGAGGGGGGGGGAGGAGGAGGAGGAGGCGGGGAGGAGGAGGAGGAGGAGGAGGAGGAGGACGAGGAGGAGGAGGAGGAGGAGGAGGAGGAGATGAGGAGGAGGAGAGGAGGAGGAGGAGGAGGATGAGGACGAGGAGGACGAGGAGGACGAGGAGGACGAGGAGGAGGAGAGGAGGAGGAGGAGGAGGAGGAGGAGGAGGGAGGAGGAGGAGGAGGGGGAGGAGGAGGAGGGGGAGGAGGAGGAGGAGGAGGAGGAGGAGAGGAGGAGGAGGAGGAGGAGGAGGAGGAGGAGGAGGAGGAGAGGAGGAGGAGGAGGAGGAGGAGGACGAGGATGAGGAGGAGGAGGAGGACGACGACGGCACCCTCCCAGTGCCCGATTCGGGCACCAGGTGAGCTCGGACGCGGGGCGTCGGCTGAGGGGTGCGCAGTCAGAGGCCTTCTGCGAGAAAGCGTGAGCGAGGGGCCCCTGCGAGGACGAGGCGGAGGAGGACGAGGAGGAGGAGGCGGAGGACGACGACGAGGACGAGGGGGAGGGGACGGACGAGGAAGAGGACGAGGACGAGGAGGAGGAGGAGGAGGAGGAGGAGGAGGAGGAGGACCACGAGGAGGAGGAGGAGGAGGAGGAGGAGGAGGAGGAGGAGGAGGAGGACGACGACGACGACGAGGAGGGGGAGGAGGAGGAGGAGGAGGAGGAGGAGGAGGAGGAGGAGGAGGAGGAGGAGGAGGAGGAGGAGGACGAGGAGGAGGAAGAGGACGAGGACGAGGACGCGGCCGCGGCCGCTGGTAGACGCAGGTCGGGCGCGGCCCCTGGCACCGGCAAGTTGGCGCAGTACGTCCGCACGTGGCGCTGCAGCGTCGTGGTCCAGGCGACGGCCTTCGCAGCCTCCTTCCGCCGGGTTCCCTGGCCGATCTTCGACAAGTCATTGTTGGTGATCGCCTGCTGCTCCCTCGACGATGCCAACAACGCAGGCACAGCGGGGTGCGTGGCGTTCTGTGCCAACCAGAACACGGGCGGAAACAACGGCGCCTGGCTGGGGCCTCCGGCCCACGCCCTGGCAAAGCACGCGAGGGGGCCCTGCTCGTCGGGCGCAAACGTCTCTGCGAGCTTGCAGAACTCGTCGTAGGCAACCCCGGCGGGCAGAAAAACCAGAGCCCCGAGTTGGGACACCCGGGCGCGGAAGTCCGCCTGCTCCACGTAGCGGGTCTGTAAGTCCGAGAGCCTGGAGCCTCCGGCGCAGAGCCTGCTCAAAGTGAAAGAAGCAGCCCTGGGGGGGCAACGTGTCCAGGGCAGCGAAGTACGGCGTGCTCGTAGTCGAGCAGGAGCACCGGGTCCACGGGAGGCCCGGGGCCCAGGAGCCAGAAGACCTGGGACCAGAGCGCCTCGTAGACGGCCTTCGTTTTTCCAGGGAGAAGTGCGTATACGCACGGAAGGGTGAATCCGTTCACGGAGCAATGGGTTGTGTGGGGTTGCGGCCAGAGCAGCGGGGCGATCTTGAACGTCCCGTCTGCGAACCAGACCTCGCACGGAGGGGGCGGGGCGAGGAAGGCGAGGACGACGGCCAGGAGGAGGAGGATGAGGAGGAAGACGGGGACAACGACGACCACGAGGAGGAGGAGGAGGAGGAGGAGGAGGAGGAGGAGGGCCAGATGCGCCTGTGAGGAACGCAGCGCTCGCAGGCACGCTGGCGAGCCAAAGAGCACCATCCTCGAGTCCCCCGGGCCGCTGTCGTAGAGCACGACGTCCGTGCCCTGCACCTGCAGCGGGCTGGGCCACCGCAGGGAGTGGAGGCAGGCGAACTCGCCCTTGGCCTCCCCCTCCGCCCGGCGGCGCTGCACGTCCCAAGTCCGGACGTTCCATGATTACGAGCCTCTTCAGGGCCTCTGTGGACGGCGCGCCCTCGACAGCGCCTTCGGTGAGGTCCACCAGCGCCGAGGCCGCCAAGGAGACCGCCGGTGCCAGAGGCTGTGCCTTAGCCGCCTTACGCACCTCCGCCTTCAACTGCAGCGCCGCCACCTTGTGCGGACAAGGCAGGTGGTTGTGCTCCCCGACAACTCGAGCGATGAGGCCGCCGCCCGTCTTGAGGGAGCGGCAGCTGGCCTTGCAGCCAGCGGTCTCGCAGGACCAGTGCCACTCCGAATGCTTCATGACGTGCTTGAACCAGAAGGTGTACGCGTCGTGCACCAGTTTCGTGCCCCCCCGGCTTGTTGGCAGGAGGTAAGTTGTCGGCAGCGCCGGGGGGGCCGCGGCCTGTGCAGGGGCAGGCGGTGCCGCGTCTGGAGAGTCGGGGACGTCGATCGCCTGCGGCGCCACGGGCGCCGGGCCCGGAGCCGCGCGGCCTCGGCGGGCAGGGCCACTGCCGTCAGGGGCGGCCGCAAATGGCCGCTTGCGAACCGGGGAGGGGCGCATGGCGCCAGGCCCGGACATTTCGGCGAAAACGCAAAGCCCCGAGCGGAGCCGGCAGGCGGCTGCGGGCAGAGGCATGCGAGAGACCCCGAGGGTTCTCGAGGCGAGAACCCTAACAATCGGGTCGGGTCGGGTCGGGCGGACCCTAACGGGCGGGTTGGGTCGGGACGGGCGGGCGGACCCTAACGGGCGGGTCGGGTCGGGCGGGCGGAACATGAAAGTGTGGTGCATGATCGAGTGGGCACGCGAGAGCCCTAACGGGCGGTCGGGTCGGGTCGGGCGGACCCTGACGGGCGGGTCCGGTCGGGCGGGCGGGACATTAAAGTGTGGTGCATGTGATCGAGAAGGCACGTGAGAACCCTAACGGTCGGGTCGGGTCGGGTCGGGCGGACCCTAACGGGCGGATCGGGTCGGGACGGGCGGGCGGACCCTAACGGGCGGGGTGGGGTCGGGCGGGCGGAACATTGAAGTGTGGTGCATAATCGAGAGAGCACGCACGAACCCTAACGGTCGGGTCGGGCGGACCCCAACGGGCGGGTCGGGTCGGGTCGGGACGGGCGGACCCTAACGGGCGGGTCGGGTCGGGTCGGGTCCGGCGGCCCTAACCCTGTTCCCTCCTCCCTCCGTCCTGCCCTCCCTCAGCCACCTCCTCCACCACCTCCACCGCCACCCCTCCTCCCCCCTCCCCCACCACCTCCTCCTCCTCCTCCTCCTCCTCCTCCTCGTCCTGCCTTCTCCTCCTCCCTCCTCTCTCCTCCTCCTCCTCTCCTCCTCCTCCTCCTCCTGCTCCTCCTGCTCCTCCTGCTCCTCCTCCTCCTCCTGCTCCTCCTCCTCCTCCTCCTCCTCCTCCTCCTCCTCCTCTCCTCCTCCTCCGCCTCCCCCCATCATCCTCGTCATTCTCCTCCTCCTCCTCCTCCTCCTCCTCCTCCTCCTCCTCCTCCACCTCCTCCTCCTGCACCTCCTCCAGCAGCCGGGCGAAAGCAGCCGGGCGAACGCAGCCGGGCGAAACCAGCCGGGCGAAACCAGCCCGGGCGAAAGCAGCGTCGGGCGAAACCAGCCCGGGCGAAACCAGCGCTGGGCGAGACCAGCAGGGCGAAACCAGCCGGGCGAAACCAGCCCCGGGCGAAACCAGCGTTTGCCCTTCCCTTTCGGGGAGTGGTTTACACCTTCCCCTACCCCCTCCCCTGGGCCTGGACGGGGGGTTCCGCGAACGGTCAGGGCGTCCAAAACGGCCTCGGCCAGGAAGCCAAAATCATTGGTATCCGCCGGCCCCCTTGTAGGGCCACCAGGCTGTAGGCCGAAGGTACGCAGTTTCCTGTACCAGTTGCAGCTTCCAGTTTCCACTCTTACAGTTCTGTTTCTTTCTTCTTATTGTTCCTTGTTGATGGACCGCGCGAGGGGGGGAGGCCCAAAACGGGCATTTTACCACGCCCTGAACTTGTTGTCTGAATTGCGGGGGGCACCCGTCACGCAGATCGGCGGGGTCAGGGTCCAAAAACACATGGGATTTGCCACATTTCTGAAATTCGGTGGCGCCCCTCACGCAGATCGGCGGGGTCAGGGTCAAAAACACACAGGGGATTTGCCACATTTCTAAAATTCGCTGGCACTCCTCACGCAGATCGGCCGGGTCAGGGTCCGGTCCAAAAACACATGGGATTTGAGACATTTCTGAAATTCGGTCGCACCCGTCACGCAGATCAGCGGGGTCAGGGTGCAAAAACACAAAGGATTTGCTACATTGCTGAAATACGCTGGCACCCCTCACGCAGATCGGCGGGTCAGGGTCCAAAAACACATTGGATTTGCCATCTGTCTGAAATTCGGCGGCACCCCTCACGAAGATCGGCAGGGTCAGGGTCCAAAAACATAGGGGATTTGTCTAAAATCCAGCGGCACCCCTCACGCAGATCGGCAGGGTCAGGGTCCAAACGCACAGGAGATTTGCCACATTTCTGAAATTCGGCGGCACCCCTCACGCAGATCGGCAGGGTCAGGGTCAAAAAACAAAGGGGATTTGCCGCATTTCTGAAATTCGGTGGTACCCGTGATGCAGATCCGTAGGGTCAGGGTCGAAAAACAAACAGGTCCCGACACAGCTTCACGGCGGCGCCCAGACCTCATGATTTAGCTTTTGCATCTCCCATTATCCAAGACAGGGGGCCAGCGGCATGAGGCGAAGCCCTTACGGATAACAAGTGCTTTGGCCCCATGTTGGCCTCTTGGGGGGGCGGCTCTAATCGAGACCCCCCTTCTTTGATCGATCTCCTCCGAGATGGCCCCACGAGCGCTCCCAAGGCTCCCAAGGGCGCCCCAAGAGGGGGCCAGGAGGCCCCAAGAGGCCCCCAAGAGGCCCCCAGGATGCCCCCAAGAGGCTCCCAATAGACCCCCAAGAGGCCCCAAGAGGCCCCCCAGAGGAACCGAAGACGCTCCAATAGGCTTCGGCGACAATGCCCAAACCATTGATTTTACTTAGGGTTTGGCCACATCTTAGCCTCCTGGGGGGGGCACTGCTTAAGATTACTCCAAGAGCGCCTGGGAGAGCCCAAGATGACCTCCAAGATGGCTCAAGATATCCCAAGATGCCTCAAGATGGCTCCCACGATGCTCCAAGAGGCCCCAAGACCGCTCCAAGACGGCTCCAAGTTGCCAAAGAGCTCCCCCAGGAGGCCCCGAAGAGGCCAACATCCCTCCAACACCTTGGGGAACATCAATGTGGTTGGCTTTCTCGCCTTTTCGCTTCCGATGGCCATCCGAGGCCTCAAGATGGCTCCAAGATGGCCCAAGAAGGCTCCAAGAGCACTCCCAAGGTTCCCAAGAGCGTCCCAAGAGGGCCCCGAGAGGCGTCCAGACGGCCCCAAGAGGCCTCAAGAGGCGCCCAAGAGGCCTCCAAGAGGCTCCCCAGAGACCCCCAAGAGGCCCCAAGAGGCTCTCCGAGGCACCCAAGACGCTCTAAGAGGCGTCCAGGACCGCCAAGAGGCCCCAAAGACGCTCCATGAGGCCTCCACTGGGGGACCCTTCCTCTGTGTGCTGCCCACTTCCCTGATCGAGGCAATTCCTCTGGGTGGGAAAAAAACATCCCAGAAGTAAAAACGCACTGGCGAGAAGCGGAGAAGGTGGGCTGGTGGGGTTACGCGAAGTGTCTGGAATTTGCCTCGTTGGCGACCAACTGTCAATACGGATAAGCGTTGCCAGCGTGTTGCTTTGATGGGTAGTGTGGGAGGGTCAGGTAGGAGTGGCTATTGAGCGGCTAGGTGGCTAGGTGGCAGGGTGGGAGTGTATACTGATAGCGAATACACGTCGGTTGGAAGAAGTACGTAAACACCTAGAGTAGGAAGGCGGATCCAATAGATTAGGTCCAGGTCCTCCCCCCAAAAAAAAACCAAACACCGCAAAAACAGATCGGCCCTTGAAATAGGAAGACGCTTGAAGTAGATTGTGATCTGGGAATCCGAGAATACATATTTTCAACGACCGACGCGTAAGGATATCGAGAAGGAAGAGGAGGGTGAGCTTCCTACAGATCTCAGACGACTTGGCACCTGAATCGTCAGCTCGTCGTTGACGGACCTCCCATGACGAGGGGGATACTCGCAAGCAGCGTGGCGACCCGGCACGGGAGCGCAGGCATGACCCCCCCCCACACACTGCAAACAATTTGCCACCGGGGAAAAAGGGGGAAGGTGACGTATCGAAGCAGAGGCCGAGCGATTTGTGTGCTGTACATCGCGGGCGAAGAGGGGAGAGCGGGGCGCGCGATGGCGAGCAGCGGGGAAAGGGACACGCGGCCATGAACGCCGGGCACGGCTGGCGGGCGCCGACCTCGGTGCTGACATCGTTGCGCGCACAACCGCGGCCAGTTCACAAAGCTGCACGCAGCCGCGTGCCACGCCGCTGCTCCGCGCCCGCCTCCGCTTGACCTTGCCCTTGCTCGTCTGACCCCTGCCGTCGGCCGACCCATCGCTGGCAGTTTCGTCGCCGGGGTCATCAGAACCCAAAGGCGGCGAAGGCACCACCACCAACACGCATTCTTGGCGCCTCTGTCACGCTGTCCCCTGCCTCGTCGGCGCCTCCGCCTGGCCCTCGGCCGCGGCGCCTGCCCCCAGGGGGGGGGCAGTCCTGGGCGGGCTCGCTTGCTGCCTCGGAGGCGTCGCCCAGGACGATCGCCTGCGAGGCGTCGCCAAGCCTGCCCACCTCCGTGGGCGGCCCGCACATGGCGCCAGAGGTCTACTCACCAGACACCTTCGCTCTCCCAAACCTCCCAGCCATTCACCTTGGAACCCTCGGGCGCCAAGACAACGTCCATCCCGGCCTCCACGCTCTTGCAAGGGGTCGTCGCAGAGACGATGCCGGAACCTGTCTCAAGCCCACCGGGCAAGGAGCATTCCCCCTTTTTCTAATGCAGCTGCTGGCAGCACCCTGGCAATTATGAGCTGCGGGTGCTTTCCCTCCGCGCTTGGCCGAGGCGTTTTGCGGCTGCCACCGCGGTGCGAAGCAATCGGCGGCAGCGTGCAGGAAAGACTCAACCTAGGATGTGCACTAAAATCGCCAAACGAGCACACGCCACAACGTACGCATCGACCTCGCTCGGCAGAGCCGCCCAGATCGGGCAAAATGCTGCACGTGGGGACGGGATGCGGCGGGAAACCAAAATGCACAAGATAATCCGAGGGAGCGGGGGAGGATGAGGGGGGAAGGGAGAAGGAAGTGGAAAATGAGGGCAAGGGCAAGGCGCTCGGCTGTTCGGCCTACTTTGCAACGCACCACCGAAAGGAATATCGACCAGGCCCTGCCAGCATGCTGCCAAGCAGGAATGGGATGACCAGGACGCGAGCAACATCAGAAGCACAAGCGTGGCGAGGCGCCGCGAGACCGCATGACTCGACGACTCCACTGGTCCCATCACGACATACGCTGACGTTACTGGACCGGACCGCGCACCTGACGACATTGCCGCTCGCGGCGCGAGTCACAACGTCCACGGCACGACCACCATGTTCATGATCGCTTGAGCAGCCGACCCATGAACGTAACACACACGCACAGACACGAACACAAAAAAACACAAACACACACACGCCCGCACACGTGTACGTATACCTTTCCTCTGGCGTGCCGATGGCATGCAGACTGCAGTTCACAAGGTAGGAGGGCGGAGTACTCTCAGACACACACACACACACACACGCACAGAACATAGGTTGCGGACGGGCATCCCGTTGCACCCCAAACGAAAAATTAATGTGCCACCATATCTTGAGCAAGCAGTCGGGTGCTCCAAGGATCGTGCACGTTTGAGTGGTAGAGGGCTTGTAGGTCAGGACTGCGACACTGTGCGCTAACCGACCGTTGCGGCCCCGCCTTTGTGGCAGGGGAGTGGCCCGGACGCCTGGTGGGGGCGAGATCTCGGTGGCTTTGGGGGCTGCCACTCGAGCGCATGCCGTTCGCAGAAATCTCCCCCCTCCCCAGTCGGCGCGCCCCTCCGGCAGAGACATCGCCCCCGTCGTGGTCGGGGGTGGGGGGGGGGTCATCTTGGGGCCCCCTGGCCGCCCCCCTCCCTGCGGACCCTGCCCCGGCTGCGCACCCTGCCTGCAGGCGTTCCGTCCAGATGTTCGCCGTGCGCCCACCGCCCCGCCTTCGAGTGGGCCCCAACCCCTCTGCGCTCCCGACGCAACAGCCCGCCCGCCCGCGCGCGCGCCTGCACGGACGATGGCGTCCTGGACCTCGCGCTCGCAGAGCCTGCTGTCGTTGCCGGTGTCCATCTCGACGAACCGCTTGCGCAGCTCCGCGTCGCTGCCGAGGCCCTTCCGAAGCCCGCGGCGCGGAGGGGCCCCCCGGAGAGCCCGCAGACGAGCCTCTTGACCAGCCTGACCAAGACAGGACAGGGGCTGAGATAAGGAGGAGGATCAGCAGCAGCATGCGCAAGAGGAGCAGGAGGAGAAAGTTAATGAGGGCCTCCCATGTAGAGAACCCCTTTTTGCAGGTTCCCGTTTTGATGGCAGTTCCACGGTGGAGTTCCCACGTCATTTTCCGAAGCTGCCAACGCGCATAGGCATGCGCGTCACCTTCGCGGTGTCCCTCCTCCTCCTCCTCCTCTGGCTCGTCCTCGTCCCCTACGCGGTCGACCCCGTGGCACATTGGTCATGCCCCTCTCTCAACATCCGCAATCGTGAAAATCGCGCAGCAGAAGTACTCTTATGCGAAATCAACCTTGGGAACGAAGCCTTTGGTTCAATGGCTAGAGATCCTTGCTGAGCCTAAGGAGGAGCCGAAGGACTCATCCAACAAACTCTGAACGCCTGCAAAACCAAACGCGTTCCTTATTACATCGCAGCGGCCTGCAACGTTGTAGGAATAATCCCAACCAGACTTATCGACTCCGTCTCCATTCAGAGGAATTATACCGATACCGCTACCCTTCCCTCGCAGTCATAGCTAGATTCGCTGGTCAGAGCGCGCCCGAGGAGAGGCCCAAGGAGCAGCGGCATCGATATCGTTTTGCTTCCCCATCCCTCTGCGCATGTTGATCTATGCCAGACCGAGCTGTGAGGGCTCCTGAACCCGAAGCGGGGCGAAGACACCAATGGTGTTCTGTTGCTTCGAGGCGCTACATGTGCTATGGACATTCATCGTATGCCCCCAACTCCTTCGGATGCTCCTCCTCCTCCTCCTCCTCATCACGATGCTGATGCTGCTGCTCCTGCTACTGCTGCTCCTGCTCATGCTTCTCCTCCTCCTCCTCCTTCTCCTCCCCCTCCTCCTCCTCATCATCATCGTCATCATCATCATCACCATCATCACCATCATCATCATCATCAACAGCATCATCAGTATCATCATCATCATCATCAGCATCATCATTATCATCATCAGCATCATCATCATAATCATAGTCACCATCAGCAAGAGCAGCATCATCATCAGCAGGAGCATAATCACATACCGATCATCACCATCATCATCACCATTATCATCAACAACAACGTCATCAGCAGCATCATCATCACCACCATCATCATCATCATAATAGCCATCATCACATCACCAACAGCAACAACCTCAACATTAGCATGATCATCATCATGATCAGCATCATGACCATCATCATCATCATCATCATCATCATCATCATCATCATCATCATCATCAGCATCATCACCATCATCACCATTTTCAGCATCGTCGTCGTCGCCGTCATCATCACGGCGATGCTGTTTCTCCTCCGCTTCTCCAACTCCTCCTCCTCATCATCATCATCCTCCTCCTCCTCTTCCCGCTTCCAACTCCTTCTCCTCCTCCTCCT
Organism: Prorocentrum cordatum; assembly: GCA_963575745.1. Lineage (NCBI taxonomy): Eukaryota > Dinophyceae > Prorocentrales > Prorocentraceae > Prorocentrum > Prorocentrum cordatum. The sequence continues at coordinate 963,780 of CAUYUJ010021726.1, read as the reverse complement.
CCTCACGATCAACCCCCGACACACCCAGGACACGCCCTGGAGCGCGTTCTGACCTGGATGTCGAGGCGAACGCAGCCGTGGCGACAAGAGGCCCCCCGAAGGTCCGAGAAACATGGCGAAACACGCCAACTCCCCCCACTTAGCATAGGGGGAAACGGGTCCTGGACCCCAAGGCCTTCCCCCAGGACGAGATCTTCATCTTCAACCGTCTTCAAACAGTCCTGGGGCCCATGGGCCCCGAGAGCCCGGAAACGGTTCAAACCCTTAGGACCAGTTTCCCTCAGGACCCGCTTCTCACATGGCGACCCACCCTCCCCGCCCATCCCTCATCAAACATTTGACATCTTGACTTTGTTCCTGACGCGGGCCCCCTGACCTCTCGACCCCTTCCTGGGGACCGCTCTCTCGTCCCCGTTCTTCGTCCGACAGCCCCGCGGCACCCAAGGCGAAGCCGAAACGGAAGAAAGCCTACAGCATGCACGAGAAATAGGAAACCGGCCTGCATGCAGGTGCCCCACGACAAGTTTTTATCCCCCGATGGCCCCTGAGACCCACACAAGCTCCAGAGCACCCTGGCGCTATCAAAGCTTGACGAACATGTGCCCCTAGGTTTCTTACAGTGGAGGCCAGTCCACAAGAAACCTTCCACAAGAAACCCAAGCCTGAGAACCCAGGACGTCCATGGATGTTTGGTGTGGGAACGTCACGCTTTCCATCGCAAAAGCACCGAAACCCAAGAAACCCAGGGCACCCTGGAGGCAAGAAGGGTGTTTCTTGGCATAGGCCTCCACTGTATGGCAAGATATCTTACCGAATGCGTCTACTGTACCATCGGTGTTTCCTGTGGCGCTGGAGATTCAGATCTCCTCCTCCTCCCTCCACCCTCCCCTTCGTCGCCACGGGCGACGCCTACAGGCGCCGCCGAAAGTCGCCGCTCGCACTCCTCCCCTTAGAAAGGAGGGGGGAGGGAATCGGAAGCTCCTGTGGAATAGCAAGAATTCACAACCATAAACTTTCGGAGATCCGTGCGAACTTCTTGGATCGGCGCTGGGGCCCCCCCGCGGCGCCTCCGGCGCCGCCGCTGGCGCGCTCCGCACGCCAAGGAGGTGCGTACAATGCCAATCCAAGAACTCGGCGCGGAGCTTCACAAATATGTCTATGCCGTTTTTCTTACGCGATGCTGGTTCGGTTCGGTTCGGTCCGAAATCATCGGTGGCCCCGTCCTGCAGGGCGGGGAAAGGGAAATTCTCGAAGACGTCTTCGGGTATCCGCTCGTGCACCCGGCCGCACTCGCAGGCCTTGTACATACACTTGGGGCGCCTCGGGACGGAGCTCGCAGATCCAAATAGCGAGAGCATTCGTATAATGGCAGGCAGACCCAAGTGCTGTGAAGCAGAATACATGAGGTGGAAAACAAGCTTGAGAAAAACTGCTGACGGACAGCACAAGTACAGAGCGCCGTGGGTGTATTGGATGTGCGAGTCTCGCTGGGTGCACTAGGCGTTGGGGAGATACTTCGAGTATCGGTATTGCTGAATGTGCTGGCCGTGCTGGGCATGCCGAACGTGCTAGACGCATTCATTGCGCCACCAGTGCTGAAGACGACACTACACTTCTGGATAATGATAGACTCGCCACGGGGCATAGTCAAAACGGCTGCACAGTGCCAGCATGCAGGCAATATGTGAAGTCAAAACGCATCCGCAGACACATTGGCCTACAATCTCTCATACTGCAGAAACAAATGTTTAGAACAAGTCACAAGCAATGCCTACACGCTTACACCAAGGGTCTCTAACCTGACTTCTGTTGCGAGCTGTGCTCGTCAAGCGTACAATCGCTATGTTCCCGCCCGTTCTTTCATCGTTCTCGTTGGGACCCCATTGCTGGGACCGCGAAGACTGCACCGCACGAATTGCACCGCACAAGTTGCACAACTTAAATTGCTATGCTTGTAATCTCCTCTGTTTGGGATGACAGACAAATCCGCACCCCTTGGTGCATTGTTCTTATCGCATTATTCCGAACGATCGTCCATGGCAAAACCAAATACTAGCATCCAAGCCAGGCCGGTATCGACACCCCCCCATCTCCTGCAAGCGATCTCATGCGGTGCGCATGCGGTGATTCGAAAACTATTGTCCTCTCAGAATGCCTTGCGCAACCGCGCTACGGGGCACATGCACGCACAGCAGCGCGCGCACGTCAAAACCCTTCAAAACCAAGCTTCTTGTTTTTCAACAGCTTCAAAACACTGCTTGTCCTCAACTCTCCAAAACAATGGTTTCTGAACCGCGAGACTTGCAGGAATTCTGCGCGCGCAGTCGCTGGAATGATGAGAACTTTAAAAAATCCTGAGCCATTCCGCCGAAGGATACCATGTGGGGGGGGGGGGCAGGCACTCGCGCGCGCATGTCCAAAGCGGTCTCCCATCATCGCGCGCCCACCAATTTTGCCAACTAATGCAATGCAGGCCACACGCGCACGCTTCCGCGCGCGAAAATCGAAAACCATCCAGAATCAATGCATGTTCAACCAGTTCAGGACAGAGGCGCTCATCAACATACGAGCCCACTTTGTTGCAAGTAGGAAACAGCATCAAGATGCCTGGATTTCTCCCCGGTGCGCACTTTATCATCACTCTCATCAGCACAATCGCTACTACCAACATCAACGTGAACGTTGACATCTGAAGCACCATCATCAACACCGTCGGGATGATCATTGGAGTTGTCTGCGCGGTGGAGTTCCACGCGCCAATGCGCTCCTCAAAATCATGGCCATGTGATCTGTGCCGGCAGGATGTTGCGGGTGGGAGGGTGGGACATTTGCACGAGCACAGGAGCCGACGATTGCCAGTCCCACACGTGGACTCTCCAGTCCAGAAAGAAAAAAACCACTCTTTCCCCCCCGCGGTTGTCGACCCACCCCCCTGGGATACTGCCAATTACATACGATTCTCCCTCACCGCTTATTTTTCATTCCATTCCAGCCAACCGGTTACGCCCTCCCCTCATCTTCTTTGCCATATTATTATATACACGCACACTCGCAGATCTCATAACATCATTTTTCGAAGTCCGCTGCAACAGAAGACCAACAACAAACGCACGAAATCTTCACGCGCGCACAAGTCGAAATCATACCAAACACGACCGTGCTGTAAACATTTCAACATTTGCACATACAGCACCCTTGGGTTGTCCAGGACAAATTTTGCATCAGCCTTGTGCGTGCGCACTTGCTGAAATCATAAATTAGAGAAGCATCTTACATAGCTTAGCAATCATGCCCAAAAACCGTAACTCAATTTCACAACGTGATGCATCCGCGTTCATCCAGCAAGCACCCAGTTGACGAATCCGTATCGAATAACGCCATGCGGGCAACGCACGCGGGCCGCCACTGAGCATCGTGTATCCGATTCCTATCCCCAACGGCGTGGCCTGGGCCCCTCTGGCCGATTCGCCCCCCTAGACCGGGATATAGGCCGTTCCCTTCGGGTTTCGAAAGGTATATCCTCAACTGGGGTTCTGAGATGTTAGAGGTCTGGATGGAGATGGGGATGGGGATGGAGAGGGGGGTTCGGTTAAACGATACTGAGCCACTCGCGTCTCGAAATCTCTAAAAAACTTGTTGATGTCCGAGCCATTTCAAAACAGAGATCTTCAAGACCGTGTGAAAAACAAATACTGTTCAACCAACAATTTGCTGGCGTTCTTGGGTTCCCGCGCGCGCAGCTGCTTGCCATCACCCGCATCAGCGCCGCCGTGTCACGTCTTCGTCAACAACAGTTGCCATCAGTCCCACAGTGACCATTCAAACACCTTTACTACGGACACATACACATCACCATCGTCATCGTCGTCACCAGCAGCGGCGCCGCCAGTGGCCTTGCCGCCGTCACCATCACCATCACCATCACCATCATCATCATCATCATCATCATCATCATCATCATCATCATCATCATCATCATCATCATCATCATCATCATCAGCATTATCATCATCATCACAACACCCACCAGCACTACTGTCATCATAGCAGTATCATAGCTGCCGATGTTTGTCGGCGTCGTTAGAATACCGCGCCCGCCGGAGTCACCGGACCGCATTGAAGTGCCCCCGCGACAGCGCAGCCTTTGAGACGCACTCGGAAGTTGCCAACGGTAAGCGTCACCACGGCCACATCGGTTGTTCCAATTCAGCTGACTGCTACACGCACGAGCTTGCGCCCGTCAGCGCGGGCGCAGAGGATGCCCCAGCCTGGGCCAAGCAGTCATCGCAATCGCGGCCGCATGGGTTGGAACAACAAGTTGCGGGTGGGCGGGTGGGGTGACTGCGCGAGCACTGGAGTTGACAACTCATGAGTTGGCAACAGATTGTACGTGGCGCGTGGCACACATATTGCATCTCATGCGTTGCACCCAATCCGTCGGACGCCACACACTCGCACATTACACCGCATATTCGCCACCGTGCATGTGGCACGCTGGGGCATGGCACAGTTCGCTAGCTGTCTACGAAGATGTCTTACAATTTTCTAGAAGCGTCCAAACCCTCATTCGCCGCAAGTCGTGGTAGAAATCGCCCTAACCGCCGCTACCGCTGTCCTTCCCGCCACCGACGCCACCACCACCTGCACCACCACGAAAACCACAACAAGCAATACCGCAAACATCACCACAATCACAACCACAAGAGCCGCCGCAATCTGAACCTCAACATGAAGCACAGTTTGACGCCGACCAGAGAACGAGCAGGAACGAGCGGATCCAGCTCTGTTTTTGCACCTGGCGCTTCACGACGGTACCTGGGGTGGGCTCAACGAAGTCGCCTCGATCATTCCCCCCCTCTTCCATATCCCCGTACGTCTTTAATGGTATGTGGCGACCTGGCCCTCTGCGACAGCAAGCACGCTCCAACACGGATCGGAGAGACAACACGTCCCGCCCATGCCAGCTTGAAAGGGCCGTGCAATGGGAACTGCATCGGCACATGCGAGCCGACGTGCATGTTTCAAGACGCTGCCACTGAACCTAAGAGTCAAGAATCTCCACGAAGTGACCTGCCGAGGGGGCACGCACATCGCAACTCCACTGCTGCTGCACGCGGATTGCCGCAGAGAGTGGGGGAGGGACTGCTTCGGGAGGGAGAGCGCAGAGTGCAAGGTGCAGGGGGGGGGATCAGAGAGGAGAGGAGGGTCGGGAAGCGTCACAAGGAAGGAGATCGACCGCCAAGACGAGCGCGGGGTGACAACAGATCGGCAAGAACAGGCTCGGCTGACGGGAAAACTGAGGACGGGCAGAGCGGGCCTTCCACGGATGGCCAGATTGTAGAAGTAACAGTGGTTCGAAAATTGCGCCTCCGCAGCCCTGCTCCACCACACCTCTTATCCAGCTCTGCCCGCCCTTTCTATGGCCGCTTGTGACCTCATCCGTTCCCCCTGCCTGCTGACGCCATCGGGCCCCTCGCAAGCTGCAACGCCACGACGGCTGCCACGCTGACCGGGTACACCCGATGCCGAACTATTCGGCGCCAAATGGGGATTGGCACAGTTAGCGCAACCGTGACTGCGCAGTCTACTTCGGGTACCTGTCGGTTTCTGGGTCTGGATATGGGCACGTCTGCTGTTATATGTATGTTGCAGGGCGCCCGCATGGGTACGGGACGTTGTTTTGGTATCAGAATGCGTCTGAATGAGAGGTGCTGGCGTGCTAATTGGACGTGGGATATGTGTACGGATTTTGCCATGAGAGGCTCGTAGACCATATCCTCAATATGGTTCATCACATATGGTTGAATCAAGCAGCCCGCGCCGCGATACAATTCAAGATGTGCAATCGACTGGAAGTCTCTGCATTATGCCGTGCGCGTCAAATTCTTTCGTGCCGCTGAGATAGTCGTGTTGACTTCGCCTCAATGGTCCGCTCTCGTGCGGTATGTGCACGGAGGCCCGAGACCGGGCTTCGTGAGCGGACACACTGATTTAGACGGGCGCGACGACGGCGTGCGCGTCTGAGCTACGTGGGAACCTTGGCCTCGAACCACAATTGCAATTGATCCCACGGCGCCGTCCGAACGAAAGAAAGGCGTGAGCGTTTTCACAAGGCTGCTCGCATCGCTGGCACAACCAAAGAGAACAACAGAGCAGGCACTGGCGCAACGCTCCTGACAATCCGATGGCGTCAAGAAGCCCCAAAACGGAAATGTCAACTTGTGGTCGGCGGCCATACCATCGTCCTGCTAAAACACCCTCGTTGCCGTCCCCGCCCCGCCCCCGAGCCAGGTTTTAGATTATGTGTCCCTCTCCGCCCTTCTTTGAGATCCGTCGAACCAGTTCTGTCGACGCTCACCTACCTCCTCTTGTGCCTGCTGCTGCTGCTGCTGCTGCTGCTGCTGCTGCTCCTGCTCCTGCTCCTGCTCCTGCTCCTCCTCCTGCTCCTCCTCCTCCTCCTCCTCTCCTCCCTCCCTCCTCGCCACATCTCCGTCTTTTGCCCGGGCAACTGATTATGCTCTTGCTCCTGCTGCTCATCTTGCTCCTCCTGCTCATCTTGCTCCTTCGCCCACATAGGTTTTGGACCCTCTTCGACAATTTTGCGGGCCCGCGGAGAGGCCTCCGAAGTCCACCCAACGCGGTCCTCGCGGTCGCTGCTCGCGATAACCACGGCAAGACAAGGTGAGCAGAATCGGTGCCCGTGCCCCACATGTTCATGCGGGAGCGAACTCGACATGGAGCTGGCGCGCAGTACCACGCTGGCTTGGAACACAAGGGCACCAGAGCACCCAGAGCCTGCCGCCCCCAGCAGCCTTGGCGTCTGGCTCATCGTCCAGTGCATCGATGAGCTCGCTTATCTGCCTGGTGAAATATTTAAGCGCGCCACGTCGCTCGAGCGAATGATGGCACCAGAAGCACACACGTTCCCGCTCTCTCCTTCTCTCTCTCTCTCTCTCTCGCTCCTTCTCTCTATCTCTCTTTCTATGTCTTTCGATCCCTCCAGGGGTACCCACAGATGCCAGCTATGGCAAATTCAACACTGCGCTGCAGGAAGATACTGCGCGAGACCAACTCGAATATGTAGATCACGAGGCGGCATAATGCCGGACACAAGCGGGCAACCACCGGCCACGGCAACTTTACAACAACATAGCTGCCCTCAGCTAGACAGCCACAGGCTACCACATGCCAGGTAGCTTCATCTAATCCTGACGTTCAGCAACACCAGAATTCGTGGAATCCTGAAGCGCAGCCCCACCAGAGTCCACGAGGCACCACCATCCACACGCCACGGCAATCTCGTGGAATGCTGGCTTCGTACACTGCCATAGCGGACTCAAGAGATACAGTCTCCGATGCAGAGAGCATCGAGTGACCTAGAATCCTCTCACTGGTTGTCGAACATTGTGATGAACACATCGACAATGAGACGCCACTAGTGGCCACGAGCCAACAAACCGCACCCCCAAGCAACGGGGCCACGAGGGGTTCTGGGTCGACGGGGGTTATGGGTCGACGGGGCCGTAGCAATTTCTGCAAATACTGAGCCCCACACCCTGGGCCCCGAGGCAACGAGGGATCACGAGGCTCTGGGGCCACACTGCGGCAGATCTTGAAAGCACCCCTGGGAAGCAAGGGAACGCGAAGCACGAGGGACTACGGAGCAGCGGGTCAATTACATCTTCGTCGAACTCTGAATCGCGCCCCGGGGCAACAGAGCCGCGCCGTGCGGGGCCTACAGGCGCAACGCGGCAGCGGAGCCATGGAAGCGTTGACAACTCCTGATGTGCACTCCTCCCCCCGTCTGAACGAGACGCGAAAAAAGCTAAAATTATTCCTGTTCGGAATCGGAAAGGCACGACAAGCTACACTGGGGGGGAGAGAACAATCCCGCCCGTCCGCCCGGGGGGGGGGGGGAAGCGAGTTGCGAGTCCGATCTCTTTTTCTAGGACTGGCCGAAGCGCGAGCGAGGCCCCCTCTGCAGATCACGAGCGTTGTGGTCCGGCGCCGTACTCCACGCTGGTGAGACCCGCCCTGCCCGGAGGCGGGGGTCCCACCGCTCAAAGCTCGCGTCCGTGGGGCCCACCCTGCGTCAAACGCAAGATTGGCGCCCGCAGGGCCCGCCTGGCCCGGAGGCGGGGGCCCACCGACGGCGTCCCCCCGCGGACGGGAAGAGGGGTGAAGCCCGGAGGGCCTCGGGCCAGAGCCAACTCCAACCCGCCGCCGGAGCGGCTTGGTGAAACATATCAAATCACACAGGGCTTGCCCTCACTCATCTCCGTCCACTGGGGTCGAGCGGGCGGGGAAAATGGAACCCTCGCCAACGGAGCCCAGGAGGGGCGGAGTGAGCCCAGAGGCCTGGAGCCAAAATGAGCTCACGGAGGGGAGCCGTGTGCTGGGGCGGCCCCATTAGCTTTGTCTGTGGCTGTACAATGCCCTCCTGGTCCCGCGGCATTGTGGAAACCTCTCCGGGGCTTGTGGAACTCACACCCGGGGTCCCCCCCCCTTTCGGGGTTTGTGGAACTCCCCCCCTGGGTTTGTGGAAATCCTTCGGGTTTGTGGAACCCCCGCCCACAGGGTTGATGAACCCCCCCCCAGGGTTTGTGGAACTTCCCTGGGGGTTGTGGAACGCGAGCCCCAGTGTGGATTGCACGTACGTCCCGACAGACCACGGGCAGCACGGCAGACCCAAGCAAAACCCCGCCGTGCTAAGGGGGTCATTTCAGTAGTCATTGTGGCGACCTGGATGCTACACACGCTCACACACCACGAGATGGGCGGCAGACACATGCAGAACGAGGGGCTGTGGAGCGGGCCAATGGGAAAACCAGCCTGGCGTAGCTTCAAGCACCGCCCTCCCCCCCAGCTCCCCCCCAGACGCTTGTCCTCACAATTATGCGACTCTGTGAGAGCGGCCCAAAAGCTTTCCAGTGCCACATCAGCCCTGGCGAAGTGCTGCATCTCACCCCCAAGCAGCGAGGCCGCGAAGATCACGACGCCACAATCGGCAGCCTCGGCAAATCCTGAACGGGACCTCCCTGCGCGAGCATCCCTGAAATGCCACCAGGCACAAAGGCTCCGGGAGCTTCGGCAAGTCCTGAGCGGCTCAATCCAGCACCAGGGCCACGAAGGGCGACCTCGGGGCATGAGGTTCTGTGGCGATGGCACGATCGGCAGGCCCTGACACGCAACCAGAACATCAGAGATCCCCAGAGAAATCCGACATCGCAGCACAGGGCATCTGGGTCACGAGTGGCGGCCCAGGGCTGCAGTTGAATAATACATTGGGGCCATTGGCAAATCCTGGCACACGGCCAATGCTTTTAGTCATGGAACCAAGCGACTGTCGCAGCAAACAGATAGACCATGAGCCAAGGAAGAACAATATCAAATGCATGCCTTTGCTTCGGGCGATCCCTACCCAGCAACTGCTGCACATAGTTTCGAAGTCTGTCGCGCGTGACTCTGTAGCTTGATCTGCTACATAATTGCTGTTGTATGGGAATTGCACGTGATCCGTAAGAAAGGTCGGTGCGCATGTCCGTTCATGTGCAATGTGTGCACCTTAATTGCGCGGGTGATGCTTGTACGTACGTTTGTGATGTGTGGCAATATTCATCTCTATATATAAATATATGTATGTAGACACATTCATACATATGTATACATATATACGTGTGCGTCGCCAGAGCTGATGGTTTCTATATGGCTGTCACTGGTGTGGGTTACTGATCTGTCTTGCGAGTGAGTGCCATTCATGTGCGCTTGCTATTGCTGTATCCACGTAGTTTATGGCCGTGGTGTCTGGTGATGATATGTATTGGTAGTGTCTGTTTTGATGGTGGCAGCTTCGTGCATGTAGTTGTTGGGAATCGCTCATGTTAGATGCCTGTTACGGATGTACGTTATAGATGCGTGTGTGTGTGTGTGTGTGTGTGTTTGCCGGCAGCCAGAGTGTGGTGTATAGCCTCAGTATGAACTTGACACTGTCTTAATGCGGACGAATCTACAACATGTGATTATAGTGCATGTTCCGGACATGGGTTGCTCGCACATGCGACTGATCTATGTGGTTGATGTGTTGGCGTGTGTGTGTGTGCGTGTGCGCGTTTATTCGTGATGTGCGTCCTCCATGTGTTAACTGCATGTCGCTGGCGTGTTGCTGAGAGTGGCGTGTGTTTGGGTTGTATAGTATCGATGCGTGCTCCCAATGCGCGCCCATGTATGTTGCCTGCTATTTGTATGTTGTTGCTGAGGTAGCCTATTTTTGTACAGCATTGCAGTGTAATCGAAAAAACTGTGCTTGACATATGTTCTAAGTGCATGTTGTGCATGTGTGCCGTTTATGCGTGGTCTTGGTGCATGTCCTTAGGCTCTCGATTCATGGCGTTTGTGTATGGTTCTCATGTGAATTATTTGTCTGCCTCAGTGGTTTGTAGAATCGGTGCCTGCCGTTGGTATCTGTTCTTGATGCGTAACGTCGGCGACTGCTTTTGACATACTGTACATTCTTGAGGTCTGCGGTAGATGTCTGTGGACGGCGTGACGACGTGAGGCCTGTACGACGTGACGCCTCCTTGGTAGGGTTCGGCGAGGCGGGATCCCCAGAGACCACGGGGGACTCGCGAGGCCTGCCGGCCGTGTACGCCGGGTGGGCGTGGCGGGTCGGGAACTTTCCTCTCCAAACCTAACAGCCACAACATGTCGGGTGGGGATCTTGTCCGCCATCGGGACGCCTGTCCGAGGGAGCCTGGGAATTTTATACCTCAATGGTGGCACGTCGGGGCGGGACCTTTCCAGCCACCCTGGGACGAGCGCCCCCAGTGGCGAAGCTGGTTATGTTATGTCGCTCTCCTTTCACTACACCCACGAGGGGTCGTTGAGCCCTGACTGACGAAGGGAAATCCTGCATCGCACCCCACGAACTGTGGCCACGAGGGGCCACCAGGGCCGACAAGTGAACGCGAGCATTGCCCCATTCGTCAAATCATGACTCACCCGCGCGCCCCCTTGAAGCAGCGCCAGGGGGGTCCCTGACAGTCGCGTGATTTAGCGAAACGAATCCAACGCGAGCACCCAAATCTAGCGAGAAGCTCCCGCAATGCCCATCCCCGCAACTACTTATTCATACCAGATGCTCATGCACATCCCGTTGTCGCAAAGTGGCGCACTCTGATGAGGCAGAAACTTCCTGCCAATCTGCCCAGAGAAGCGCACGGAGAAAAGGCAGCATGCAAAATGCGTCCTCCCCCAATCAATACTCGATCTGCGAGACCCGGCGATACCATCCACAGAGCCGTCCGCGACCATGTGTATGAGGGCAACCACGGCGTTGCCAATCTGTTGGGGTGACGCATGTATGGTACAGTATGGATCAGTTTTTCTGCCGGTTGGAATGGATATCAGCACTGCATTTTGCAAACTATTCAGTTTCGTGACGCGGCGCTGACTGACGATGATGATGCTTCCTTTCCAAGATCCCTGGCCATATGCATGCTGCGGGTGCGGTTCAGAGCAATCTGGGGTCTGAAAAAAAAACTGACTCCCACCACTCCCATCCACTCACCTGTCATATCCACTGCGCCCATGCCAATGCGAGACACTGGAGCGCGCCAAGCAAGCTCGGAGCAGCACCTCAGCCATGTTGGTTGACGCGCGAGCAGATAAGTGCAAACATTCCTAAACTGGCGATGGTGAACTCAAACTTCCTCCTGTACCCATTGAGTTTTCACGTTGAAGTGCCCCTCTCGGGGTTCGCACTTGCACCTCAGACTGGGCTGTTGGCCCCCGCTCTACACCAACAACAATAACCATCCGTTTGAGACTGTTCGCTCTTACCTGCTCGCGTGCCACTCAACATGTATATCCAAGCCCTGAGTACCCACCATCTTCGTCTTAGATCGTGCACCCCTTTAGGATCTATCTTCGTTATCTGCCACGTGTAGTTGGCACAGCCGCTAGCACAAGGAAAGGGGGAGAGAAAAGAAAGGACAAGGGGGAGGGCGAATGATGCAGCACGAAAGAGATCAGCAGCATGGGGGGGTAGGACGGGAGGGCTGGGCGGGCTGGCCCTGACGAGCGGGTCGGGCGGGCGGGCCGATACGGCTGGGTCGGGCGAGCGGGTCGCTGAAGCGTCAGTCCGCATGAATCACGGGGAAGTGTCACGCGATAGCCCGAGTCCCAAACTTTCATCGTCAGAAAGTCCAAGGCGAGAGCGTGATTCCTGAGTGTCGAGCGCGCAAGGGGGGTCAACAATCAATATTCATTAGAAACGAGAATTCAGCGGTCCCCGCCCGATGCTTTCGCACGATTTGATCAAAAACGCGCTCCCGCGCAGGACAACCTTATATTTTGTCCAGGCAGCGAGCTCTCGCGTGGGACTTCCTAGCGACTTATTGACATACCGCGCCCTCGACACTCAAGAACCACGCTCTCGCTCTGGACGTCCTAACGATTAACACTTGGGAATTGCGCTATCGCTCGGGACTTCGTCGCGATTCATGCAAGACTGACGCTTCACCGACCCGCCCACTCGACCCGGCCGACTGGTCCCGCCCTGCCCGACCCGCCCGTTAGGGCCCGCCCGCCCGACCGACCCGTCTGGTTCTGCCGGTTTCCCTGCTCCTGCATCCCTCCTGCTAATCTCTTTCGTGTTCCATCCGTCTTCCTCCTCCTTGTGCCTCCTCTCCTCCCCCACTTCCCGCGCTCCCGGTCTGCTCGCCGTATGTTTTGTCCTGTCTCCCTCCCCCTTCCTGTTATAAGGGCTGCGCCATCTACGCGAGGCAGACACACCCGCGACCCACCCCGCGCCCGCCCCCTCACTCTCATCCGCTACGGGGTGATGCGTGTGTGTATATATATATATATATATATATAACCTATGCGACCACCCGTCGGGTGGGGGGGACAGACCCACTTACTGGCAAAAGCGGCGGGTTAGATGATGACGATGCTGGGGACGCGCCCTCGAGATAGCGACGACGCGTGGTGACGACGTTGCGCTGCGATGTAATGTCACTATCGCCCCCGCCTTCGACCTTACTCGATCGATCCCACTATCGAACTCACGACCAGTCTTAGCTAGTGTACCAATGGATTCAGCGATCGACCCCAATGTGCTCGCCCGGGGAAGATCGCCTGTCCCGGCGAAATCTGCACGACCCGGGCAGGAGACGTCGCCTCACTGAGCGTCCGACGGCGCGGACACAACCCATGTCACAATCAACCTCACTGTCGATCTCACCTTTGACTTCACTATCCATCCCAATCTAGCGATCTCATTATGGATCTCACTGTCAGCTTTACTATCGATACCAAGGCGGGACACCCTAGGCCAGGGCCCGCCCACCGCCGACGGAACACCGACGGGACACCAACGGGACAGCAAAGAGACACCACAGGACACCGTGGCGGGACACCCACAGCCACCGTGCGCCCACCAGGGGCGGAGGGGCGGTCCACTGCATCCGAATCGCCCTAGCAACGGCGGGGTCATTCCTCTGGCGCGCCCACGCAGCTTCGCCTCGCCCGCACGCACGACACGAACACGAAACCGAAATCGACTTCCAGGTGGGAGGCTCTCCGTTCCACTGCGATCTCACCCTCAACCTCCGATACACAAGTCGCAACCCGCACTTGCGGATAAGAGTGAGGAAGCGGCGGGGACGTCGGCAGTCTGCGAGGCTCTGAAGAAGCCCGCCGCAGGCGCCTAATTTTTACATATTACACAACGGGCTCGCCGCGGGCGCCGACTGTTTCGTCAAAGCAATGTTGGTGGGTCGCAAGGTGGGTGGCGGGTTGGTCGCGGATGGGTCGCGTGTGGGTCGCAGGTGGGTCGAGGGCCGGGGGTCGCGGGTGGATCGCGGGTGGGTCGAGGGGTGGGTCGAGTCGCGGGTGGGTCGCGGGTGGGTAACGCATGGGTCGCGGGTGGGTCGCGACGACAAAAATTACGCTACCGAGGAACCCCACATACTTCTATATGGTTAGAGTGACGATAGCTAAGGTGAAGCATGGGAGAACGTCTCGTCTGGCTTGCGTCCCCCTGTGCCCTGAGCACGATCGGCACGGATAGCAAGCTTGCGTACCGATGTGCCCTGAGCACCACCGTCACGGATAGAGGCCGCCCTCAGGGACCACCTCCATGCGCATCCTCCCGTGGTGTCGAAAAAACGCCACGAATGCTGTGCCCTGGACGACCGTCACGGATAGGGGCCGCCCTCAGAGACCACCCCCTGCGCACCCCCTGTGTGGTCGAGAAAACGCCACGCCTGCTGTGCCCTGGGCGACCGTCACGCATAGCGGCCGCGGTCAGGGACCACCCCGTGCGCATCCCGTATGGTGTCGAGAATACGCCACGCCTGCTCACCCCGTGCGCACCCCCTGTGGTGTTGAGAAGACGCCACGCCTGCCGTGCCCTGGACGACTGTCACGGATAGCGGCCGCGCTCAGGGACCACCCTGAACGCACCCCCTGTGGTGTCGAGAATACGCCACGCCTGCTGTGCCCTGGACGACCGTCACGCATAGCGGCCGCGCTCAGGGACCACCCTGTGCGCACCCCTTGTGGTGTCGAGAATCTGCCATGCCTGGTAGGGCAAGGACGACCGTCACAGATAGCGGCCGCGGTCAGGGACCACCCCGTGCGCACCCCCGGTGGTGTCAAGAATACGCCACGCCTGCTGCGCCCTGGACGACTGTCACGGACAGCGGCCGCGCTCAGGGACCACCCCGTGCGCACCCCGTGTGGTGTCGAGAAAACGCCACGCCTGCTGTGCCCTGGACGACCGTCACGCATAGCTGCCGCACTCAGAGACCACCCCGTGCGCACCCCCTGTGGTGTCGAGAAAACGCCACGCCTGCTGTGCCCTGGACGACCGTCACGCATAGCGGCCGCGCTCAGGGACCACCCCGTGCGCACCCCCTGCGGTGTCGAGAAGACGCCACGCCTGCTGTGCCCTGGACGACTGTCACGGATAGCGGCCGCGCTCAGGGACCACCCCGTGCGCACCCCGCATGGTGTCGAGAATACGCCACGCCTGCTGTGCCCTGGACGGCTGTCACGCATAGCGGCCGCGGTCAGGGACCACCCTGAACGCACCCCCGTGTGGTGTCGAGAAAACGCCACGCCTGCTATGCCCTGGACGACCGTCACGCATAGCGGCCGCCCTCAGGGACCACCCCCTGCGTACCTCCTGTTGGCGCGCATGTGTTGCGTAGTGTGCGTGTGATATGTTTGTGTGTTTGCGTGCTTGTGTGTGTGTGTGCTGTGCTGTGCTGCACTGTGCTGAGGTGTGCTGTGCTGAGCTGTGCTGAGGTGCTGTGCAGTGCTGTGCAGTGCTGTGCAGTGCTGTGCAGTGCTGTGCAGTGCTGTGCAGTGCTGTGCAGTGCTGTGCTGAGCTGAACTGTGCTGTGCTGAGCTGAGCTGTGCTGAGCAGTGCTGTGCTGTGTACGTGCTGTGTGTCAATGATCTGTGTGCTTTGCTGTGCTGTGCTGAGCTGTGCTGTGCTGTGCTGCGCTGCGCTGCGAGAAGGAGAAGGAGGAGGAGGGGTGAGGAGGAGACGTGGGTGAGTCGCGGGAAGGAAGGAAACCAGCACCCCACTAGGCATGTGGGGAACACAACAAACAACAACAGCAACAGCAACAACAACAGCAACAGCAACAACAGCAACAGCAACAGCAACAACAACAATCATATTAAGGCTGTTCGCTCATATCTGCCAGCGCGCCTTCAACACATCTATCCCAAACCATCGATACCCGCCCTCTTCGTCTTGGATCGTGCCCCCTTGGGGGTATCTACCTTTATTAACTGCAACGTGTATTCCATGCAGCCCTACAACAGGTGGGGAAGGAGGATGGCGGAAGATGGAGCACGGGAGAGACGAGTAGCAGGAGGGGGGCTAGGAACAGAAGACACGTGGCAGAAACAAACGGCCAGATCGGGCGGGTAGACCCAAACAGGCGGGTTGGGAAAGCGAGCCCAGGCGGCCAGGTCGAGCAGGCGGGTTGCTGAAGCGTGCGTCCTGCATGGGACGCGAGAAAGTCTAGAACGATAGCGCGATTCCCAAGTAAATGGTGAGATGAGCCCAAGCGAGAGCGTGACCCCTGGGTGTCGAAGGCGCGGCGTCTGAGTAAACTGCGGGGAAAAATCACGCGAGAGCACGTTCTGCATACATTGCAAAGAAGTCCCGCGCGAGAGCGCGATTTGGGAATACATGTTGCTGACGTATCGTACCAAAGAGAAACCGTTGTTGTTGTACCTCGGGGGCCAGGGGCGCAGTTTGAGCCTCAAGATTTTCCCTTGGAGAAAAACAGGGTGCGAGCCCCGGGAGGGGCACTTCAATTGAAACATTCAATGTGCACCAGGCGTGGGGGGCCAACAGTAATTATTCCTCAGAAATGAAAGTTCAACAGCAACAGTAACAACACCAGCAACAACAGCAACACCAGCAGCAACAATCATTTTAAGGTTGTTCGCTCTTATTTGCTCGAATGTCCGTCAACGCGTAATTCCAAAACCACCGATACCCACCCTCTTCGTCTTTAATCGTGCACCTTTTGGGGGGGTAGATACTTCTTCCTTGCAGGCTGGGCCCTGGCAATCGGCGGGGCGGCCGCGGACCGTCGGCCTGGCCAGCGGCAGCGCTGAACGGCGGCAGCCCGACCCCAACAGGGACGGACAGGGGACAGACCACGACGGCGACGATGACGACGACGGCGGCGGCGACGACGACGACGACGAGCAAAAGTGAGAGCGAGAGCGAGAGCGGGGCCACGAGGGGCAGGAAGGGGGCCACGAAGGGCGACAGCGGGGCCACGAAGGGCATGCGTATGGGGCCACGAAGGGCGCGAACGAGCAGGGGCCACGAATGGCGGATAATGCGGGGCCACGTAGGACAACGACGGGCCACTGGGGGTAGCAACGGGGCCACGGAGGACAACGAGGGCGCCACAAAGGGCGACAGCGGGGCCACGAAGGGCATGCATAAGGGGCCACGACGGGCGCGAACGAGCGGGGGCCACAAAGGGCATACGAATATTGGGCCGCGCGCAGAGGGTAAGGACAGGGCCACTGAGGGCTGCAACGGGGCCACGAAGGGCAGGGCGGGGGCCACGAAGGGCGACGGCGGGGCCACGAAACGCATGCAGATGGGGCCACGACGGGCGCGAACGAGCGGGTGCCGCGAAGGGCATACGTATATTGGGCCGCGAACAGAGGGCAAGGACGGGGCCACTGAGGGCAGCAACGGGACCACGAAAGACAGCGAGGAGGCCACGAAGGGCTGCAACGGGGCCACGAAGGGCAGCGAGGAGGCCACGCAGGGCTGCAACGGGGCCACGAATTGCAGCGAACGGGCCACGAAGCGCTGCAAAGGGACCGCGAAGGGCAGCGAGGGGGCCACGAAGGGCTGCAACGGGGCCACGAAGGGCAGCGACAGGGCTGCAACGGGGCCACGAAAGGCAGCGATGGGGCCATGCAGGGCAACAACGGGGCCAGGAAAGGCAGCGAGGGGGACACGAAAGGGTGCAAGGGGCCCTTCAAGGGGCCACGAAGGGGCAGCGAGGGGGCCGCGACGGGCTGCAACGGGGCCACGAAAGGAAGCGAGGGGGCCACGAAGGGCTGCAACGGGGCCACGAAGGGCAGCGATGGGGGCCACGAAGGGCTGCAACGGGGCCACGAAGGGCAACGAGGGGGCCACGAAGGGCTGCAACGGGGCCACGCAGGGCAGCGAAGGGGGCCACGAAGAGCTGCTACGGGGCCACGAAGGGCTGCAGCGGGGCCACGAAGGGCTGCAACAGGGCCGCGAAGGGCAGCGAGGGGGCCACGAAGGGCTGCAACGGGGCCACGCAGGGCAGCGAAGGGGGCCACGAAGAGCTGCTACGGGGCCACGAAGGGCTGCAGCGGGGCCACGAAGGGCTGCAACAGGGCCGCGAAGGGCAGCGAGGGGGCCACGAAGGGCTGCAACGGGGCCACGCAGGGCAGCGAAGGGGGCCACGAAGAGCTGCTACGGGGCCACGAAGGGCTGCAGCGGGGCCACGAAGGGCTGCAACAGGGCCGCGAAGGGCAGCGATGGGGCCACGAAGAGCTGCAACGGAGCCGCGAAGGGCAGTGAGGGGGCCACGAAGGGCTGCTACCGGGCCACGAAGGGCCGCGAGATCCCAATCCCTGAATAGGTTGTGAGGGAGTCCCAAGCGTGAGCGTGACTCCTAGGTGCATGAATGTCGGGAGCACCGCGCTTCACTAAATTGGGGGAAGCTCCAGCGCACGAGCGCGATTCTGGAGAAAATTGCAAGCAAGTCTCCAGCCAGAGCGCAAATCCAGAGCGCCGAGAGAGCAATTCTTCAATACACTGGAATTCCCCTGCGGGGGCGCGACTCCTGAGTAAAATGCGAGGAAGTCTCAGGCGGGAACGAGGGTCCTGGCTAAATCGTGAAGAGATTTCAAGCGGGAGCCGTTGTTGTTGTAACTGGGGGGCCAGGGGCACAATTTGAGCCTTATGATCTTCCCGGGTGCGAACCCTGGGGGAAGCATTTCAATTGAAAAACACAGTGGTCACCGGAGGGGAGACCACCAATAATTATTCTTCACTAGCGGAAGTTCAACAATCATTTTGAAGCTGTTCGCTCTGATCTGCTCGCGTACCACTGCGCAAGAATATCGCAAAACCTCGATACCCACACTCGTCGTCTTCGATCGTATCCCTTTGGGAATATCTTTCTTACATGCAACATCTATTTCGCGCAGCACCTAAGGCACGGGAAGAGACGACAAACGGAAGGAAGGGACAAGGGGGAGGGAGTAGGATAGAGCACGGGACAGAAATAGTAGCAGGAGGGGGGGCTAGGAGCAGAAAGCACGTGGCAGAACCACACGGGCAGATCGGGCGGGTAGACCCTATCAGGCGGGCCCAAGCGCCCAGGTCCAGCAGGCGGGTTGCTGCAGCCTGCGTCCTGCATGGATCGCGAGGAAGCCTTGAGCGACGGCGCGATTCCAAAATACATCTCGTGAGGAAATCAAAAACGAGAGCGTGATTCCTGAGTGTCGAGTTCGCGGCGCCTGAATCACTTGCGGGGAAATCCCAAGCGACAGCACGATTCCTGAGTGTCGAAAGCGCGACGTCTGGATACATTGCGAGTAATTGCTAGGCGAGAGCACGCTTCTTAGGAACAAAAATACACGGAAATCCCTAGCGAGAGCGCGATTCCTCAGTACATTGCAAGGAAGTATCAAACGGGAGCAGTTGCTGTTGTTGTTGTTGTTGAACTTCCATCACTAAACAATGCATATTGTTAACCCCCCCTCCAATGCACATTGCGTGTTTCAATTGAAATGCCCCTCCCGGCGCTCGCACCCTGTTTCTTATCAAGGAAAATCATCATCCTCAAACTGTGCCCCTGGCCCCCGGTTTACAACAACAACAACAACAACAACAACAACAACAACAACAACAACGGTTCCCGCTTGATACTTCCTCGAATTTTACTCCGGTCCCCCGATCCCGCTTGAAACTTCATCGGAAAAACTCAAAGATCGCGTTCCCGCCTGAGATTTCCTCGCAATGTATTCAGTCGGCGCGCTCTTGCCATTCCGGAATCGCGCGTTCGCTGGGGCCTTCTGGAAATTTAGTTAAGAATGGTTCTCTCGCTGGAAACTTCCTGGCTAATCACGCAAAACTCACGCTCGATCCGCCCGCTCGGCCCGCCTGTCAGGGTCATGCCCTTCGTGCCCCATGCTCGCTCGCGCCCGCCCGTTGTGCCTCATTGCTGCCCTTCGAAACCCCTCCCCTTGTGGCCCAATCGCTGCCCTTCGTGGCCCCGATGCTGCCCTCAGTGGCCCCTCGCTGCCTTTTGTGGCCCATATTTGTATATATATGTGTATATATATATACATATATATATATATATATAGATATATATATATACACACACGCGTCCTTCGTGGCCCCCAGTCGCTCGTGCCCTCAGTGGACCCATTGCTGCCCTTCGTGGCCCCGCTGCTGCCCTCAGTGGCCCCCTCGCTGCCCTTTGTGGACCCTATTGCAGCCCTTCGTGGCCCCCATTCGCTCGTGCCCTCAGTGGCCCCATTGCTGCCCTTCGTAGCCCCAATGTAGCTCCGTGTGCCTCTCCCCCGCTGCCCTAAGTGGCCTTCGCCGCCCTTTTGTGGCCCATACATTCGCCCTTTGTGGCCCCCAGTCGCTCGTCCCCTCAGTGACCCCATTGCTGACCTTCGCTGTCCTGGCGTAAGCGCGTAAGCCCTTTGTGGCCTACATTTATATATATATATATATATATATGTATACACAAGCAAATGTACACACATATATATATATATATATATATATATATACATATACATATGTACGCCCGTCGTGGCCCCGAGTCGTTCGTGCCCTCAGTGGCCCCAGTGGCTGCCCTAATGCTGTTCTTGGTGGCCCAAGTATACGCCCTTCGTGGCCCCCAATCGCTCGTGCTCTCAGTGGCCCCAATGCTGCCCTTCGTGGCCCCAGTGTAGCCCCGTGTGCCCCCCCCACTGCCCAATGTAGACCCTCGCTACCCTTTGTGGCCCATATATATATATATATATATATATATATATGTATATATACGCCCTTCGTGGCCCTCAGTCGCTCGTCCCCCCAGTGGCCCCCATTGCTGCCCTTCGTGGCCCCACCGTAGCTCCTTATGCCCCCCCCGTTGCCCATTGTGGCTCCGCTACTGCAATCAATGGCCCCCATCGCTGCCCTTCGTGGACTCCCGTCGCTTGCGCCCTCAAGTGGCCCCGTTGCTGTCCTTCGCGGTCCCAGCGTAGCCCCCTTGCTGCCCTCTGTGGCCCTGTCAATGCCCTCAGTGGCCCTTTTGCTGCCCTCCGTGGCCCCGCTGCTGCCCTCAATGGCCCCTATCGCTGCCCATTGTGGCTCCGTTGCTGCCCTTGGTGGCCCATGTATACCCCCTTCGTGGCTCCCGCTCGCTCGTGCCCTCACTGGATCCATTGCTGCCCTTCGTGCCCCGATTGCTGCTTCTCTCGTCCGCAGTTATGTTCCATCCCTCTTGTCCCTTGCCTCCCTCCCTTCCCCTTCTCCTTTCCTCCTCGCTTGTTTTGTTCTCTCTCTCTCTCTCTCTCTCTCTTTCTCTCTCTATCCGTCTATTTTTCTGTCGCTCTCTCTCTCTCTCTCTCTAACTATCTCTCTCTCTTTCTCTCTTTCTCTCTGTCTCTCTCTCTATCTCTCTCTCTGTCTTTCTCTCTCTCTCTTTCTCTTTGTTGTTCTCTCTCTCTCTCTCTCTTTCTCTCTCTTCTCTTTCCTCTTGTTTTTTTTTGGGGGGGCACGCCCAATGCGCGTGGCAGATCAGGAATATGTGCCCCGCAGAGGGGGTACGACCGAAAACGAAGAGGGCCGGTATCGAGGGTTTGGGACATACGTGGTGAGGTACGCGCGAGCAGGTAAGAGCGAACAGTCTTAAATTGATTGTTGTTGTTGTTCAACTCTCATCATTAAAATAATGTTGATCCCCCACTTGGGTGACATTTGTGTCTTTTCAATTGAAGTGCTTCCCCCGGGGCTCGCCTCCTGGTTTTTTTACTAAAGAAAATCATTACGCTCAAACTGCGCCCCAGGCCCCCGGGTTACAACAACAACGGTTCCCGCCAGAGACTTCCTCACAACTTAGCCAAGACCCCCGCTCCCGCCTGAGACTTCCTCGAATTTTACTCAGGCGTCGCTCTCTCGCATTGGATTTCCTTCTAATGTATTCCAGAACCGCTCTCTCGGCGCTCTGGAATCGCGCTCTCGCTGGAGACTTGCTTGCACTTTACCATATAAAAATCGCGCTCCTGCGCTGGAATTTCCTGCTATTCGCGCAGTCGCCGCGCTCACGACTTTCAGGTATCCAGGAATCGCGCCCACGCTTAGGACTGCCTCACAGCTTACTCAAGAATCGGGATATCGCTGCCCATCGTGGCCCCTTTGCAGCCCTTCGTGGCCCCCTCGCTGCCCTTCGTGGCCCCGTTGCAGCCCTTCGTGGCGCCCTCGCTGCCCGTCGTGGCGCCGTTGCAGCCCATCGTGGCCCCCTCGCTGCCCTTCGTGGCCCCGTTGCAGCCCTTCGTGGGCCCCCTCGCTGCCGTTCGTGGCCCCATTGCAGCCCTTCGTGGCCCCCATCGTTGCCCTTCGTGGCCCCGTTGCAGCCCGTCGCGGCCCCCTCGCTGCCCCTTCGTGGCCCCTTGTACCCCTTCGTGGCCCCCCGCTGCCCTTCGTGGCCCCGTTGCAACCCTTCGTGGCCCCCATCGCTGCCCTTCGTGGCCCCCTTGCACCCCTTCGTGGCCCCCTCGCTGCCCTTTGTGGCCCCATTGCAGCCCTTCGCGGCCCCCTCGCTACCTGTCGCGGCCCCGTTGTAGCCCTTCGCGGCTCCCTCGCTGCCCGTCGTGGCCCTGTTGCAACCCTTCGTGGCCCCCTCGCTGCCCTTCGTGGCCCGAGATACGCACGCCCTTCGTGGCACCCGCCCGTTCGCGCCCGTCGCGGCCCCATATGCATGCGTTTCGTGGCCCCGCTGTCGCCCTTCACGGCCCCCTCGATGCCCTTTGTGGCCCCGTCGCTGTCCTCAGTGGCCCCGTCCTTGTCCTCTGCGGCCCAATATACGCATGCCCTTCTTGGCCCCCGCGCGTTCGCGCCCGTCGTGGCCCCTTCGCTGCCCTTCGTGTCCCCGTTGCAGCCCTTCGCGGCCCCCTCGCTACCCTACGTGGCCCCGTTGCTACCCTCAGTGGCCCGTCGTTGCCCTTCGTGGCCCCGCATTATCTGCCCTTCGTGGCCCCCGCTGGTTCGAGCCCGTCGTGGCCACATGTGCGTGCCCTTCGTGGCCCTGCTGTCGCTCTCGCTCTCGCTCTCGCCCTCGCTCTCGCCCTCGCTCTCGCTTTCGCTTTCGCTTTCGCTTTCGCTTTCGCTCGTCGTCGTCGCCGTCGTCGTCGTCGTCGTCGTCGTGGTCGGTCCCCTGTCCGTCCCTGTTGGGGTCGGGCTGCCGCCGATCAGCGCTGCCGCTGGCCAGGCCGACGGTCCGCGGCCGGCCCGCCGCTTGCCGGGGCCCAGCCTGCAACGAAGAAAGATATACCCCCCAAAAGGGGTACGATCGAAAACGAGCGGGTATCGAGTTTGGGAAATACACGTTGACTGACACTAGAGCAGATAGAAGCGAACAGTCTGAAAATGGTTGTTGTTGCTGCTGTTGTTGTTGTTGTTGTAAACTGGGGGTCAAGGACCTTCCCCGGTAAAAACACAAGGAGCCCCGGAAGAGGAGCTTCATGGAAAAAGCACGCATGCTACGCGAACGCATGAATCCTGCGTAGCTCGCCAGGAAATCTCGGGCGAGAGCGCAACCCCTAAGGAAATTATGAGGACGTCCCAAGCGAGAGCGCGATTCCTGAATGGCGAAGGCGTGGTGCCTGAATCCATTGCGAGGAAGTCACAAGCGAAAGCGCGATTCTTGGATACATTGTAAGGAAGTCCATAGCGAGAGCGCGATTCCTCAGTAAATTGCGAAGAACTATTCGGCGGGAGCCGTTGTTGTTGTAGTCTGGGGGCCAGGGGCGCAATTTGAGGATGATGATTTCCCGCATAAAAAAACAAGGTGCGAGCCCTGGGAGGGACACTCCAATCGAAAAAAAAAAAACTGTGACTGAAGGGGGGGATCAACAGTTATTATTTGTTCAAGACTGCGACTTCACCAACAACAACAACCAACTCAGCAGAACCTCGCTTCAGCCACGCGCCCCGGGACAGTGAATGACCGCACGGCCCCTTCACTCGGATATATATATATAT
Source organism: Prorocentrum cordatum (assembly GCA_963575745.1). NCBI lineage: Eukaryota > Dinophyceae > Prorocentrales > Prorocentraceae > Prorocentrum > Prorocentrum cordatum. Next base: position 939,974 of record CAUYUJ010021726.1, on the reverse strand, counting down.
ATATATATATATACACACAAATATACCGATATCTATACATATATACATTTACATATATATATACATAATGTAACTATATCTATATCTCTCTATATATATATATATGCGCAGCAACATATATTTACACATATATGTATATATGTATATGTGTGTGTGTGTATGAGCGGACCCCCCCGATCAAAAACAAAAAAACTCCATGCTGGATCCCTCCCCGGCGGTGTCCTCGGACTTCTTTGCCCCCATGGCCGGGCTTTGCGTCTCCGGGGCCGGGCTCTGAGGCAACTCCGCGGCGGACGCGAACCTCGGGCGGACAGGCCGCGGGTATCGCCCCCCCTGTGCCCGGTCGGGGAATGGCCGCGTGGGACAACGCGGTCAGCCCGAACCCTCGACGGAGGGGGCGGGGAGAGGAGGGAAGGAGGGAGGGATGGAGGGATTGAGATGCTGACGTTGGTGCAACCGCGTCTGACTGCTTGGCGAGGGGGGCAAGGGAACACGTGCGTCGCGCCAGAGCGCGAACGCAACGCTCAGGAGAGGTCTGCGCGGCACGGACCGGTATATCGGCGATGTGGCGCGATCCTCCGACCCCATGTACTCCGACCCCATCTAGGAGGCCTAGAGGTGCCCTACTGGTGCAGGGCGGGGGGCGGGGCCAGGACACCCGGCCATTCACGGATCCGCCTCGTGACTCAGGAGCCCCGCGGGGGGCGGGGGAGGGCCGCCGCCCCGGTGGAGACGGCGGCGACGGCAAGAGCGACAACGACGTCGGCGACGGCGGCTGGCTACAGAAGGAGGAGGAGGAGGAGGAGGAGGAGGAGGAGGAGGATGGGGAGGAGGAGGAGAAGGACCAGTGCCAAACCCAGAACTCATCAACGATGTTGGAATATGCCCTCCCTCCAAGCTCCCCCTGCATATGCCCCATACAAGGATTCATTACCACTGAAGGAAGTGCCTCATTGGGAGACAAACGTTTGAAGATCCTGAAGCGTACCAAAACACCAGTCTCGGAACTTCAACGCCACGAATCATCATGACTGTTGCGTCTTGACGATCCTGAATCGTGCTGGAGCACCATTCCTGCGTCTTCAGCACGGCAAATATACGTAACTGTTGCGCCCTGACAATCCTGAATCGTTCCAAAACGACATTCCTGGTACAATCGGAGCAGAAACAGAAGAACACCCTTCAAGAACATGAGACCTTCCCCGAGACAGAAGAGACATCCTTCAGGGTACACCCTCCCCCTAATATGCACAAGAAAATACAACAAACACGAATAACAATAGGGTGCCCTGCACGAACCGACCTCGATCTCATATCTCGGTCAGGCCGTACGCTGACCATGGGAGCTTGCGAAACTGTTGCACATATTCTAAACGAATGTGAGCGGCGCCAAAGCGAGAACCACATGTTGAAAAGCAACCGCCCTCAACCAATGAAACTCATGCATTCTGAAAACGAATATGCGCGGTGCTAAGGCGAGAGCCACATTTTGAAAACCGTCCGCCCTCAATCCGCGAGGCTCTTGCAGTTGTTTAGACTGAGTGTGCAAGGCGCTACGGCGAGAGCCTCATTTTGAAAACCGCCCACCCTCAATCCGCGCAGATCTTGCAATCGTGTTGAAAGAATGTGCACGGCGCGAAGGCGAGAGCCACATTTTGGAAGCGACCCGCCCTCCATCTATGAAACTGTTGCTGAATTGTTGGCTTCATGATCGCAAATGGCAAGGGAATCTCCAGCGAAACGCCCTGCCCGCCCTTACGAGAGGCCTCGGGGCGCGACGGGGAGGAGTGAATTATCTATCACAAAAGATGAGCCGGCCCCCTTGTGGGGCCACCAGGCTGTAGGCCGAAGCTTCGCAGTTTCCTGTGCCAGTTGCAGCTTCCAGTTTCCACTGCCCTCGCGGGAGGCTCAAAACGAGCATTTTTATCACGCCCTGAGGGTGTGTTCTGAATCACTGTAGTGAATAAAAATTAACATCCCTCACGCAGATCGGCGGGGTCAGGGTCCAAAAACACATGGGATTCGCCACATGATTGAAATCCGCTGGCACCCCTCACGCAGATCGGCGGGGTCAGGATCCAAAAACACATGGAGTTTGCAAACTTTCTGAAACTGGGTGCCACCCCTCACGCAGATCGGCAGGGTCAGGATGCAAAAACACATAGGATTTGCGACATTTCTGACATCCGGTGGCATCCCTCATGCAGATCGGTGGGGTCAGGGTGCAAAAACACATGGGATTTGCCACATTCCTGAAATTGGGTGCCACCCCTCACGCAGATCGGCGGGGTCAGGGTGCAACAACACATGGGATTTGCCACATTCCTGAATTTCGGTGGCACCACTCACGCAGATCGGCAAGGTCAGGGTCCAAAGACACATGGGATTTGCCACATTTCTAAAATTCCTCGGCACCCCTCACGCAGATCCGTAGGGTCAGTGTCCAAAAACATAAGGGGTGTGCCAGATTTCTGAAATCCGGTGGCACCCGTGACGCAGATCCGTAGGGGCAGGGTCGAAAAACAAACAGGTCCCGACACTGCTTCACGGCGGCGCCCAGTCCTCATGATTTAGCTTTTGCATCTCCCATTATCCGTGACTGGGCCGGGGGCATGGGGCGAAGCCCTTACGGATAAACGGAGGAACAGGGGAGAGGAGGAGGAGGAGGAGGAGGAGGAGGAGGAGGAGGAGGAGGAGGAGGAAAAGAAAGAGGAGGAGGAGGAGGAGGAGCAGAGGAGGCGAAGAAGGAACCCCCCACCCCCCGCGCCAGGAGGGCGCCCGGGAGGGATTTCAGCCTCCAGGGCGCATCTGCGCGGCGCTGCGGCGAGGGCGAGTGCCGCCCTTTCGCGCGGGCGGCGCGCCCCAGACGGCCTGTCGAACGAAAACAGCGCGCCGCGCCCAGGCACGAGCGCAACGCTCCAAGAACCGGGGGGCGACCACTACGAACTCAAAACGTCCGCGGAAACACGGTGTCCATGACACGCCGTGCGTAGGGAACCCATCAGCGTGTTACGGTTGGGGAGGCGCCAGGCCTTCAGACAACGGCGAGAGAGCAGCACGCTGACGGTCTCCCAACGGCAGCATGTCATTGACACCCGCTCTCCCTCCTGGAAGAACGTCTGCGCGGAGCTGCGGCGGGAACGGCTCTCCGCCCTCGGACGCGCGCGGTGCGCCGCGTCCGGCTCCTGCCGTGCGCGTCACAGGGGCGGCGCCAATACGTCAAAGCTGAGCGGAAATACGAGATCGGCTGTAGCACTTTTCCTGGGACGCAGAATGGGGCAGCACGCGTGGAACCGCTTCTGTCACCATGCTGCCAGAAGGAAGGAACGAAAGGACTTTTCTGGCAGCGGCGACCCTCGGCCACGAATCGTTGATAAAACCGGGATGAAGGGGTTGGGAGGATGCAGCGCGTGCGCAACAGCACCCGATGCGATGAACGATACCTTCGGCCGCCTACGGGCAATGATATCCTCATTTCTCCCAGCCCCATCCTCCCAACCCGATAACTGTGCTCCTGGATAGTTTTCCCAACCCTGGGGGGGGGCGGCGGATAGCAAAGGGAGAGAAGGCGGAGGGCTCACACATCGGCTGCACGCGATTCCCTCTCTTCCCGGCGCCAGAGGCGCCAGTGTATCGGGGAAAGCGCCTGGCGCCAGGGTCGGAACTGGCCGCTGGCAGCAGGTTCCGTACCCCTCCCCTTCCCACTCCACCCTCTCGTCCGAGCCCAGCCCAAAGCGGTCCTTGTTTAAACTTCGTGACTGTACAAGAAAGCCGGGCGCGAGGGGAGCGAGGGCAGCCTGGTGAGACATGGAGTACCGAGCGGGAGTGAGGGCTGTAGGATCGGCGTGCAAGCCAGAAGTCATGCACACGGAGGTGCGTAGGACACTGCAAGAGCTCTCGACCACCACCACTCCGGACCCGCTTCTTCGCCCAAGAGCCCCGGTGCCCGAAGACGGCCTCCAGAGGACGAGCTGGCGTGACGCAGGCGGGCCCCGAGGAGAGCCGGAGTCCCGAAGAATAAAAAACGTAGGTTACGGTTCGGTTTCGGACCCCCGCGATTTTGATAATTTTGCGCAAAGCCTCCTCCTCTTCTTCCTCCTCCTTCTCCTCCTCCTCCATTTCCTTCTCCTCCCCCTCATTCCCCTTCATCTTATAATCCTCTCGTGCTCCTCATCATTTTTCTCTTGCTCACCCCCCTCCACCCCCCCGTTCCCCCTCCTCCCTCCTCCTCCTCCTCCTCCTCCTCCTCCTCCTCCCTCCTTCTCCTCCTCCCCCTCCTCCTCCTCCTCCTCCCCCCCTCCTCCTCCTCCTCCTCCTCCTCCTCCTCCCTCCTCCTCCTCCTCCTCCTCCTCTTCCTCATCCCCCTCCTCCTCCTCCTCCTCCTCCTCCTCCTCCTCCTCCTCTTTCCCCCTTCCAAGGGAAAGCCAGAACTTCAGGAAAACCCTAAGAGAAAAAAACAACAAACTGAATTGCTGGAGGCTGGAACTTTGGAAAACACATGGGGGGAGGGAAAAACGACAAAGATCCCAGGGAAGACTCGTCCGACGGGACCACCTCCTCCTCCTTCTCCTCCTCCTCCTCCTCCTCCTCCTCCTCCCTCCTTCCAGCGAAACGCCATAGTTCAGGATTTCCCGGAGAAAAAAACAACAAATGAAACTGGATTGCTGGGGGCTGAAACTTTGGAAAACCCCTTGGGGAAAAAACACAAAACAAAACACAAAAAACAAAGTTTCCAAGCAACGCCGCCCGCCCATGTAACCTCCCCTCTGGGGCGGACTGGTTTTCCCGGAGATGTTTTTGTTTGGCTTGTCCACTGGCTTCTCAAAGACTTCTGCCTCCAGAACTTCAGTTTCTTTCTTTTTATCCGGTTTTCCGAAAGTTATGGCCTTCCGCTGAACGGGGGAGGAGGAGAAAAGGGAAGAGGAAGAGGAGGAGGAGGAGGAGGAGGAGGGAAAGCCTCGGCACGAGGAGGGGGAAGGAAGATGAGGAGGAGGGGGTGAAACGAGAAGGAGGAAACGGAGGAGGGGGGAATGAATGAATTAATGAGCTCATGGAATCCTGTCAAACGAAGCCACCTCGAATTGCATGCCCTGCCAAAGAATTAGAACTGACTGCATAACAAAGTTAGGATTATGAGGTGGTTCCCCTCCGAAACCCACCGAGAAGTAGCGCGGTCTTCCGCCGCGCTCTGCACCAGGCAGCACTGGCCCATGGCCCGCACTGAGGCCCGCACGCAGCAGGCTCGGAGAGGCGGGCTCGAGAGGTGCGCCGTGCCTCAAGCCTCTCTCTTCCTTCCCCGCCCACGACCCCACTCACTCCCACGACCGCGACCCCGTCCCCCTCCCTCAGAAAGGCTGCTGCTGGGGCAGAAAGATGGCAGGTGTGTTTGGAAGAGATTCATGCGCATACGCTGGCACTCGATTCTGCAACGTGCCTAGAGCATCAAGGGCAATCGCTCCTCTGCCGATCAGTCCACGAAGCCGATCCGATCGCCCGAGAGCCCCCCTCATTCTGCGTTGCCGATCAGTTTGCTGATCTCGCGCTCAAATGGCCACTTCGGGGCCGGCCCTGGAAGATAGATCGCTCCCTCCAAACTCAGACGCTCATCCATTGCCTCCACCATTGCCTTCCCCAGCGGATGCTCCCACGCGAAGCTCATCAGTAGGGTGCCATTGCTGCGGCTCGCTGTCGGCTTTCTGCTGGAGCTTGAGACGGAAGTGCGGTATAGCGCGCGACACGTTGGTGACCGAGGCTCCTTTCGCGTGTTTGTTCCACAGGGCGATGAACTTGTTCTTGTTGATATCTTCTTCCTTCACCTACTTCTCTTCTCCGATGGCGATGGTCCGATCGGCGCCGTACCAAGCGGCTGCCGCTGCAATCTGGATGCGCGATGGTCCGCGGGATTTGAAATCGACTGCATCTCCGTTCTGCTTGAGCTGTCGGAGGCGCTGCTTCTCTTGATCGCAAGCCTCCCCCGTCGCGATGAGAGCCGACGCGAGCCGCCGCCAGCGAGAATGACGCATCGCACGAATGCCGTCGACGGGAGCTCGGCCGCCTCGCGGGCCACGCTCATGAGAAGCCGCGCGATAAGCGTGGTGAGCTTCATCGGCGCGCCCTTGCCCTCTTGCTCGTGTGTATTTGGGTTGCCTGCCCCCTTGCTCATGTCGCCCTTGCTGTCTGCGCCCTCCCCCTCGCCCTCAGCCTTGCGCTTGACCCCCTTGGACCTCGCAGGACCGTCGAGCTCCATCTGGCCTTCGCCGCTGCCCATGGCCAGCTGTCGAGACAAAAGGGTTCGATCGACACGGGGGCGCGGGGGGCGAAGCGAGTGCGCGGGTCGCCCAGACTCGAGCCCCCATGGTGGCATGCAGGGCAGACCAGAGACTTCGGAATGGTAGCCATTGTCTGAAAGGTCGACGGACCTCGAGTCATACACCGGCCTCTCCCCATAGAGCCCTGCAAGTGGCGACCCGCGTTCGATGCGCCGGCGAAGGCTTGACGGCAGACAGCGCACAAGTTCGGCGGGGTAAGAGCGCGAGCCAAGTTGCGGATGCAGCGCGCCCGCCTCGCGCGATGCACCAGCAACCTGCGCCGCGAGAAAAATCCCGTGCATGCGCAGCCGCCATCTTTCAGAACACCGCGTGTGAAAGCGAGCGAGCCCCCAGCCTCGGGGCCACGGGACCCCCCAGAGCCCCCAGAACCACCTCCTTACAATTTCGTCCTGGAAGAACCTGGAGGCGCAATCGTCGTCGAGAAACCGCGCGCTCGGATCTGGGAAACATCCAGCGCCGCAAAACCCGCAGCGATGTCAGCACCATTGAACAAGCGCAAGTCCCCCGCCAGGTCGTCAAGGCCCCCATCCTCTAGAGGCTTCGAAGCCGAAGCCAGGTCATCTTTTACTTGTCGAACCCCGGGCGAAGAGAACTGCGCGGGCCCCCCGCCGGGAAGTTGAGGCCGATGTTTATCCACCGACATTTCTCCACATAGAGAACATAATACATGAACGTGGTTTATAGAATCACGAGCCCACCCCTGACGAAGTCGAACGCGTCGTGCGGACATGTCAACGCTGCCAGGGGCAATCTTCCAGAAACTCAAAACCTGTGGTGCACCCATGCCCCTGACATTGCCCTCCCCCCATCGCGCGCGCCTCCCCCTCCGCCCCCCCCCCCCCATCGCCGCCAGATCCTTGTCTAATTTATCGTGGTCACACTTGCTAGGGCAGAGCGCCCCAGAGCCACTCATAATCGCGTTCTGCGCGAAGCCAACGAGCAGTTGGCGCATGAAGCGATGGGGGAGAGGGAGCGACCACACGCCCCCAAAAGAGTGGAAGGATACTCGCGCTGCCTGCAAACGCTTCCCTACCTCGCGCGGCGCCGCATCACGAGCGACAATGAGCGGGCCCAAACAACGCGCAGCATCACGAGCAGTACCCGGGAGATATTGAGGGTTCTCGCGGAGATGTGCACGACTAGCGCGACCCCCAGAACTAAAATGGAACAGAAGCTCTTGCTTCCTCCTGTTTTGCCCAAAACCACATTCAAGAATATGCGCATTCCGCAAATCATCCGACAACCGTAAGTCCTGAAGGAGTTGCTCCACAGTAGAATCAAAACTGGCCAGGACAAACTCATGTAGATCGTCGGCGCACTTCAGCAGAGAGAGGTCTGCCCCGATGTCGCCCCAAGCCGAAACTAGCTCCTTCGCACGCGCATCGTTTTTTCACGGAATCAAGGCCCCAAGACAGAATGGGGCGGGGGGGCGCGTTCAAGAACATTGTCACTATGCACGAGCCCCCCATGGCAACACCCTGCCTCGGCCTAACCACCAACCCACCTGTGCTGAACGGAAATGCTCTGACAGAACTATGCAAGCGTTGCATGCGCAGCGCAGCGCTGTGCTCGCGGCAGTGGAGGGCGACCGAAGAATCCATCTCATCATGAGTAGCGCTGGCAAATGCATCCGATAAGTCCTTAAAACATGCACAATACGTCCTAGACGCTGCCCTCATCCCCCACATCGTGCTCATCGAGATCACCACCGCCCCCCCCCTCCTCCTGCCCGACGCAAAACCGCGATCCTGGACGGTGGGGGGCGGGCGAATCTTCTTGGCGCAGAAACCTTTCCCCAACGCCAGGAGAGCATGTACCGCACGCTTCCCTGAAGGCCCTGATTTATGCGATTGAAGCGCAGCAGCTTGGCTCTTGCCCCAGTAGAGGGGGGCCAGTTGATGTCGTCGTACCTTCTGCAAACCCACGGCCAAGAAAAACCAGGGCGTTCTCTTGTCAGGCGGCGACGAAACGAGACCGACCCCGAACTTGCTCTGCACGCGCCACTGTGGGAATCGGGCCATGTGCCACACCTCCAATGGCGCTGCACCTCCGGGAATAATCTTACGCTTCGTGGCGGGGGTCCTATATCTACGGAGGCCCTTTAGATCCTGGGGGGCGGCGTCGATCGATTCGGCACCGGCAGGGTCGTAATCATAACTGGGGCCCTCTATTTCAAGTCTCCATGGACCCCACTCAAGCGTCTCCACCTGCATCCCCCCTTCAGCACCTGGACGTCGCCATACCTCTAACCATCCAGGAGAAGTTGGGAGAGAACTGCAAGCCAGGCGGGCGCCCCTACGCTCCGGCCCGAATCGACATCGGGCCGCCCGTCTGGAGGCTGTCATGGCCTCCGCAGATCTGCGACGATGCCAACGCTCTGCAGCTTCCTCGACAAGGCGAGCCCTGTGCTGACGCAGACGACGGCGCTGTTCACGCTGGAGCTCCGACGAGAGCTTCTTCAACTCCGCATCAACTTCTTCTACCTCCTCCTCCGCGGCCCCCAAATTCTGCCCCCGAAGTTCGACCCGACGACGCAGCAGGTCACGACGACGCTGAAGCTCCTCCATCGCATGTTCAGGTCGAGTCGAGTTGTCCTTGGTGAAGTTCTTTTCGCCAGCACTCACCAGAAAAGCCCCCAACAATTCAAGAATAGTATCTGGAGGAGCGTGGTCTCGAAACTATGCAATATCAGCCGCCGATGCCGATGCATTCAAGTCCCTGATAAAGTGTCACCTCCCCTTCCCATTCCGAAGACACTCCATCATCAAATATTGGTTCCGTCGTCGACTGTCGTCGGAGCACACAATTGCCCTCCCTTGTCAAAGCGAAGACTCAGCGACACTGGGGGGTGATCACGAAGGGGTGCACCTTTGATCGGCTGGAACTTGGCCCCCGGCTTTCTGAGGGGGTGGCAGTGGGTCACCTGATCTAGAAGCCCCCGCGGAAGACGAACATCATCAAATGCGACTGGAGCTGCTGTTGCAAAAGAAAATCAGTTCCACCAGAGAACGAATATTTGCAGCAAACATATGGCGTCGCCCTAGAAGCTCCCGAAAACGTTCGCCAGCCCCCCCAGGATGTCGTTCTAAAGTGGAGGCCCCGACAGCACTACTCTCGATGTCCTGGAAGAACCCTTTTGTGCATCTTCCCCCCCGAAGCCATCGTTGACGTCTGCGTAAAAGCCTGGTGCGCACCGCGCAGGAAGGCACACCAAAACTGAATCCAGCCAAGAGTTAAGAACCTTCACCGCGCGGACATACCCAGCATGCGTCTTATTGCGAGACTTAGAGGGGATGGGCGGGTAGTAGAGGCAGACGGCGCACAGATCAGCAGGACCGCGTTTTACCAGAGCCGCGAAAGCCCGCCCAAGTCTGCTTCGCATCTCCTTCCCGAAAATGAGGCCCAACGGCCACCAGGAAACCGCAACTACTGTTAGAATGCGGAGCCTCGGCGCAGGGAAACTCGCACTGCATCCGCCCGCCCGCCCGGCGCCGCAGTGCCTGGGCGCCGCGGGGGGGCGTGCTCGACTTCATGCCCGCCGTCGTGAGCACGTCGCCCACGCGGGAAGGTAGCCGAGAGCTCGAAGCGAACGCTCGGACATGAACCCCCACCAGCAGAGGACCCTCGCAAGCACGGGGCGGGCGAGAAGCGATGGCATAAACCGAAGGTGCGAGGTCTCTGCCCGACAAGCCCGAATACATGCCCCTTGGGCCCAGGGGCTCGAGGAGGGGGAGGAGGAAGAGGAGGAAGAGGAGGACGAGGATGGCTTTTCCAACCCAGGCCGTGGAGGTAGAGCGGAGGCGCGCCCCGCCACCTTGGCGGGCGGCAGTGCTTGGAAGCTTTGTCGTCGTTGGTGTTCGTTGGTTTTCTCCCAGGGGTTTTCCAGCGTTTCAGCCTCCAACAGTTCAGGTCTTTATGTTTGTTCAGTTTTTCACTGGTTTTCCTAAAGTCATGGCGTTCTGCTGAAAGGGGGGAGGAGGAGGAGGAGGAGATGAGGAGGAGGAGGAAGAGGAGGGGAGACCAGGAGGAGGAGGAGGTGGTCCCTTCGGACGAGTCATCCCAGGGATATTGTTCTGTTCGCTTTCGATTCCAGCCTCCAGCGAGTTCGTTTCTTTATTTGTTTCTCAGGGTTCCCTGCATTCGCTCTGCCTAGAAGGGTTCTTACTCTCTTAGCTTACAGGGCCGGGCAGTGCTAACCGCCCTGGGCGGTTCCCCCAGTCCCCGCCCCGCGGTTCCCCCAGTCCCCTGAGAGCTGTAGCTTAGCTTTAGCTTAGCTTTAGCTTAGCTGTACCTTAGCTGTACCTTAGCTTTAGCTCAGCTTTAGCTTAGCTTTAGCTTGGCTTCAGCCTAGCTTTAGCTTAGCTTTAGCGTAGTTTTCGCTTGGCTTTAGCTTAGCGGCACCTTAGCGTTAGCGTAGCTTTAGCTTATCTTTAGCTGTAGCTTTAGCTTAGCTTTAGCTTAGCTTTAGCTTAGCTTCAGCTTAGCTTTAGCTTAGCTTCAGCTTACCTTCAGCTCACCTTTAGCTTAGCCTTAGCTTAGCTGTACCTTAGCTGCACCTTAGCTTTAGCTTAGCTTTAGCTTAGCTTTAGCACGGCTTTAGCTGAGCTGCACCTTAGCTTTAGCTTAGCTTTAGCTTAGTTTTAGCTTAGCTGTAGTTTAGCCTTTACCGTAGCTTTAGCTTAACTTTAGCTTAGCTTTAGCTTAGCCTTTACCGTAGCTTTAGCTTAGCTTTAGCTTAGTTTAAGCTTATCTGCACCTTAGCTTTATCTCAGGTTTAGTTTAGCGGCAGCTTAGCCTTAGCTTAGCCGCAGCTTAGCTTTAGCTTAGCTTTAGCTTAGCTTCATCTTAGCTTTAGCTTACCTTGAGCTTAGTTTAGCTTAGCTTTAGCTTAGTTTTAACTTAGCTTTAGCTTAGCTTTAGCTTTACTGTTCGTACTAATGCTGCTTTCCTAGGGGCTCCAACTCCAATGTAGGGTCGCACTGGGGTAATTTTCCTAAAGTTATGGCTTTCCTTTGGAAGGGGAAAGAAGGAGGAGGAGGAGGGGGAGGGGGAACGTGGGGCGGGGCGGGGGGGAGGATGAGCAAGAGAAGAATGATGAGGGGGATGAAAGGATTATAAGATGAAGGGGAATGAGGGGGGGGAAAAGGAGGGGGAGGAGGAAAATGATGACGAGGAGGAGGCCTTGCGCAAAATTCTCAAAATCGCGGGGGTCCGAAACCGAACCAAAACCGAAACGTAGTGCGCGGCTCGAGCTAAACCGTGTATGTTCGTTTGCGCGCTGGTTTTGGTATCCGTCGTTCTGTCTTCGTTCTGCCTTTGCCGCGAAACGAAATCAAAACGAAACGGCCCGCGATGTCAACCTCGCTGTGCGGACCGAGTGTGGCCAGGGAGCTCTGCTGGCCAAAGCGAGGTCAGACTGGCCGTGCCGCCTGCCGCTGCGCAGGCAACGCGCGGCACTTGGGTCGCCCAGGCCGCGCGCGGCCTGCCAACTGTCTCCGCTTGCAGATCTGAAGCTGGCTGGCAAGATGCAGGGCTGCATATGTGGATCTTGTCGGCAGGCTTCAGACAGGTCGCTCCTCCCCCTCCTCCTCCTCATCGTCATCATCATATTCGCTCCTCGCTCGTCTTACAGCCAGAAGCGGGAAGGGTGCGAATATGATCAGGAGCGCCAAGACGCACTAGTCAGCGGGCCTGGGCCATCCCTTCCACAAGCGTCGGCACTGGCACACCTTAGCACTGGGGCTGGAAAGCGCCAGAGCCCTGCGAACGGACGGCGTTCGCGCGCGGCCCCGCTCCGGACTACTTCACGATAGCAGGAAGAGCCACCGCCACCACCAGAATTCCTTAGAGCTCCGTTCCCAAAGGCCAGTCCAGAACGCGGTGCCACCAGCTCGGGGAGGGCGAGCGGCCAGCCCCCTCAGCTGGTGGTGGTTTCCCCCTTCTCTGGCGAAAACACAATCTAGCCTTCTCGTTACCAAGCGTCCGCGGAGCAGGCGGAAACGACGCGTGCACCGTGCTGAAACACACCTGCCGCTTTCACGGAACAATCTGCAGCTCGGCGACTGGGCGAAAACGACACTTGGCCCATTCTCGCGCGGCCCCGCTGCCGTTGCCGCTTTCATTCGACTCGACGAGTGAATCGTGCGTCGCGCCGATGCCGGAGCGCCACTTCCAGGCGAATTCGGCAAGGAGCCTGGGCAACGGCGACAAATCGCCCGCTCGCGCACGGCCACAGCTAGGCGATTGAAAATATGCGCCGCGCCCAGGCAGTACCGGGTACCGCAACACTCTGGCGAAATCTGCGCCAATTTGGTCTGCGCGCGCGTCGGCGAATTGGCCCGCCGCGCCGAAGCGGGAGCTCCACCATCACGAAAAACAAGCGGCGCCGAGGCGACAGTGACACTTCGCCCTTTCGTGCGCGATGCGCGCCCCGTCTCGTTCCCGCTAGGCACTTTGCAACGCTGGCGGCAAAACCTACAGGTTGAGCGGGAAAGGTCGATATCGCATTCGTGTTTACATAATTATAAGGAGCCACCCAGATGCGGCCCGGATTTGCCGTCTAGGTGGTCCCAGCAGGATTAAATAATACGAAAGAGTATTGTCGCCGCGCCGCTTGTTCTCGACGCGTCCAAATGGACGACGCCGGCACCGCGGCAAACCCACGGGAAGCCCTGCGCACCGCGCCCAAGTAGACGAAGCAAGTACCGTGGCAAACCCCACGGCAAGCCCACCGCGCCCGAAGCGGCGTTCACCCTGGTGCCCGCGGCACCATTTCCAAGACGGAAAACCGCGCGTCGGAACAAACGGCTAGGCTACTGGTAAAGCTGGCCAGCTCGACGAAGGCAGCTGGCCCCGTTCGCTACCCACCCTCGCGCGTGCCGCTGCTCGCTCCTGCCACGCCGACGACGACGCAAAATCCACGTAGAAAAGGGGGCACGCGCTGTGAACCAGAGCTGAAAAGGAATCACAATGGGAGCACATCCGGAGGGAGCGAGGGAAGCGGGAATACACAAGGGCGGGACATCATGCTACATCCCCGTGGACAAATTATAACAGGAGTGGCACAAGGAAGGAAGCCAACACGATGTTAATGCTGAATCAGACCAGGCGGGGCCCGTCGCACGAAACGACATCGGCCTGGCAATGCTAAGGTAGGGCGTCTCGTCTGCATTGCGCGGTGCACGTTAGCCATCCGACTGCGGGAACGAAGTCGCACGGCAGAACGCGGAGCCGCTCACGCCAGCGGCCCTGTGAAGGATTAGTTTGGAAGAGCACCCGGGCATTAAGTGGCGTCCGCCTCCCAATGCCGCCACTGGCACTGGGCGCGCAAGCCAAAGCATGGCATATCAATGACCTGGCCCATGGTGCACGCCTGCGCACGCTGCCAACATTGAAAGGCGAATGTCACTTAATGATCCTATTTGGGCGCTGCCGCGCGCGAATCATTCAAGACGATCGTCTTGTTCCCCAATCAGAGCGTGCCTCTGTAGGGGTCCTAGCGGATTTAAGGGTCGGTGAAGTGCGCCGCCGATTCGGTGGCCGGGTGCCCGGGTGCCCGGGTTTGCCGCCGATTCGGTGGCCGGGCCCGGGTGCCCGGGCGCCCGGGTGCCTGGGTTCGCCGCCGATTCGGTGGCCGGGCCCGGGTGCCCGGATGCCCGGGTGCCCGGGTGCCCGGGTGACGGGTGCCCGGTGCCCGGGTGGGTGCCCGGGTGCCGGGTGCCGGGTGTCCGGGTGCCCGGGTGACGGGTGCCCGGTGCTCCGGTGGGTGCCCGGGTGCCGGGTGCCGGGTGCCCTGTAGCCCTATGGTCTTGCAGCCCTATATCCCTATCGCCCTATAGCCCTATAGTCCTATAGCCCTATAACCCTATAGCCTTATAGCCCTATACCCTATACCCTATAGCCCTATAGCCCTGTAGCTCTATTACCATATAGCCCAATAGCCCTATCGCCCATATAGCCCTATAGCCCTACAGCCCTAAAAAAATGTATGATTGGGGCTTCTCTCCGGTATCATTGATTTTGATATAACTTGTTTCCCGGCTGTGTGGATGTCGAACTTGTTTGGGTGTGTCCCAATCGTTCTGGCGGCAATTGCCCTATAGCGTCGGCAACCTCTGCCGTTCGGCCAGATTGACTGGGAAGCGCGCGATCCCTGATAAATGCAATGCTGCCCGGACGGCTGCCGTGCTCTGTCGTGGCTCCCCTGGGAGGGTAAGGGGGGAACGCGAGGGAAAAGAACATGAAGATGCGAAGGAGGAGGAAAACGAGGAGGGGGGAGGAGCAAGAGGATTAGAAAGAGGAGGCGGATGAGGATGCTGATGGTTCGGCACGAAAGCGAGAACTAAGCAAAAGCCGACGATGTGGCGAGAAAGCACGTCGTCTTCGTCGTGGTCGCCGTGGTCGCTGTGGCCCCCGTCGTTGTCGCAGTCGTAATCGTAGTCGTCGTTGTCGTCGCCGTCGTCGTCGTCGTCGTCGCTGTCGTCGTGGTTGCCATCGTCGTCGTCCTCGTCGACGTCGCCGTGGTCGTCGTCGTCGTCCGCCGTTCTTGGCAATAACGGCTGCGCCTGGGGCTCAAAAGCCGCTCGTCTTTGTTGGACCTCCCAGACTTGCGAGACTTGTGGAACGTGCGAAACCTGCGGGGCCTGTGAGACTTGTGCGACCTGTGGTGCCTGGGGGACCTGTGGGACTGACGGAACCGATGGGACCTGTGGGGCGGTGCCCAACAAACCGTATTGACGATCCGGCGGGGGGCGGGTTCTAGTATGAAAATTCACACGGAATGCACTTCAGGTTGCCCGGCAATCCCACTTAACGATCGGGCGGATGCGGGCTTAGTGTGTAAATTCATACACATAACGCACTTCGCGTAAAGTGGTGTGCCCCAGCGTGCCCACTTTACGATGTTTAGTTGTTTCCGCGTTTCGCGCTGACAAATAAGACGGGAAGCATCCATCGTAAAGTGGAACTGTTTGAATATTAAAAAAGACAATATGTTGTCTTTACGGTGGATGCTCCCCGTCTGATTTTTTCACGCACAAAACGCGGAAACACCAAATCGTAAAGTGGGCACGCCGCGGCACGCCACTTTACGCGAAGCGCGCTCTGCGTATGAACTTACATGCAATAAGCCCGCACCCGCCCGATCGTTAAGTGGGATTGCCAAGCAACCTAAACTGCATCCCGGGTCTGAATCTACATAATAGAATCCGCCCCCCGCCGGATCGTCAACACGTTTTGTTGGACAACGCCCCACAGGTCCCACAGGTCCCATTGGTCTCGCAGGTCCCACAAACCCACAGGCCCCACAAGTCCCACAGGCCCCACGGCTCCCACAAGCCGTACAAGCACTGCAGGTATCCCAGGTCCTAACAAGGCCGACGTTTCGCACAGGCCCCGCAGGTCCTACGGGCCCCACACCTCCCACAAATCTCGCAGGTCGCACAGGTCGCACAGGTCCCGCAAGACCCACCGATCCCGCAAGTCGCCCAGGCCTCGCATGTTTCGCAGGTCCCACAAGTCTCACAGGGGCAAAAGTCTCACACGCCCAACAAGACCCACAGGGCGGCACGCTAATAGACGAGAGGGGGCCGCGCGGAAACCCAATACTTAGGCAGATTTACCTGTGGATATCGAACTTGTTTGGGTGTGTCCCAATCGTTCGGGCGGCACTTGCCCTATGGCGTCGGCAACCTCTGCCGTTCGGCCAAATTAAATGGGAAGCGCGCGATCCCTGATAAATGCAGTGGTGCCCGGACGGCTGCCGTGCTCTGTCGTGGCTCCCCTGGGGGGGTAAGGGGGGGAACGCGAGGGAAAAGAACATGAAGATGCGAAGGAGGAGGAAAACGAGGAGGGGGGAGGAGCAAGAGGATTAGAAGGAGGAGGCGAGTGAGGATGCTGATGGTCTCGGCAGAAGAGCGACAGCTAAGCAGTAGCCGGCAATGTGGCGAGAAAATATGTCGTCGTCGTCGTCGTGGTCGCCGTAGTCGCTGTGGTCCCCGTCGTTGTCGCAATCGTAGTCGTCGTCGTCGTCGTCGTCGTCGTCGTCGTCGTCGTCGTCGTCGTCGTCGTCGTCGTGGTCGCCATGGTCGTCGTCCTCGTCGACGTCGCCGTGGTCGTCGTCGTCGTCGTCGTCCGCCGTTCTTGGCAATCACAGCTGCGCCTGGGGCTCAGAAGCCGCCCGTCATTGTTGGACCTGCCACACCTGCGAGACTTGCAGGGCCTGCGAAAACTGCGGAACCTGTGAGACTCGTGCGACCTTTGACGCATGGGGGACCTGTGGGGCTGACGAAACCAGTGGGACATGTGGGGCGTTGTCCAACAATCCGTGTTGACGATCCAGCGGGGGGGTTTTATTATGAAAATTCACATACTGAATGCAATTGAGGTTGCCCGGCAATCCCACTGAACGATCGGGCGGGTGCGATTTTAGTGTGTAAATTCATACACATAACTCACTTCACGTAAAGTGGCGTGCCCCCGTGCCCGTTTTACGATATGTGTTTGTTTTCCTCCCGCTCCGTGCGTAACAAATAAGACGGGAAGCGTCCATCGCAAACTGGAACTGTTTGAGTATTGAAGAACATCTAAAACATCTCAAACAGCCTTTTTCCCCTTTACGATGGATGCTTCCCGTCTGATGTTTCATAGACGAAACGCGGAAACACCAAATCGTAAAGTGGGCACGCCGGGGCACGCCACTTTACGCGAAGTGCGCTCTGTGTACGAATTTACACACTAAGCCCGCACCCGCCCGATCGTTAAGTGGGATTGCTGGGCAACCTAAACTGCCTTCCGTGTGTGAATCGACATAGTAGAACCCCCCCCCGCCGGATCGTCAACGCGTTTTGTTGGACAACGCCCCGCAGGTTTCGCAGGTCCCACTGGTCTTGCAGGCTTCACAAGCCCCACATGTCCCAGGTCCCACAGGCCCCACGGATCCCACAAGCCCTACAAGCCCCGCAGGTATCCCAGGTCCTAACAAGGCCGACGTTTCGCACAGGCCCCGCAGGTCCTACAGGCCCCACACCTCCCACAAGTCTCGCAGGTCGCACAGGTCGCACAGGTCCCGCAAGACCCACCGATCCCGCAAGTCGCCCAGGCCTCGCATGTTTCGCAGGTCCCACAAGTCTCACACGGGCAAAAGTCTCACACGCCCAACAGGACCCACAGGGCGGCACGCTAATAGACGACAAGAAATCGCACGGAAACCTCATAGTTAGGCAGATGTACCCATCCCTGTGAAAAAAGTTTATAACAAAAATGACACGAGGAAGAAAACCAAAACGAAGTTGAATCAGACCAGGCGGGGCCCGTCGCACGAAGCGACATCGGCCTGGCAATGTTTAGGAAGGACGTCTCGTCTGCATCGCGCGGTGCACGTTAGCCATCCGACGGTGGGAACGAACCGCACGGCAGAACGTGGAACTGCTCACGCCAGCGGCCCTGTGAAGGATGAGTTTGGAAGAGCACCCGGGCATTAAGTGGCGTCCGCCTCCCAATGCCGCCACCGGGCGCGCAAGCCAAAGCATGGCATATCAATGACCTGGCCCATGGAGCACGCCTGCGCACGCTGCCAACATTGAAAAACGAATGTCGCTTAATAATCCAATTTGGGCGTTCCCGTGCGCAAAATCATTCAAGACAATCGTCTCGTTGATGTTGCTATAACTTTATCCTGGCTGTGAATAACTGGCGCTCCCAACATTAGCGGTAATGTTACCTGTCGTAGTGGTGGTGGTAGTAGTTACAGAAAGAATCGTAATTGTTGTGGCCCTAAGACTACAACAAGTAGCACTAGTAACTAGTAGCGGCGGTAATAACTTTAATGGTGGTAGTGATCGGAGGTCGGTCAGGATGGCGCCACGGGTGGATCATGCTGTGCAAATTGGCGCACAGAGCACCTCACGTGCCTTTCAAGTGCCAGACGTGCACATCTATGAGTTACTCACACCTTCTCTGCGGCAGCAGGCCACCAGTGGTGCCGACATGCACAGCCAATGCCAGCGATATGGATGAAAACTGGAGGTGATGGCCAGGACGCTGCCGCTGCCATGCAGCTGATGTCCACGCTTGCGCGATAGCGCCCGGCTAGTCATCAGCGACCACTCGGCAACCACCAATTGGAGGTCGACTAAGCTGGTATCTTTCCTCGTGCTGCCTTTGACTTTCTCGTAACCTCATGCGGTATTCCACAGACGGTGATAGGGTGGGGATGTGTGGGGGGAGCAGGGGGAGGCCGAGAATGAGGAAGAAAAGGGTGGGTGACTGGAGGATCACTGACCGAGCTTCCAGGTCTATGAGCGGGCGGGGCGCCATTAGACAGTCCTTCGAGGTCATGGAAGAATGTGGCAACGGTGGAGCACCCTTTACTTGGGGAGAGCCCCAACTCGTGAATGGAGGTTGGTAGCGAGGGCCCCATGACTGCGAGACTCAGGACAGAGGGGCGACCCTGAGTGGGGATCCCCTTCAAGGGGTGAGGAGAACGCTCTACATGTGGGCCGCCGAAGTCCCATGATTGTCTCGGCACATGTGGATCTTTGCGCTGCACTGAGCAGCGCGCTCCCCACTCGGCCTGGCATCGAAGTCCGAGCACGACTGGGCGGCCATTGCTTGAGCCGAGAAGCCGTCGCTCTGACGACGCGAAGGACGAGAAGGGAGGCATGGAGGAGGGGGCAGGGGGAGGGAGGAGAGGGTGGGGATGGGGGGTGGAGAGGGGCACTCGCGCTCACTTCGGGCCGCCCCGTTCCGAGGGAGGGTGACGGGGACTTGCTCGCATGACGCGCTCAGGCCCCCTGCGCGCAGTGAGTGGGGTTTCTCCCACCGTGGCGGACGACACGAGGATGAGGGGTGTGGTCTGCCAGCCCTAGGCAGGGCTCGGTCCGACTGCCAACGGGGAAGGCGGGAGGCAGGAGCACCCCCAGCCCCCACGCCCAGGGCCTGGATGCCTGCAAGCCAAAGACCTTCTGCCCCCCCACCCCCCACCCACACACATACACACTCAGACACTACAAACACGGACACAAACAGAGACACAGACATACACACACACACAAACACAGACACACACACAGAGACACACACAGACACACACACACACACACACACACATACGCATACACACACGCATACACACATACACACATACACATTCGGGGAAACCAAGCGATACCGATGTCGCTACCATCCCGGCCTCTTCCGGGAAGCGTCCTGACCAGGACTTCGAGGCGAACCCAGCCTACGAGGGCCTCAAAGGAGGCCCAAAAGCGAGCACAAGGCAAGGGCAATGGCATCGGTAACTTTTTCATCCTCTGACCGTTACTTCGGAGGCGTCTCCCGCCAGTGGCTTTGACGCGAACCAGCCCTGGGCAGATCGTGTGCGGCCGCCCAACGAAACTGCGGATGGCCACGGACACGGAGTGCTCACCAGACAGTGGAAGGGGGGGGGGGCTGAAGAGGTGGCAGACGCCCCAGCTCCTGCTCACGGGGCTGACGGAGGAGGACGAGGGTGCTGGAGCAGTGAAACAGCCTCCAGGCGCCGAAGACGTCGAACAACTTGCCATCGCGATTATTTTCCTGTGACGTCCAATGTGGCAGGGGTTCGAAGACCTCCGTGGGTCGGCTGCAAGTCAGCGTGACCCTGGACAAGAGTAGCGTGACCTTGGGTGAGTGGCTTTCGGGCGAGCGCGCGGGGGGGAGGGGGCAAACCCAGGCGCGCAAGACGCTGATGTCGCATTGCAGTGGGCGATCGGGGGCCCCAGTGGAGCCGCACCAAAGGTCCATGCAGCGGGAGGTCACCCATTAACTACGTGCAACCGAACTTGGCATGAAGGAAGCGGGTCGTGAGGGAAACGGGCCCTGGGCCCCAAGGCTGTACCCAAAACCGCTTTCCATCCTGAACCGTTTTCAGACGGAAATTCGTAAGAGCTTTTTCCCAAACCTCCTTGGTTGGGCATTCGTTTTGAAAAATGCACTGTGGTCTCCGTCCTTCCTTCTCTCCTTCCCGACTCCCTCCTGCCTCCTCCTGTCGTGCCTCGGGGGGGGGGGGCGGCGATCTCTGAAACCGTCGCCAATTTCGAAGGCTGCAGGGGGGTCCAACACAATGACGTCCTACGCACATTGAAACTCGACCACGCCATCCCTGGGGGGCTGCGATCCGTGAAACTGTCGCCACTGTCGAGAGCTGCTGGGGGGTCCAGCACAGCGACGCCCTACGCGGATTGAAATTCGACCTCGCCATCCCTTGGGGGCTGAGTTCTGTGAAACTGTCGCCACTTTTGAGGCCTGCCTGGGGGGTCCAGCACAGTGACGTCATACGCACATTGAAACTCGACCACGCCATCCCTGGGGGGCTGCGGTCTGTGAGACTGTCGCCACATGCGGATGCTTTTTGGGGGGTCCAGCGCAGTGACGCCCTGGGCGGATTCAAATTCGACCTCGCCATCCCTGGGGGGCTGCGATCTGTGAAACCGTCGCCAGTTTCGAGGGCTGCTGGGGGGTCCAGCACGGCGACGTCCTATCCTGACTCAATTTAGACGTCGCCATCCCAGGGGAGCTGCGTTCTGTGAAACCGTCGCCAGTTTAGGACGCCTACTGGGGGTCCAACACAGCGACGTCCTACGCGGATTCAAATTACACCTCGTCGTCCTTGGGGGGCTACGATCTGTGAAACTGTCGCCACTTTCGAATGCTACTGGGGGGTCCAACACAGCGACGTCCTACGCGGATTCAAATTACACCTCGTCGTCCTTGGGGGGCTGCGATCTGTGAAACTGTCGCCACTTTCGATTGCTGCTGGAAGGTCCAGCACAGTGACGTCCCACGCGGATTCAAATCACACCTCGCCGTCCCTGGGGGGCTGCGATCTGTGAAACCGTCGCCACTTTTCGAGGCCTGCTGGGGGGCCCAGCACAGTGACGTCCTACGCAAATTCAAATACGACGCCATCCCTGGGGGCTGCGATCTGTGGTACTGTCGCCACTCTCGAGGCCTGCTGGGGGGGTCCAGCACAATGACGTCCTACGCGGTGCAGGCGCCGTTATATGTCGTGCAGGCAACATAGAGTGCACTCACGTGGCACGATTCACAGGACAACAACAGAAGGACAGGGAGCGACGGCCCAGGCTTGAGGGGGACATGGAGGCGGGAACGAAGGGCAGGCGAAAGACGTGCACGGTGTGTGTGTGTGTGTGGTGTGTGTGTGTGTGTGTGTGCGTGTGTGTGTGTGTGTGTGTGGGGGAACCGTCAGCGCGGCAGCAGCAGAAGAAAGGTGGCAGGGGGCAGAGGACAACGACGAAAGTGACGGGAGGAGACCGAAGAGTGTTGTTTCTGTCGGTAGTACGCTAAAGATGCAGCGTTGCCTGCGCCAGGACGCCGCGGCGCCCGACAAAATGATTAAACCTGATTGCTGTTAGTGCAAGAAGCAAGCGAGGCCTGGCTCGCCCGCCAGCTTCCCTGCTTCCTTCCTGAACTTTTCTCTGCGGGGGCTCAGCACTCGAAGGCGAGCCGCCAGGTCTGCGGGCGGGCGGCGACAGCGCTCCGCGGGACCCCGATGCACATGGGTTGGGTACGTCGCAGAGTATTTTATTCACGGCGGTAATGGGATGAAGCAACGCCCCCGCCCACCACTATGACAGACTGGTGCCAGACGCACTGCGGCAGTGTTGGGGACGCACTGGAGGAAGGTAGCGTTACGTTATGGGGTGGGAAAGGGGAGAGGGAGGGGAGGGAGTGGGGGCGGGGGGGCATAACGCGCATTATGGTGCAGAGGGTAGCAGAGCCACTCTCCGTGGGACCCGTGTCCCTCAGGACCCGTGCCCCCCCCCCCCCCCGAACGCAGGAGCTCGAATTGGCGAAACACCGCCCGACCCGTTCCTCTCAGGATCTGCCTGCTTCATGAGCGGCGAGCGATCGGGAACAACGCCAGGGGGGCATAGGCTCAGGGGGGACGAAGCGGCCCCCAATCGCCCACTCATCGCCGCCGGGGGCCGGACAGCCCGCCCCGCCCAGGAGCGTATGTCACCCAACTTCGCGCCTCGCGCCCCGCGATGCGCGACGCGCGCTTCTCGCCGCGCCCTCGTATCCTCGCGCCGCCCCCGCCCCCCCCCCGAGAAGGGCAGCCGCCCTGGCCCAGGACGCCAGCCGCGCGGAGCGCGATGGTCTGCGCGCCCCCCGCAGGGTGCCCTCGGGGGGGGGCCCCTCGGCGATCTGTCGGCGAGTCGAGGCTTCCACCCCCGAGAGGTTTCCCCCCCCATGCGCTGCAGGCGGAGGGGGGGGGGGCCGAGCTGGGCGCAGGCTGGAGGTCGACTTGCCGAGGCTCATCACGCTGCGGCTGGCGGCGCTGCCGAGCGAGCTGCTGCTGCCGAGGGCGGGCCGCTTCAGGCCGCTCGCCTTGCCCCGGGAGGAGTACGGGGTTGGGGAGGTCCACTGGGCCCACAGGGGGGGGGAGGAGGGAAGACGAGCATCGGGCTCGAGGATCGAGATTGCTGGGCCTTTCTGGGCTTCGTCGGGCGCTCTGGTCGCCACGGCTGGACCCGCCTCGAGATTCTGATCCAAACGCAGCCCAGGAAAAGGGCCCGACTTTTGCCCGTGGGCCCAGCCGTTGGCCCAGGCCCCCTGGCGTCGCGAAAAATCACAAGGACAAATTTGGGCAGTCCTCGGCCTCTGGACGCCATTACAAGGGCCCGGGGCCGACCACAAACTTATCATCAGGAACAGAAGTTGGTCCCGAGGAGGGGGTCGAGATGTCCGGGGGTCTCCATTGCGAGGTCCGGGGGGTGGAAGGGGGAAGAGCGGAGAAGGGGCGGGGGAAGGCACGGAGATGGAGTAGGGGAGCGCAATCGATTCATCCCGAAGTTCAATTCGTGGCCGCATCTTCGAAGCGTCCAGCTTTTGTAAATCTACGAACATTATGAGCATGCTTCGTAGATTCGACGAACGAATGAAGTCTGGGCTAAATCAATTATGTAGTCGATCTCCTACTCGAAGAGACGAGGGATGAGGCCTGCTCCCTCCGCCCTGTCTCCTCCCCTCCGCCCTTCCTGTCCCTCCCTTTCCGTATCCTTTCCCTCCGTGCCTCCTCCTGGGAAGAGGCAGGGAGGGGAAGGACGATGAGAAGGGAGGGGTACGGGTGGGGGAAGGGGGGGAAGGGGTGGGGCGCTTGGAGGTGCAGTGGCCTAAGAAACGGGGAGGAGTAGTGGCGGCGGCGGAGTTCTGCAGGTACACGAGTCTGACCTGTGTGAAAACCTAACCCCAAAAATTCAGCTCAAGTGCCTGGAGTGCGCGATCCGAGGCTCTGCTTGGCCTTCGGGGCTCCTCCCTGGAGGAGGGAGGAAGCAGGGAGTAGTAAAGAATCAGGGGGGGAGGGAGGCATGGATTCGGGGGTCAGATGTGACAAGTACTGCGTAAGACCCACTCGAAACGTGAATGGTGGAACGCCGCTGGGCCAAAGTCAATATTTCACGAGCGCCACGAACAGCTCCTCGCACTTGCGGCGTGTCGTCGGATGCCTCTGGCGCCCGCCGTCTCACTACCACCAGTGGCTATGGTGCAACGGCCTGGCAGACCTCGCTGTGTGCGACGACTTGAAGTCGGCGAAGAGAATCCGCGCCCAACCTGCAAATGATTCTTCGATTATCCAGCCACGGAGACGATGTTGATACAATATCTGTTCCCCTTGCTGTCAGGGAGGTTGTGGCCGAGGTGTGTACCATTCACGCTCGCGACCTCTCCATCTTCCAACACTCGAACGAAATCGGAGCGCACTTCGGCGTCGCGGAAGCTCGGCCACCCGTGCTGAACGCTTTCCGTATAAAACTCATCGAAGCTACGGCCGATGGGGGCTTCGAATAGCGGGTGCCCAGTGATGCTATCGTAGAACACAGTCGTTTCGACTGACCTCTGATCGTCGAAGAAAGTGGTTGTTTGAAAATATCCCCCGTACTCGGCGTAGTGGCGGTTGAAGCAGCAGATGCGGTCAGCCGTGCCCACATCAGAACCCCATCGCAGCGGGCTCCGAGGAGGGCCGACGCACGTGCCATGGGCCCTCTGCACCATCACCTCCTCTGCGAGCCCAGCCAGGGCAACATTCGGTTCTGCGTCAACCACTGCAGCATCATCACATCCTGAAAGGAGGACAGCGCACCTGGCCGCGAGGACGGCACCTATCGTTCCAGCAGCCAGCCTTTTGTTCGACGGCAAAGCCATGTGTGTGCACGCGGGGTATGCGGGCGTGAGCGGTGGCCGAGGCAAGGCTCTGGGCGTCTTGAGCCAAAACGGCTACGGACGCTGGGCGAAGGTCTTCTTGATCACCAAATGTGCAACGCAGAGCGCAGCAATGCAAACCAATGGCATACGCTCGAACGAGTCAAATCTACGCAATGTAATGTAGCAGACAGCAGCGGAATGCTGCGCACATCAACTCAACGCGAAACGACGCAGAACACAGACAAGGGATGCAATCTCGTGCAGACGAGCCCGCCGCACAACACAGCAAAGCAACACACATCAAAGCAGTTCTGCGCAAACCCATGCAGAGCAAGACAACGCTGTGCAGGGGGGTGCAAAATCATGCAAATACCGCAAACAGCAATGCAACGTCCTGCAAAACAGCGCGATACAAGGACAAAGTGTACTCCGAAGCACAGTAACACAACGCACCACGGAGCACTGCAACGCAGCGCAAACATGTCAAGTACAGTAGCGCACAATCATGTTATATCGATTGTGACGTCAGCTCTCTTAGAAACACAAATGGCAACGCAACGCCATTCGAAACAAAACAGTGTTGTTCCAAGCAGCGCAACACACCGCCAAACGGTGCGACGGAAAGTGGCGAAAGTCAAAGCAAAGCGGCGCAAGCAAGGCGCCCGAGAGACCAAGAGCTCAGCCCGGGGGCGCCAAGGTGACGGTCGCTGGGGCCGTTTGCGCCACATGAATAAAGGCCCCCTCCGCAAGGCCGAACTTGCCATCGCTCGCGCGCCCACTCCCCGCGCACTTGTCGGTTTCGTGCGTTCACCTTTTGTCGCAGGCTGGTCCACGATGCTCCGCGATGGTCCTCGCCGAGAAAAAGCGCACACGTCCGAGCGATGCCGAACTCATGCGGAAGCACACCTCTCGACCAGGAGGCAACACCCGAGGACAGACAGCGGGTGCGGCGCTGGGGCGCCAGCAGTCCGAACGATGCGCGCAGCCAGCTCGCGCGTGGCGCGACGAACAAATCGAGGAGTGGCGCGCCATAGTGTGGCAGCAGATCACCCCTGGGATGTTTTTCCCTTGAGCCAGAACGCGAAACGGTCGGACTCTCCAAATGCTGAACCTAGGGATTAAAATCTGGATGGCATTCACATGCCCAAAACTTTCTTGTAGGTTCAGCAGTTTCTAGAAACAGTAAGAATTCTGATCGTCGAACCTGTGTCCGACAACCTGGCCTTGGGACAGAAAGCACCTGAATTCGTCAAGGTCTCCTTGCCTGTCTCCGGGCGAATGGCTCGAATATCAATCACTGAAAATTGAAATCGACGAGGCTTACACTGGCCGGCTGAAACAGACAGGGAATAGTGCAGGAGGGAAAAGAAGAGGAGGAGGAAAGACCACCAACCACACCACCACCACCGAAGACTGGTCGTACTCCGGGACCTGGATGGGGACGATCCTCCTGGGAACACGCGACGCTGATGAATTGACTGTCCAGAAGCTTCCGGGAGGCCGCCTGGGATCTATCTTGAGGCCTGGGTCCTCCCGCCTCTTGTCCACCTCGGCCCCCTCGTCCACCAGTACTATCCTCCCGCTGGTCATCAGATCAAAAAGTGCGGCATTGCACTTGGTCGCGTCGTCTTTAGTGAGCGCATCTACAGGCATTCTCCCGTGGGGTATCCAGCGGATACGTCCTGACGCCTGTTCCAGAGCTTCACATATGATGGCTAAGTCGATCGCCGTGCGGCGGTCTTTCGCACTGGCGCTACCCTCCTTGAGCATAGTATCGTATATAGATTTTGCGTCCACAAGATGAATCTGGCCCTCCCGAGCGCCCAAACGGCACTCACGACGTAGTACTGTAGTAAATGGGCCGGAACATCTATGCTGGTCTCGAATAGTCACATCTCGAAAAACCACATCACGATACAGTATCTGGAGGTATTCCACCTCAGCAATAGCTGCGGCCAGAGCTTGTGTCTCGCCAGCCAGAGTGGATGGTACTTTGCGGCGCAGCTTGGAGCTGCGCCATCCTAGAATTGACGCCTTGACACATCGGTTCTCGGCAATGCTCTTGTCGCAGGCCAATACCATCCAAGCACCCTGTGTGGGATCTTCTGGGAGACCTCGATCGTCGCCTAGGCTGGGTCCCCCGATGCCCCCCGCATCTGAGAACGAGGCGAAGGACATGCGTTCTGGATTGAGCTTCCACACGATGATACCACGGGAGGCGGTGGCCCTGAGGTGCTTAACGAGCTTGTTAGCCAGGCTGACATCTCCGGTGGTGGCTGCCTTGAGACGGCCAGCAAGAATGCTTGCCGGTCCCGAGGCCTCTGGACGAGCTTCTCGGCCTATCCAGTTAAACTTAAAAACGAGAGAGCGTAGCGCCTTGAACTCATTGTCCTCCAAGGGAGTGTCCCGGGCGGCGAGCCTACCTATGGCGAGAGATATGGGCCGAAGTTCTTCCAGTATGTATTTTTCCATATCGATAGTGGCCCGGTTCGGGCCTATAGTCACCCGCCTACCAGCGTAGTCTACTGGCCCTGCATGACAATCCCGGTATTTTCCAAAACGGAATATTGATTCAAAGCGCTCTCGAAACCACTTCCGACTCTCTTCCGTAAGGCTCCCGATGAAGAAGTCATCGACCTCTAGTAGGATCATATTTAGCAACTCTCCTTTGGATCCATAGCGACACCACTAGCACGGTTCGAGCAGAGTCCGAGAGAAACCTTGTTGTTCTAGAAAGGATACAACGGTTCGTCTCCAAGCTACTGGGGCATCGTCGAGGCCGCACACGTTAACTTTGAGGCGTATGATGGAGCCTGCCGGAAGGTGGACGCCATCACACGGTTCAACAAAGATCTCACCCTGGGACCTCACCATCTTGTCGGATTGGCAGAAGGCATTTTTCACGTCGGCGATATCGGCCACCATGCCGAGGTTCATGAGAACCTGCACAAACAGGGTGATGCTCGATGTTTGTGGCGTCGGAGAATGCACCTGCAGAGATCCGGCGTCGGGGTCCTTGTGACCGTGCACACGTCAGCGGGACTTTGCTTCGGGCTCTTTAAACGTGCCTTCCACCGGCTTCCACCTGCGGACCATCCTGCTAGAGATGATCCGGTCCGGACGCTCCTTCCGCGCGACTTCCGCCTTCTTGGGCCCAGGGCCTCCACAGCCCCTGACTCGACCATGGACTTCCACTCCTTATCGTCTGAGGCCTGGAACTTGGCCCGCTCGGCCGGGGTCAGGTTTTTAAACGAGACCTCACCTCATTTACTGGCGGCGTTCGTTTCTCCAAGCTGCTCGCTGGCCCTGGCCTGGAGACCGGACCCGACTTCGCCGACCGGAACCAAAAAGAAATCCTCTTCCTCCTGCTCCTCTCTCCTCTCTGGCTCTCTGGGAGGGGACCTCGAACGGCCTGGTCGACGTCCTGCTTCCAGAGCCTTGACTATGTCACTCACGCTCCGGCGTGGCTCGGCGCTGCCCAGAATCTCCGGAGCTCTGGCAGCAGAGGACGAGGAGGAGGAGGGGTCAACAGGACAAGGAGTGGATGGTTCCGAGAGGCCAGGGGGCGGCTCGATCCTCACCTTTTTGTCGGGAGGCTCGCTGGCGGCTCTGCCGCTGCGAGATCTCAAAATGCATGCGGGAGCATCCTGAGGCTGAGTGAGCCTTCTCGGTCTCGGAATCTGGGTGACGGGCCCTCGCGCGCGTTCCCGAGGCGATTCCGGCCGTGGCCCCGGGGGATCTCCCGCGGGATCCTCGGCGTTCCGCCCCTCGTCAAGAGGGATGTCGGGGGGCTGGGAAGGAACAAGAACAGGGGTGTGGGTAGGCTCAGCCTCTTCGCTCCTCACTCCTTGCCCAGGTGTGCTGTCTCCGTGGGGAGACGAACGGCCTGAGCTCTCCTCGGGCCCTCCAGTTGACGGAGCCCTCGTCACCTCTGATCCCGCCTGCGCCTCCATGGATCCATTCTCTGACGGAGCCTCTCTGGGACTGCGTCGGAGGATCGCTCCGGGAGTCGAAACGGGATCCGAGGTATCAGGCGCCCCGTCGGCACGTCGCGTCTCTGGAGCGGGGACTCCCTCTCGAAAGGGAGGGCATGGTGCCCCGGGGAGCTGAGGACCCGAGTCCAGCTCCCTCCGAACGGCATCGTCCCAAGCGTCCTCGGGAGGAGGTCCTTCTTTCTGGACGTCGACGGCTGTGGCCCTCCGAGCGTGGGCCTGACGCATCAGTTCTTGCCATTGCGGGGATTGGGCAAGCTGTATACCATATTCTTCTTCTGGGCTGGCGAGGCGGATCTGTTCCGCCGAGCATTTCCAAAGTCTAGCCCGGACGGCGACCCACGCGGTTCCTCCCTATGCCAGAACCACCACCCCGGGACCACACCAACCATCTCGGCGTCTTCCAAGGCTGTCGGCCCGGGACGTGGCTCTCGCCATGTGGCGCCAGACGTACACCCACTGGCCAGGCGTGTAGTTCCTGGGGCTGGGGGTCCTGGCGCGAGAAGCCTTGCTAATCTTTTCTCTGGCCGTGGCTTCCATGGCGAGCCTTCTGGCGGCCGCGCTGATTTCCTGAGCGCGGCAGAACTCAGCGCCAGCCTCGTCCAGCTCGGCTGGATTGCGGGCCAGGTCCTGCCAGCCCGGGAGACCAGAGGCGTCGTCAGAGAGCAGCTCGTGTGGGAGCATGGGATTTTCCCCAAAGACCAACTGCAACGGGGAGAAGCCCCCTCTGTGCCAGAACCTGTTCTTGTGGGCGGTCAACTCGTACACGAGGGCATCCAGCTCCTCCAGCGACACCGGGGCCCCGGGACCCGAGTCGATTTCTTGGCGCGCGCGCTCTTTTATCCAATCCCCGTGGCGCTCGACTCTCCCATTTTGCCACGGAGAATCAGCGTCGCACACATGGTGCTTGACCCCCCAGTGTTCAAGTCCTCTGGCGAATCGACCTACAAACTCGGAGCCTCCATCCGAGATGAGAAGGTGGGGAGCCCCGAGGGGTCTAATCCAGGACTGCGCAAACCCCGACCACACTGTGGCCGCTCTGGCGTCCGCCACGCGGGTGCAGACCTGAAGGTTCGACCCGTGGTCGACCACATTAAGAAAAGGAACCGATTGACCCAGGAACTCCAGGTGAAAGAGATCCACACCAACTATGTGGTTGAAACGAAAAGTGCGTGGCAGCGCAACCCGTCGGCGCGTGCCCTGCCTACTTCTTTCCTCGCACTCTGAGCGCAGAAACTTGTGGCGGACCCACCGGATTAAGTGAGCTTTAACCCCTCCAGCCCTGAGCGCCCGACAAAATTTGCGTGAGTCGGGGTGCCCCATATTCACGTGAATATTATACAAGAGTCTCTTTTCGTCCTCGCTGGGTTCTTCGTCTGGGATCTCAGCACTCTTGGAAGATTGTCGGGGCCTGGTCTCGGGCTCGTCACCGTCGCTCGCTTCAGTTCCTCCGACTTCCTCCTCCCCCAGGGATGGTTCCCAGGCCTTCTCCGACCATCCCCGCAGGAAAGCTTTCGTCGACCAGCTGGGCCCACGTTGGCCTGACTTCCTGGTCGGACCCGCTCCAGTGCTCAACGATGGCTCTCGCAGCAGCCCTCACACATTTGCTTGAGTAAATGGCGGCCCTGGAGGTCTGATGGCTTCCCTCGAGGATGGCGTGTCTATGGCCCCCTGTGCACAGCCTCCCATCCAGCAGAGACAGTATCCTAGGATGGTTAGTCAGCAGACCGGTGGGCTTCTTGTTGAGGCCACGGTCGTCCACTCGTAGCTCGAAAGCGCACATATCGACCCTTAGTCGTCTGACGGAGGGGAGAGAGGATATCAGCTGGACGACCTCAGTGTGCCACGAGCTGGCATACAGGGGATGTTCAAACACAAGAAACCTGCCTCTCGAGTGTTGATATTTCGCAATTTCCATACACAACGTGAGATCTCTGAGACCCTCGAGGACTTGCTGGTGCCACCTCTGAAGATCGTGACGATCTCGATTGATCCTGTTGATCGCGGAAAAGACCTTGCATTCAGAGCTAAGCCATATCGTTTCGGGATCGTTCTTCTCGATTTCTCGCCAGAGATGCCGAACGTGTTCTTTGATCCCCGAGTCCCATCCTGGCAGCCTGTCGAAACTCGCACCCGAACCCAAACGTCCCCCTCTTTTCCACTTCGGGGGCTATGCGAGGGGAAGAGAAGACCTCCATGAACGAAGTCTTGGCCTTGGTGGCCTGTTCCGCGATGAACGTTCCCGAGAATGGGCACCCGTGGGTCTCAAGTTGCCCGTCGAGAGCTCTCCAAACCTTGAGTCCCCAGGCCGACTCATGATCGTCGTTAAACTGATCACCATCAAGCCAACGCTCGAGAAGGCCGTCCTCCACGGTTTTCGAGCCCCGTCCAGCCGTGGCAAAGGCCCCGTCGCCTTGCGACCCGGTCTGAAAGACTGGGAAATCTACTGGGGAGCTCCAGAGGCCCCTTTGGTGTTCTGGAGGGCCTTCCTCTCTTTCTCTTTTTTTGCAAATGCCGGCGGTAAAAGCGCTGGTGACGCTCATGCGTCGCGACGCGGAATCCCTTGCCCTGTGGCGAGGGTAGCAGCGGCACGGGGACTGATCTACACCAAGTCCCACGTGCCGACCGATGTGGTGGTGGAGGAGGTCGTGTCCTCCTCCTCTGAGCCCTCGGGGATCGAGCAGATCCCCGTCGCCTGAGTTGGGAACGGCTTGGCAGGCGGCATCGCCTGAGGAGGCGATTTGGCCGGCGGCTGCTCCAGTGGTGCCGTCCAGGCTGGAGCCGTGGGAGTCCGCGGATCCCCGTTCTGCCAGCCGCTCCCGCTGCTGGAGCTGGCCATCGCGTGCTGATTCAGCGTGTGCACCATCGCCGTGACAGAAGATGCCACCTGCACTAGAAGATTCAGCATGTGGTCGACTGCCTGATGCATCGATGTTGTCTCGAGCTGCATCGCGGTCAGCTGGTCGGCGATCGAGTCGATGGATTCTCCGAAGTTCTCGAAAACGCCTAGCATGCGCTGAACGTGGACCACCGATTGGTACACTTCCTTAAGTCCCTCTTCTAGCTGGCTGTTGCTGCCAATTTGTTTGGGCGCCACCAGCTGCTGCATCTGCTCGACGACTGGCTGAATGTTGGCCAGTAGCTGTAGTCCCTCGGGTAGAATCTGAAGATGATGAGAGAGGTCATCATCGCCGAGATCCCGTTCACAGCGTTGAGGGTCGCCGCACCGTCGACGAAACCCTCTCTCTCCTGAATCATATGAATGGCCCTCTCTGCTGTGGCGGCGGCCCGACGGGCTGCCTGAGCCGCCGACCCGGGTCGTTCGGCTGGAGCGCCACCCTCCTGCCCCCGAGGCGTCCACTCCAAGCGATAGCCGCATAGACCGCGCTTGAAGCCTCGCCCATGCTGATTTCCATATGGCTGCCTCCGGTCTGCAGGATGGTCGCATCGGGGAGGCGGCTTGTAGGGAATCTTCGATGCTTTCGGCATGGGCTTCTGTATCTGCGGATACTGCTGAGACCAGCCTGGTCGTCCGCCGCCTCCTGGGTTCGCCGCGGCTGCTCCTGGTGCTACTGCTGCGGCTGCACCCAAGCTGCTGCTGCTGCTGCTGCTGATGCCGACCCAGTGGTTCGAGGCTGCGGCCGCTGCTGTCCCCTGCTGATGTGCTCCCGTCTCGTTCTCCATCCCGTTGGTCAGCTCCTCGTACTCCTGCTGAACCCGGCGAAGCTGCTCCTGCAGCTGGCGAACCCGCTCTTCTTTTGCCGGAAGATCGGGTGGAGCCTTCTTCGGTCCTCCGTATACCACGCCTGCAGTGCTGAGAAACATCAGCGTCACCAGGACTGAAGGCATTGTCCTGTCTCTGATCTTGACTGGAGAGAGAACCGATACTCTCAAGGTTATCGATGTTGGAAGGCTTCGAGCCGAGAAAGGCTACGGAGGCGAGAGCTGTGACCCATTGGGGAAGACTGCTTCTACGGGGTAGCGTCCTGTTTCTCGGCGGTGTCCGAGTTACGGCTTCAGTCTTGACGAGCTCCCTCGATCACCTTAGTGTGATGGTCCTCAACTAAGCCCCGATCTGGTTCTGCTAGGCCCTGCTGAGCCCGTGACTGACACTGGTACTGCTCTGCCCTCGAGAAATCCTCGCAAGTGCTCTCGAACTCCGTCGGGTATACCATGGAATGGCCTGCGAAACCGAAGACGTTCTCCGTGTCCGCTATCCCTGAGCACTCCTCGTGAGCGCCCCCCTGGAGGTCTTCGGGGCCCTCGAGATCTGTGATCTGCTGGGCCTCTGGGTCTTCGAGGTGGGCCTTGAAATCGGAGTTCAGGGGGCCCCTTCTACGGGGCCGGGTTCTTCTTCAAACGATGCCCAGACCGAAGACACAGGAGATAATGAGATAGATGTAGCGCCTTACGACACCTGGGTCTGACATGCGCTGCACTGGGCCGCCAGAATATTCGAACGAGTTGGCTGAGAGGAACGGCCACCTCTGAAGCGCTCCAGCTGGCGCGGATGCCCCAGGCCGAAGTGTCCTCACAATGTCGGCCACTCTGTGGCCTGATCCTAGCTTCGCAAGTTTTGTCGTCTCTCCGAGCCTACTGGACGCCGGCGTATTCTCGGGTAGATCCAAAACGCAGCCCAAGAAGTCTAGAAGATTGACGCTGATGTGCGGAACATCATCGGCCAGCACTGCTGTCTCGATTATTCCGAGAACTCCGAAAAGACAGAGTGGAAAGATAATGCTGGCCACTACCTTGGCCGGCCCACCAACGCCGTGGGCGGCGACATGTCGTCTATGCCCCACTGGAACTTCAACATATCTGAGACCGTGCTCAGCCAGTGCTTGCGATTCTCGGTTCAGAGCCTGGCTGCCAACAAGATCACTCCCTGCCCCTGGGTCTACCAGCCCTTGGCATGAAAGCGAAACGAGGAAGGTGTCATCCTCCATGATCTCCCGATGGACGGTCCCCCAGATCTCCATTGCCTCCGGGCTGGGCACCTCGTCGGCCGATGCCATGCCGTTGAATGCACACGCGGCCATGCGTCGATCCGCTCCGGTGTTCTTCGGACATTCACGGCTCCAGTGGCCCTTCTGGTTGCACGTCCTGCAGCGGGTCACCTTCATCTTTTGCTCCAAAGTGAGTGTTGGTCGACGCCTGGACCGATCTCCTCGGCGGCTGTCGCCTCGGCCTGCACCCTCGGACGGTGGAGACGGGCGCTCAGCCTTAGGTTTGTCAGCAGCTCCTCGTGGTCCGGCTGCTGGGCGTCGTCCTCCGTAGTACTCTCGGTCACGCTTGGCCGCGCGCTTGAGGTCCTTGTTTTCCTTCCAGGAACGTCCAGCTGGGCGGGCCGCAAAGGCCTCGAGGGCGGCATCCAGCTGGTCCTCGTAGAGGTCGAGATCCTCGAGCTCTTCGAGAGGGATAGCTTCATCCTCGAAGTCGTCGTCAACTTCCTCCTGGTCCGTGGAGCCGTCGCCTGTCTCCTCACCACCTTCGAACCTACCCGCGGGGAACGAGGGAGTGGAGGAGGGAGGCTGACTGACTGCCGTGGCACGCTCGTCGTCGCCGGGCTCTTCGGCCGCGGGACCTGCTAGCAGCGTGCCTGCGGAACGACCTGGAAGAAGCCTCTCAGAACTAGTGGCGTCCGTCTGCCTCAGGGCCCAGGACACACTGTCGTAGTCCAGGCGTCCATGCGTCAAAGTTCTGAGATTTTGCTGACCCTGAACGGACAATCCAGCGCCCTCTTCCAGAAGCAACCCCTTCAACTTGGGGCTGAACCACATGTCGTGCCCCTCTGCCTCGGTCAATTGCGCCTCGCGGCGGATCACATACTGAACCAGCGTCTCCCGAGGCTCACGTGCTGCTTCGTACAGGGCCCTGCGCCCGGCACGCCGCAGGTCGTCGCCTTCTCGCTCACCGGCCATGGTGTCCATGCGGCGCAGGATGACCTCCAGCCACGAGGCGCTGTTGAGCGTGCTCTCGGGGATATCCTCGAATTTGGCCTGGAGGCTCCAGTCAAAGAGCTTGAACAATTTTTCAGCCCTGCGCCATATCGCCACGTCGGTGTTCTGATTCCATCTGCGGATAGCACGGCTCTGCTGCCGGTAGTGCCCGAAGCCGGGCCATGGCGGTGGATCTGAGTAGTCGCCTTTGCCACCGCCAGCGCCCCAGCCCCACCAGTCGCCGGCACTAGGGCCAAAGTGGCCCCTACTGCTGCCGGTCCAGTGCTCCCAGGCCTGGTTCGTGCTGTCGCCCTGATCGCCCCCCTGCTGCTGGTCGGCGCCTCCCCAGCGCCAGCCGGCCGCCTCGGACAAGTTCCACTGGTCCTCCTGGCGATCTCCCTTGGCACTGCTGTCGGCCCAGCCGTGCAACCAGGGATCTTCTGCTGCTCTCGTGGCCGCGGCCACCGGCATCTGAGACGATGATGTTGCTTCCATAGTCTCGCGGACTACCCCCACGATCATCTCTTTCAGCTGCGCCGGTGTGACCGCTGCCAGCGTGTCCCCTGCTGCTGGGCTCGCTAGAGCCTCGGCTGGGGACTCCTCCTTGCCGTCTCGCGTCGTCATCCGTGGATCTCCACGCCAGTCGGACCTGGATGCGAGGTCCTCGCCCCAGGCGCTCGAGAGCTTCCTGGGCAGCGCCGCCTCAGCGCCGCGCCGGAGCTCCCATGGGCCTGAAGCGGGGTCACCCCGCTCCGCTTCCAACTGTGGCAGCAGATCGCCCCTGGGATGTTTTTCCCTTGAGCCAGAACGCGAAACGGTCGGACTCTCCAAATGCTGAAATTAGGGATTAAAATCTGGATGGCATTCACAATAGCACGACATCGGACCACGCACCGGCGAGTCTCGCCGAGACGGCCCCTGGGTCCGCCCCCGTGCCCAAGGTCTCGAGTCGCTCAGATTGCCTCAGACATCGGCCCTTCCTCCTCCATTCCTTTCCTTATGGATAGCTCCCGCCTGTCGCACCCCGGGTCTGGTCGGAAGGGCGGGCCGGGCGTTCCGTCTGAGACTTCCTGACCATGTATCATCCTGATGTTTTTTTTTTTTTTTCAAATGGCAAGAGTTTCACAAATGGAGGGCGGAGACCTTTCAAAATGTAGCTCCCGTCTTAGCGCCGCGCATACCCGTCTTGAAACATTTGCAAGAGTTCCACGGAGATCAGAACGGGTGGTTTTCAAAATTTTGCTACTGCCTTAGCGCCACGCGCAGTTGAGTTAAAAAATAAGCTTCACGGACTGATGGTGGGTCGTTTTCAAAGTATGGCTCTCGCCTCAGCGCCGAACACACTGGTGTTAAACATATGCAACAGCTTAATGGTTTCAGGGCGGGCTGTTGTCAAAATGTGGCTCTCGCCCTAGCGCCACGCAATTTCGTCTCGAAGCGAATTGCAAGGATTTTGCAGATTGAAGGCGGGCCGCTTTCAAAATACTGCTCTTTCGTTTGCGCCGCGCACACTCGGTTTAACATTTGCAAGAGTTTCGCGGAGTCCCATGGTCAGCGCGCCACACAATGCGTTCTTGGAAATATTCAAATATGTCAGGGCGCAACAGTTCCGTTGATTCGCGGTGCTGGAGTCCCAGAAACGGTGCTCTGGCACGATTCAGGATCGACAACCCGCGACAATCGAGTTGGTTCGTGGCGTTGGAATCCCGAAGATGGTGTTTTGCCGCGCTTCAGGATCTTCAATCGGTTGTTTCCCAACGGGGCAATTCGCCCAATGGTAATGAATCCTTGTAGGGGCCTATGAAGGGGGGGGGAGCTTGGAGGGAGAGTTTATACCATCATCGCTGATGGGTTTTGGGCTTACACTGCTCCTCCTCCTCCTCATCCTCCTCCTCCTCCTCCATTGTTTTTTCTTCTAGAGAACTCTTCCCCAGGCCTGGCTGAGAATTTCGCCGGAAACAAATTTCGCAAATTGTGATCCCGAAAACTGGAATATGTTTTCGGGCGTAGCCCGAATGTGTTTCTCGCGAGGTAAACTGACTGAACTGAGCAGAACTGAAAAGACTGGTCGCACCCGTTACGCGACGGTTTTATTCTCGGCCGCAACGTGCGCAACCTATGGCGCAATCGACAGGAGACGGTTTGATTCTCGGCCGCCGAAGGCGCAACCTATGGCGCAACAGATACGAGACGGTTTTACTCTCGGCCGCCGAAGGCGCAACCTATGGCGCAACCAATGGGAGACGGTTTTCTTGTCGGTCGCCGAGGGCGCAACCTAGAGCGCAACCGATAGGAGACGGTTTTACTCTCGGCCGCCGAGGGAGCAACCTATGGCGCAACCGATCGGATACGGTGTTATTCTCAGCCGCCGAGGGCGCAACCTATGGTGCAACCGATAGGAAACCGAGCTGGAGCAGGAGGAAGACGAGGACGAGGATGAGGAAGAGGACGTGGAGGAGGACGACGACGATCAGGATGGGGAGGAGGATGGGGAGGAATACGAGTAGTACGAGGACGAAGTGTGGGTATTCGAATGCGTGCGGGGCTACGCCCTATTTATGCTCGCCTTTTGGGCTGGCGGTGGGGCCCAAGCGGTAAGCTGTCTTGTGATTTGAATATGTGGGCTTCGCTTTGGTGCCGCGCGCAATCAACTTAAAAACTTGCAGCAGCTTCGTCGACGCACGCAGGTACATTGTCAAAAGGTGGCTCTCGATTTAGCGCCGCCCGCAGTGTGAAGGATGGGGACCGGCTCTTTTTCAACGTGTGGTTTCCGCTGTAGTGCCGTGCGCATACATACGACCCAACCCTCAACATCCTGTGCAAAACATACATCGTACATAAAAATGCGCACACCCATGCGGCCCAACCTTTAGGCATCCTGCGTAAACCGCACCATCCGACGCAAAATATTTTCATGCGTCCACCCATACTACCTAACCTTCATCATCCGATCCCTCAACATCCGACACAATATATGAAATTCGGTACACTCCACCCGACCGGCCCCCCCCCATCCGATGTAACAAACTGCATTCGGTGTGCATCTGCTGATGTTCACCATAGGCACACCCTGTGGCCCCGAAGAGCCCCTGGGCACCAAAACCAAAGGCATACAAAACAAAACATCGGTAACATGTACATAATCCGCAACCGTGCCGCGAGGCACGAAACGGGCGTGTCCTCAAGTCCTTTGCCCAAACTTCTAAGCCTCAATCCTCACTCCTGAAAGCACTTAAGGGGGCTGGACCGCAACTTCTCCAATCTCTCGGGGCTTGTCGCGGTTCCCTTTGGGTTGCCCGCGTGTTCCCTGGGCTCCGGGAAATCTTGTCGCATGAGTCTTCCGAGCCAGAGAGGGCCCCAAGGCGAGCCAAGAGAACTCTAAGAGGCCCTCGAGACGGTCCAACGGAAGCCCCAGACTGCCGAACGATCTTTCGCTCAAGACTGCCCCGAGATGTCCCAAGAGGCCTCATACGCCCCAAGAGGCCTCCAAGAGGTCTCCAAGAGGCCCCACGAAACCAAACTTGTGTATATTACTTGGTTATTTCCATAGCCTAAACATGGCGTTCCCGCCTTTTCGGTTTTTCGACGCTCCAAGACGGCCCACGAGGCCCCCCAAATCGCCCCTAGACGGCTCCAGGGGCACCCAAGACGGCCCAAAAGGGCTCCGAAACGGCACAAGAAGCGCCCACAACGGCCCAAGAGGATCCAATGACGGCCCCATGAGGGGGCCCAGATGGGGAACCCGAGCGGACATTTCGAGCCCTCGGCTTCGAGGGGCCCCCAGGAGGCCTCAAGGGGTACCAGGAAGCCCCCAAGAGGCCCCAAAGGGCGCCCAAGAGGCCCCTAAGAGGCCCCTCGAATGGGCCCCCACATGGGCCCCCAAAGCGCACCCAAAAGGCTCCCAAGATGCCCCCAGGTGCTCCCAAAAGGCCACCGAGAACGCTCCGAAGAAACCCGAAGGAGCATCCCTCATATCTCTGACCCACAACCCAGGCATGGTGGCGGGATGGCCCGAAAGCTATTCGATCCGCGGCCCACTGTGTTTGTCACAGGGGGGCCCGGCGCGCTAGACGCTACAATTTCTGGTCTTGGTTCTTTTCCAAAGAGACCCCCCTGGAGCTCCGGCCCAGCCCGCTGGCCACCCGGAAGCGCACAAAACCCGGAAACGACCTCTACGTCCACAAGAAAATCTTCGGGTCAATGCCTTTCCCGCTACAAGATGGCCCTAAACGGCCTGCAAGACGGCCCAGATGGCCCGAGGTCGCCTCCAAGTTCGCACAATCTGGTCCAAGACGGCCTCCACGACGGCCCAGGAGGGGACCTGACGGCCTCCAAGACGGCCCAAGGACGGCCCCAGAGGTCCTCAAGACGGTCCAAAGAGGGCTCTACTCTAAGACGGCCCAAGAGGCCTCCAAGACGCCCAAGATGGCCTCCACGATGGCCCTGGAGCACCCCAAGAAGGCCCAACGTCGGCCCAGACAGGCCTCCCAAACGGCTTCCGACAGCGCCAGACGGGCCAGGAGGACCCCCACACGGCCAAAGGCGCCCCCCCCAAGAGGCCCAAGGAGGCCTCAAGATGCTTCCAAAAGGCCCTTAAGAAGCTCCAGGAGGCCCCATGAAGCCCCCAGAGGCTCCAAATATGTTTCCATCCTCCTCCTCCTCCTCCTCCTCCTCCTCCTCCTCCTCCTCCTCATCCTCCTCCTCCTCCTCCTCCTCCTCATCCTCATTATCCTCATCCTCTTCCTCTTCCTCCTCCTCCTCTTCCTCCTCCTCCTCCTCGTGATCTTCCCCGCCATCCTCTCCCGAGTGTTCCCCGAAGGGTTTCTACAAAGGCCCAGGGAATACATGGCCCGATAGTTTGGCAGAACTCTTGGCCGAACGCTCGGCCACATTGGCGATTCCAAAAGGCAGGGTGCGGCGGTGATTCGCCGTAGGCGTCTTCGATCAATCGAAACGTTTCGGGACCCCCTCGCCGACTCCGATTTGGGACCAGGTTGCCCCGCGCGCTTCCAGCCGCCCCAAGACGCTCCTAGGCGTCCCCAAACACTACAATCGTCACCCAAAGCGCTCCCAAGCTCGCCGTCGCCACCAGCAGCAACAGCATCCACATCCTCATCTTCCTCGTCCTCGTCGCCGCAGGAGGCCTCAAGGAGCAAACGAATTCAGATCGCGCTGGCGCGTGGACCACAAACCGGTTCTCACAATGGAGCTCTCGCTGTGCTGGCGCCGCACACCATCGCTTTACACAACCAAAAAACACATAGAAGCGGCCCGTTTCCTGAAAGGGGAGATCGCGCCGGCGCCTTGCACACTCGGCTTCCAAAGTGTCCTTAGCTGCGCGAGTGGATGGCGAGTCTTTCCGAGACGGTGGAGGCATTGGACAAGGAACTCTTAGATCAGGAATCCAGGGTCTGAGAGCCAGGGAATTCCAATCGTGGATCGGCCATTGGAATCACCGCCACCCTCATCAGATACCGAAGCCTCCAGGATCTGCAGCCTCGTGGGCACACTCCTTATCGAACGCCCCCCCCGATCTGGGTCTCCCCTTGCTTTCGCGCGCATTCTAATACAAAGTCCACCATCTACACTCGTGAAACCCTTCCTCGACCGGCCCGGCGTTCCACATTGTGCAACAACTAAAACGGGTGGAGGGCGGCTCCTCTTTCGAAAAAGGGCTCTCGCGTGAGACTTCCGCGAAGCATACGTCCACGAGTTTGACCATCTTGCAAGGCTTAGACGGGTGGAAGGCATGCTCTTTTCAAACAAAATGAGGATGTCCCTGGGCTTCCTTGAAGGGCTCTCGCGTGGGACTTCCGCGGATGATACGTCCACGATTTTGAAAACTTGCAACGCTTAGACGGATGGAGGGCACGTGCTTCTCAAAATGGGGTTACCCTGGGCGACCTCGGAGTGGAGGGAGGATCCTTGGCAACAGGCGTCCACAGCTGAGTGGCGAACCGACCAGCCGCCCATCATTCAAGGGCGACCGCCCGCAGTAAAAAAAGCGTTGCATGGATTCATGAAGAGGAGGCTTGGGACGTGAGGGTGTATCGCAGCGTCGGTTTACGCATCTTCGGTTTACTCAGGTCCTCCCCCTCCTCCTCCCTCCTACTCTTCCTCCCTCTCGTCCTCCTCCCTCGCGTCCCTCTCCTGCTCCTTTCCCCTCCCCCTGGTCCAAGAGATCTAACACAGTATAGCTGGAACGATGTGTGTGTGCATGCGTTCTGTTTAGGTGGCCGTCTCAATCGCTACAGATCTCCTGCATTGCTGCAATGCTGACGTGCCCCATCAGCTCCCTGCACCACGCGTGCTCCCTGATGCTTCAGACCACATCGTAAACCTGTATGGGTAATGGATCCTGAACAACGCTGCACCATCTACGATGCTGCATGTCGCGTTGCTTCTTGTGTTCTCAACCCATGCAAAGATATGTTCGCACGCGCTCGAATTCAATCTCAAAACAACATCTCCGCTGTCATGAACATCCCGCCCCCTCCCTTCCGCGAAAAAAACACCACGGAGGCCTGCGGTGGGTGTAGTGCCAGGTATGCTTCCACTGCTGCCTTTCCTGCCATTGAGCAACTGAACGAAGAGAATGATTGGCAAGAAGCTGCGCGGATGAGAGTGTCGAATTTTCTTATAGCATCGATTCAGATGCTGCGTCGCCCCACTCTAGACATGGGATGCGCGAAGTCCCTTCAAACTGGCCATGCCTCCATATTACAAATCGGCGTGCCAGGTCGACTCGATCCTCCAGCAGCTTGGAAGGGCCAACTCGCGCGCGCCTACCACTCGGCCCTGATCCAAGAGCACCCGTTTGGTATGACTACTTTTGCAGTGTGGTAGCTTTGTTCTTCGGTCCAACCCGTTTGCAAAAGCTTCTGTGACCAACAATTTGGAACCACAAGCACACGTTGCCCGCTCGCCCTGTGGTTCCTTCATGCGCTGCTCACACACACACACACACACACACACGCGCAGCAGTCAAACAATCATACAGCACGAGTGGACTGCAATATCTAATTAAACTGCGTAGATGCACTGCCTAGCTCGCACCTGCTGAGATGCCGTATCGCTCGCATCGCGGAGCCAAGTTTGCGCAGGGGGTCTGTGGCACCCAATGCTGCGAGCCACGGTCCCATGCACGGTCGGCCAAGCATCACGCCAGATCCGAGGAAGTTTCCTCAGCCAGCCGAGAAGACACCACTCACACTGCGCTGATGTATTCAACAATTGCACCTCTCAGCCCTTGGCGGTGGCCCCACCGTCGTCAAGCGACAGCCGCATTCCACTTTGAGACAGCCCCAGGGCACACCCCCCATGCCACCCACACCGCCAACGAAAGCCCCGGACATCCCAGGTGACTCTCGGTGGCCTAGCGCGGGCTGCAATGGCACCACCTGGGAAGCCTGGAGCACCGAGAAGAACCACCTTTGTCGGTGGTGTGTGGTTTCTTGGCATATCGATTGCGGGACGGGTCAAACCGAGAGATTCGACAATCCGATTTTTACTCCAGCGCTGGAGCTGTCGTGGCACCAGGCCGCTCGTCAAGATCTTGACTGGAAAGCGGCTGCGGTCGCACGATAAAATTCTGCTACCTGTATGCTGCTGCTCAGGTGCCAGCCTGTGCTCAACCTGACTAACTGAGGGGCTCAAGATGGCCGCCTCGCAGATTGGCTCCTGGACTGCCACGGAGCCGCTTCAGACGGCGCCCTCTACGTCCCGAAAAGCTCCCAGAGGGTCCTCACATGACGCCCCCCCAAGACGGCCCAGTGCCCCCAAGACGGGACTTTCCAAGGCGCAAGGCGGCCCAACGCTAGACCTAGACTGGCCCAATACTGGCCTGGGACGGCCCCTATACCAGCCCAAGACGGCTCCTGGGTCTCCAAGACGGACCGCAACAATCGCGCGACGCCAATGCCATGCCACAACACACCGTCGACACGCAGCTCAACTGATTCCCAGGAGCCCCCAAACGGGCCCACAAAGAGGCCCATGAAAGCGCCGCATCAATCATGTGACGCAGACGTACTGCCACGATACAGTGTCGAAGCACACTCTCGCCCCAAATCCCAGCGGAGTCTTCGAGTCACTTCCACCTCCTCCTCCTCCTCCTCCTCCTCCTCCTCCTGCTCCTCCTCCTCCTGCTCTTCCATAGCTTCTTCCTCCTTCGTATCCTCCCTCCTTATCCTCCCCCTCACCTTCTCCCCCTCCAAGGCTTCTCCGGGTTGCCCAATAAGCATGGTGGGTGAATCCCGTGGCGTGGACAGGAACGCTTTGTCCGTAGCGAGTCGTGTGGGGCTGGATTGGGTTAGGGCGTCTGTTTGGTGTGCGTG
The DNA here is from genome assembly GCA_963575745.1 of Prorocentrum cordatum. NCBI lineage: Eukaryota > Dinophyceae > Prorocentrales > Prorocentraceae > Prorocentrum > Prorocentrum cordatum. The sequence continues at coordinate 897,177 of CAUYUJ010021726.1, read as the reverse complement.
TGGGGGGGGGGGGGGGGCAGAACGGGCCGTAGGAAGGGGGTGGCGGCTTGGGAGGGGGGACCTTATTGCTCATTGAATGGCTTGGGTTTGACGAGTTCGAGACACTTCAGAGTGAGCGCATTTACTGCTCATTCCTCGGGGGTGGCGTCCGTTATCCTGGAGGGGTGGGGACGATGGAGGCTCACGGTGAAGAGGGAGGGCGGCGTGGCATGTGGTGGCGGATACGCGTCATCGACGACGACCACGGCCACAACGACGACGACGACGACGTCGTCTGGACGCCTCCAGGGGCCTCCAGAGGTGATCTCTGGAACTCCTCGGAGGCTGCTGGCAATCTCTCCAGAGGCTTTCGGAGGTCTAGGACGACACTCAAACATCATCATAATAATGCACAGCTGTGCGGCGGACCAGGACCATGCCTCCCTGCGCACGACACAACCCGATTGCAAGCACCGCGCGCAGCCTGTGAGCAGAACGTGCCTGCAAGCACCGCAATGACTATTCACCTCGCACCCTCGTCCGGGGGGGGCGCCCAGGCTACGAATCTTCGATTCTGGGCGTAGCCCGAATTTGTTTCTCGCGAGATAAGCTGACTGAGCTGAACTGGGCTGAACTGAACAGACTGATCGCACCCGTGGCGCGACAGCTTTATTCTCGGCCGCCGAAGGCGCAACCGATGGCGCAACCGATCGGAGACGGCTTTACTCTCGGCCGCCGAGGGCGCGACCTATGGCGCAACCGATAGGAAACGGTTTTACTCTCGGCCGCCGAGGGCGCAACCTATGGCACAACTGATAGGAAACCGAGCTGGAGCAGGAGGAAGACGAGGACGACGAGGAGAATAAGGAGGAGAACGAGGAGGAGGTGGACGACGACGATCATGATGGGGAGGAGGACGGGGAGGAATACGAGTGGTACGAGGACGAAGTGTGGGTATTCGAATGCGTGCGGGGCTACGCCCGACTTATGCTCGCCGTTTGGGCTGGTGGTGGTGGGGCCCAGGCGGCGAGCTGCCTTGTGATTTCATCTGCGAAACAACACAGATCTGCGATAATATTTGAGCACCACGGCGTCGCATGGCCGCGTCATGTTGCAAGCGCGGAAGCATGCCTGCGAGCACAAGCAACATGATTGTGAGCACCAAGGCGCCGCGAGGGCCAACGAACGTCTGGAGGGCACCGCGGCCGCAATGTGCACGTGAGCACCAGAATGCGACTGCACTCGTCGCGCTATGCCTGCGAGCGCCACGATGGTGCGCGAGAATCACGGTATGCCAAATCCGTGGCCATCGCAGTAGCCCCCGTGCGCCACCACGCTCCTGCGAGGAGGGGGACACGCCCCCCCCCACTCCCCTGTACGCCCGTGACCGTTACCAGGGGGGGGGTATCGCACGTTACCCCGCAAGGGATAAAACACAAGCTCGACGGTCGGGACTTCTGCTTAGCGTGTCGCGGCGGCGGCCCTGGCTGCACGCCGTGCCTTGCAAGCGGATAGCGTGTCGCTCCGCTCCGCGGGGCGGAGGGCTGGGCAACGCTTGGCACGCTGATGCTTGGGGCTGGGACGTGGGGGAGCGTCTCGCGCAGAAACACGGTAAGCCAGAACCAGCGATGCGGCACGCGAAGCGAGAGTTCCCCACCGTACTCATTGTGCAGCCCCCCTCGAGCTGCAGCTGGAGCGATTTTTTTATGTTCGGCGATGACGGGCGTCATTGGGGGGGGCGGGGGGGGGGCAGGAAAGTGCTGAGAATCTAATTCGACGTTCTTCCCTCCTCCCTCCTCCTCAACCTCCACCTCCTCCTCCTCCTCCTCCTCCTCCTCCTCCTCTTCCTCCTCCTCTTCCTCCCCCTCCTCCTCGTCACTCCCTGTCGTGCGGGGTGGCGCTACAGTGCACGTGCGCAGAATGGTCTATTGAATCGGTCAACTTGGTTATCGGACGGCCCATTTAGCTGGAGCCTCCTGGACGCAGATGGGAGGAGCTAGGGTGATGCGGGCGGACTCGGGAGGACTCGTAGATTCCAGTGGCGTTCCTGTGTCCATAAGGATTCCTTACTATTGTTTTCTGTGGAATCCACAAGCGCTCCATTTTGTCATAAGGGTTCCTTCTAACATCGTATATACAACAGTGGTGCTGTGTTGCACACGGTTGCTGTGATGCACACAAGCGCCGTGGTGTACACAGGCACTGCAATACAAGCAGGCATTTTGGTGTACACTGGTGCTGTGTTGCACACGGCGAAACGTGACGTCATCGACCCCCTCCACCCCCCCCGGATGATTGCCGTCATCGGCCCGGAAGAAAAAACAGGCTCCAGCCGCATCCGCGCGCACGACGACGATGAGCGACGAGCGACGAACGAGCGACGAGCCACGAGCGACGACGACGACGATGACGACGACCACGACGACGACGACTGCGGACCAGACTCCAATGCGGATTCCTACGCGGACACCTACGCGGATCCCAATGCGCACGGCGGCAGTGCCCAGAGCGCACTGGGGGGGGGAGCGTTACGTCATAGGAGGGAGGGGGGGAGCGGCGGCCATGACGCCCGTCATGCCCCAAGCAAAAAAGAAACGAGCTCCTGCTCGAGCACATTCAGTGCTTCTGCGGGGGGGCGCTCCAGAGTCGCACGGGTGCGGGGGAGGTCGGGCGGCCAGGAGGCAGTTCTGCAACCCTGCCGTCCAAATACAGACCCGCTGCTCGGAACAGCGGCAACGGATCGCACGCGCAAGCAACCCGAAGCTCTGCATGTCCGCCACCACGATGGGTGCGTTATCGCTGCCAGTGTAAAAACATCCATCCGAAGATGTTGCTTCGACGCCCCCCCCGGCCCAACATTTCAATTTTGCCTTCGCGGCCACTGTATGAATGCAAGCATCGGTATGATGCACGCCCATAACTCAAACCCGTACACCCACACGCTCGCTCTCTCTCTCTCTCTCTCACACGCACACACACCCGTTATCAACATTGAAACCGGGGGACGCGAAGGATCTAAACAGATGGGCGTGGGTTTGGTCCGTTTGTTGGTCGTTGTTTTGCGCCACCGGCGGTATGGTCAGCATGCCCCCCATGGGGAGAGGCGGACCGATGACGTAGGTTTACCTGGGCACCACCTTCAAACCCGAGATCTCCACGAACTTATTCTCCGAAGAGCTCCAGGAAGCCGTCCAGGCGAGCGTGATACGCCGCGCCCGCCTCGTCCTTCCTCCAAGAGGTCCCCTTTGCCGCCCCACATTCCAGATCTTCATCGTCCTCTTCAGTCTCCCACAATTATTGTCGCTTCTTCTCCTAATTCTCCTCCGTTCCCCCTCTCTTCCTCCCCCCTCCACCTCATCATGTGTCCTCGACGTCTCCTCTCTTTCCCAACCATCCTATGGTGTTGGGTCCTCGCTTTGAAGAGACAGCGCCCAACGTCCCATCTCCTCCTCCTCCCTCCTCCCATCCGTGCCTCTGCCCTCCGCATGTCCACCATTCCGGGACACCCCTCACACGTTTCGTGACCCCATAGGGAGCTCCACCGAAGGCTCCAATGGGAGGGTTCTCATGGCACCGCCGCGCCAAATTCGGCACACCCCTCACACGATTCGTGGCCCCATAGGGAGCTCCACGGAAAGCTCCAGTGGGAGGGTTCGCATGGCACCACCGCGCCCAATTCGGCACACCCCTCACACGGTTCGTGGCCCCATAGGGAGCTCCGCCGAAGGCTCCAGTGGGAGGGTTCGCATGGCACCACCGCACCCACTTCGGCACACTCCTCACACTGTTTGGTCCCATGGGGAGCTCCGCCGAAGGCTCAAGTGGGAGCGTCCGTATGGCACCACCGCAACCAATTCGGCACATCCCTCACACGCTTCGTGGCCCCATAGGGAGCTCCGACGAAGGCTCCAATGTATGGCACCACCGCGACCAAATCGTCACAACCCTCACACGATTCGTGGCCCTCTAGGGTGCTCAACCAAAGGTTCCAATGGGAGGGTTCGCATGGCACCACCGAACCCAGTTTGGCACACCCATCACACGGTTTGTGGCCCCATAGGGAGCTCCACCGAAAGCGATACCCACAATGCGGTACTCGCAGCTGCATATGGTTGGGTCCTTCGTCAGGCTGATTCCGAATCCTCGTCCTGCCTCCTCCTCCTCCTCCTCCTCCTCCTCCCTCTTCTCCGCCTCCTCCATCTCAGTCTCATCCTTGTACCTCTGTTGCAGGTGCCGCCGACTCCCACACAGCTCCCCATGATGCACGCGGAGCACATGGATTTGCATCCTCCTTGTCGTCGTCCTCCTCCCCTGCAGCAACTTGCCCTTGTCTTAGCCTTCTTCCACCTCTTCCTGCCACGTGGCGGGTAGCTGAAAATGGATTTCCTGGCCAGCTGCATGATGTTGAGCGAAGATTTGGCCCTCCTCCCAAGGCGTCTCAACAACGACCCATCACTGGCATGCGCTGCCTTGCCGGAGGGCGACAACTGAGACCGCAATCGTGGCATACGAGTCGGGGGGGAGGAAGAGAGAATGATCAGATGAGAAGGCTCCCGCTAGATCTTCTACGGTTCAAACTGATACCCTGTCGCCCAACTAAGACGTTCCATCAGGGCGGTCTGGGCATTTGGGTTCAAGGCTCTTTATGGCTTGTGGTCGTGAGGCCAGGAGGTTCCAACAACTATACACGGATGGAAGGCGGATAAGCTTCAAAGTCGTACTCTCGCCCGGCAGCACTTTGAATGTCATTGGTTCGTGAACGTCGAAACGTCCGACAACCTCACGAGTATGTGGCGGATCCATGATTCAAATGTCGGTATCGCCAGAGACTTTGTCTCACCTGTTGGCCCGAAAACATCCAACAGTTACGCGGATAGAGGGCGGGCGGGCTTTACAACTTGATTGCTCGCTAGAACATCAGTTTTGAATGTCACGGCGCTGACGCTTAGAGTTCCTGGCCCTTCCCGCCCTCGTCTTCCTCCTTCCTCTCCCCCTTTTCCTCCGAAGTAACCATACCCCCGCTCTCGTCCTCCAGTTCCTCCTCCTCCTCCTCTTCGACCTGCTTATGCGAGAGAGAGCGTGATCCACCGCCGCTTTACTGTGGAAAATTCCCCCCCTCTTCCTCCGGAACCGGGGGCCCCCCCCCCCCCTCCGAAAATCCCCCCCCCTGCTGGACCCCCTCGGCAAACCCCTCCCCTCCCCTAACCCCTCACCCCCCCCCCCTCCCTCTCGAAAACCAGGGGGGGTCACTACCGATTTGAACTCCCCCCCCCCCTCGAAAACCGGGGGGAGTCACTACCGGTTCGAACCCCCCCTCCCCCTCGGAAACCGGAGGGGGGGTCACTACCGGTTCGAACCCCCCCCCCCCGCTCACCGCCAGCAAACGACTCCCGGTCCCTACCACCGTCCGCACCACATCCCTCACTGTTGTTCCCAGCACCACTGTCCTCACCACCACTGTCCCCACTGGTTCCACCACCGTCCTTACTGTACCCACCAGTGCCCCCACCACTGTCGCACTGTCCCCACTGTCCCCACCACTGTTCCCACCACGGTTCCACTCTCCCCACTTTCTCCACGGCACCAACCACTGCCCGACTATCCCCACTGTCCCCGCTGTCCCACTGACTCCTCCGCTGTCCCACTGAGCTGTCCCACTGTTCCCACCACTGTCCCCAACTGTCCCCACCACTGTCCCCACTGTGCCTCTGTCCGATTGTCCCACCGCCGTCCTCGCCACCGCCTTCACCACTGTCCCCACCACCACTGTACCCTCCACTGTCCCACTGTTTCCACCACATTCCCACTGTCCCCACACCAGTGTCCCCACCACCACCGTCCCCACCACTGTCCACTGTCCCCACTTTTCCCACCATTGTCCTCACCGCTATCCCCACCACTACCGTCCCCACCACTGTCCCACTGTCCCCACCACTGTCCCGCTGTCACCTCACCACTGTCCCCACCACCACCGTCCCCACCACTGTTCCGCACCCCCCCTCGGTTTTCGAGGGGGGGGAGAAGGGGGGGGGGTCGAACCAGTAGTGACCCCCCACGGTTTTCGAGGGGGGGGGGGCTTCGAACCGGTAGTGACCCCCCCCTTTTCATGATGGACTGGGAGTGGGGGGGGGGAGGGGTTCGAACCTGTACCCCCCTCGGTTTTTCGGAGGGGGGGGGGAGGGGTTCGAACCGGTAGTGACCCCCCCCCGGTTTTCCGCCAGCAGCGGTAGAACACGCTCTTTCGCTTATGCTCATTCCTCCTCCTAACAGCTTGCACACGTTGTGAGCTCTCTCTGCCTCTCTCTGTCTGTTTGTCTCTCTCCTTCTCTCTTTCTCTCTCTCTCTCTCTTTCTCTCTCTCGCTCTCCTTCTCTGTCCCTGTATCGTTATCTCTCTCTCTCTCGCTCTCCTTCCCTTGAACAGTCGTCATTACAGTGCTGCTGACAAAAACAATAGTGGGACAAGGTGGCGATATGGTCACTGGTGGTGCCAGTACATCCTTGAAGACACGAGCAGAACTCGCTTATCATACACACTTTAGGAGCAGGATACACATAGACGGCAGGCAATACTGATAGAGAGTCTGCATGGACGCGGCAAACGCAAGGGCGCACGGGGATAAGAAAGAGAGTAGTAATGGCACGGTGAAGGCGGAATAAGGGCAGTGGACGGGGAGGAGGAGGAGGAGGAGGGGGGGAGGATACTGATAACGACAAGGAACCATAGTCCCCGCAGACGCGGGTAGGAGCGCGGGACTGCTCTCGGTTAGGACATCCCCAGCGGAGGCAGAAGGCCGTGGCAGGCTTCGGCCTCCCCTGAGCTCCGACGCTGCGAAACAAAATGCAACATCGTGCAACAATCCCGACCAGAGACCCAGACCCTATCCTTCCGCCTCATGTTCCAGGCCGCGTCGATCTGCGAGGGCCCCAGGGCCCGAAACTGGCTGACACAGATCGGCTCCTTTCGGCGCCTGGCTCAGCCGAGCGACTTCGAGCGTGCTCGTTGCACTTTCAACTCGCAGGCCTGTCGTAGCACCCACCACGAGGTGCCCAGGCCTGAAACTGGGCGAAACCGCCCGGCGCGAAAAAACTGCAACGCCAGGATTGCAGGGCCTCGCCACCGCTCGCCCCGAGGTGGGCCCCAGGCCAGGATCCCCGCGCCCCCCCCACTGCGAGGGGCTGCCCTGCGCCCCGGGACCCCCCCCCCCCCGTCGAGCCCACACGACGCCGCGGGCTCCCCAGGCCAAGATCCACCGCCCACCACTGCCGTCGGAGAGGACGAAGATGCAGGAGGGCGAGGAGGAGGCGGAGGAGGGCGCAACGGCAACTGCGCGCCCAGTGCGAACGACTCAACACGTATGCGACCTGCAGTACACCTGCAGCGACAAGCAGACGGGGCGAAGGCGGAAGAGACCGAGGAGGAGGAGGGGGAGGAGGAGGTGCACGATAAGCTTGACCCCGTCCCTGGATCCTGCCCCTGGACGTCCCCAGAGGTCTCTGAGGTCCTCGGAGGCCTCTGGAGTCCCCCACAAAAAAACTGAACTGCTCATCAGCATCGCAAGAGGACAATAACAGAAAGACGACCCCTCGATCCTCGAGGGTCGAGGTCAGAGGACCCTGGGATGGCAAGAAAAAATGAAACGTCGTGAACAAATCACGATCAGAGCCCCGGACCCCATCTCTATGCGTCACCCTTCGAGCCGCATCGATCTGTGAAGGTGCCGGGGCCCGAAACCAGGCGGAAACGCCTGGCTCGAAAAGGCTGAGACGCCAGGATCTCAGGGGGCGGGAGGGCGCACACAAGCTCGGAGCGAGGCGAGATGTGCCGCCTGGCCGCTGTCGTACTTCGGCGCGGCCGACCCCGCTGCGCTGCCGCTCGCCGAGGCACCGGGCCTCAGCTCCAGCACCTGGATGCCCAGGCCCGTGGAGTCCTGCGCCGCGGGCTGGCCGAGGCGCGGGGGAGCTGCCACCGCGGCGCTACCACCCGCAGCGCTACTCCGTCCTCTGCCTTCCCCCACATCTCCGACGATGTGCAGAGTTTCAGCGACATCGGGCTCGGCATTAAGTTCGTGAAGGACCTCGCTGTGAGCATGTAGTACCTCCCCCTGTTGCTGCACGCTGCCGCTATCATCAGCCTCGCCTTCGCGACATCTCCTTCTCGGTGTTCGGGGTGCCTCCTCAGGCGCAAGGAGGTGCACTCAAAGGTGATGATCAGTGTCTAATTTGTTCAATCGGTGTCTGTTCCGTGATTTCAGCCGTCAGGAGCCGTTCTCGAGCCCCGGGACCATCGAACATGGATCTGGGGCAGAACACTACCCCCAGTCAGGACCTCTGGGGCAGCGAACCGCCGACCTGGTCGTCCCGCTCCCACCCCTTCCTCGGCGAATCGAAGATGGGGCCCTGAGGAATCGGGCCCCGAGCATAGGAATGATGAACGAGCAACACTCGCCCATACCCATAGCGGGGTCAGAGGGAGGGGGACTGGCTGTGGGTATGGGTGCGGATTGTTGGGCCCGGGGTTGTCAGACCCTGGGTGAACACGCACCCATAGCTCATTCGCCTCCCCATGGGTATGGGTGCGTGCTGTTCGCTCAACCACTGTTTCAGGCCGCTCGTTCTCAGGGCTTCCAACCTCTTTTCGAGCTCGTGCCCAAAGCGTCCCCCGCTCTCCTCTCCCGATCCTCTTTCTCTCCCCCCCAGCCGACTGTCCCCCTCATCGCCCTCCTCCTCCTCCTCGCCCGCCTCCCTCATCCCCCCTTCTTTTATGTACCGTCACAGCTTCCTCCCGCCCCCTCCTTCAATTCACACTTCTACCCCTTTTGCTTGACCGCCGCTGTCCTTGTCACTTGCCCGTTCTCCCGTACGTTTCTGGTAGCTGCCCGCCGACTGGCCCCTTCTTCCCAGGACTTGTAGGCAATTGCACGTTTTCGCCCTGCGGGATGGAGCGCACGACCTGTTGATTATGTCGACTCATGCGCTCAGGCGCTCTGGTGGGTGCTCCTGCCCACGGCATGGCGCCCTTACTACAATCACAAGACAGTTCGCCGCCTTGGCCCCCCCGGCGGCCAAACGGCGAGCATAAATCGGGCGTAGCCCCGCACGCATTCCAATGCCCACGCTCCCACACTTCGTCCTTGTACTACTCGTATTCCTCCGCGTCATCCTCCCCATCCTGATCGTCGTCGTCCTCCTCCTCCTCCTCCTCCTCCTCCTCCTCCTCGTCCTCCTCCTTCTCCTCCTGCTCCTCATCGTTTTCCCGTCTTCCTCGTCTTCTTCCTGCTTCAGCATGGTTTCCTATCAATTGCGCCATGGGTTGCGCCCTCGGCGGCTGAGAATGAAGCCGTTTCCTGTCGGTTGCGCCGTAGGGTGCGCCCTCGGCGGCCGATAATAAAAACGTTTCCTATCGGTTGCGCCATAAGTAGCGCCCTCGGCCGCCGAGAGTTTTCCTCCTCCAGCAGCATGGCGCGCAGCACGCCAAGATCCGCTGCCTGCAGCTCCAGCCGCCCAGGCGGCGCGTTCGCCGCCACTGGGGGCCCGCAAAAACACGCCAAGATCCGCTGCCTGCAGCTCCTCCCGCCCAGGCGGCGCGTTCGCCGCCACTGGAGGCCCGCGAAAAGGCAGCCTCAACGGGCGAGGGGCGCGGGGAAGCAGGCGCCCGCGCAGGCAACCAGGATAGGTGCAGGCTGCGCGGGCCGAAAGCGTTCAGGGCAAAATGCCCGAGCGCGGCAAAGAAAGCGCCCTCGCAGGCAGCCGGGAAAAATGAGGAGCTGCGCGGGCGACCACGTCCTGGGCAGTGGCTTGCCCGTCCGCGGATCAAGACCTCTCTTGATATTGTCCGCCTTCCAAGCTCTCTCAGCTTGGGCCGGGGCCTTCTCCGCCTTCTGGGACTTCGCCGCAAGGCCCCTGTGCTTGCCCTTGACCTCCTTGGCGTGCAGGCTGCACCGCAAGCAGATCCTGTACCCGTGGAAGGTTCTCAGCTCGTGCCCGTTGGGACCCACCTCGTCCGCACCGCCTGAGCCTCGCACCTCAGGCTCTGGCGGCCTCGGCTTCGACTCCTGCTGGGTCGCGGTCTCGCTGGCGCCGCCCTGCGACGAGGACGCCGCCTCCATGGGCGCAGCCGCCAGGCCAGCCAGCGCCAGCGCTGCAGAGGCAGGGCGCTTGCGGGCACCGCTGGCGCCAGCAGCGTCGGGCGCGAACGGCTTGGCGTGGCAATGCCCCGCGCGGAACTTCTTGATCCCCGCATCCGTGAACGCCGGCCGCAGGCATCGGCGACAATGAACGCCACCTGGGACATTGATTATGTCGTGCTGCATGATGTACAATTTGGGCCCATTGGTAGACGGCTCCATGTAGTCGCACTCGAAGTCGCTGCGCAGATCTGCCGCCTCCGCGCCAGCGATCGCGACCCAGTAGACCATGGCGTCCAGAGTGAGCTCCCTGGTTCGCCTGGCCTGCCGATCGGCGGCTGGCGCTCTGAACTGGTCCGCCACGAACCTCGCGCACCTGTCTGCCTCGCGGTTGCCACGATTGCCAACTTCGACGTCCAGGAGAGCGCCGTGGCCTTTGACCTTCACGATGGAGATCCTAGTCTCCGACACCGCCAAAGTCGCCCAGCGCAGTCCAGATTAGCCTCCAGACCTCCGCCCAGGCCGCCTTGCGGGAGGCGGTGGCAGCCCTCCCGCGCGCCGGCAGCCCGTTGACCACGTAGGAGGCGTCGAAGTAGGCGCGGATGGGTGCGACCGAGTGCCTCAGGATGGCCAACAGCGTCAGCAGCTCGGCGCCCTCGATAGTCTGCAGCGGCCCTGGCAGCGGTGCCCCCCAGGCCCTGGCGGACGAGCGGGGCCCAGGGTCGGCCCCCTCGTCGCCAGGTGGAAGCTCCACGGCTGCGCGCGCCGACATGGCCATCGAAGTGTCCGACTCGCATCAGCAGCCGTCCGCGAAGACCTCTGTGTTCATGAAGAGCACGCCGTCGCCCTTCATCCACTGCAACCCGTCCAGGAAGTTATCCAGCGGCGGTCTCCACACCACCTGTGGCTCTGGCAGCAGCAGGCGCTCGGCGGAGATGGTGACGCTGGCCTGGAAGGCCTTGAACTTCTCGAGCTCAGCTGGCAGGGCTGTGCTGGGCCAGCTGTTCGTGCAATCTAGATGCCGATGCCGCAACGTGCCCCCAACATCAGGGCGGTGATTGCAATGCGGTGTCGGCGCGAAGCGAAAGGGGGGCGCCGTGCCTCCGCGAACTGGGCCACTGCCCTTTGACCAAAACAGACCTGGCGTATCCTCGCTGGGCCTCCGTGAGCGACCTCCACTCCTTGCCCCCAGGCGGTGCGCCCTTACCGTGGTGGATCCAGCGTCTGATCTGGTCGACGAGAGCCCCGTGCTTGATATCCCCGTGGTTATCATTGGCCGAGTGCTCGAGCTGCCAACGCTGAATGTCGAGCTTGAGCACCTGACTGATGTACCAAGGTGACATGTTGCCGACATTCAGACACCCGTTGCCGTCAGGCCTGCCCCACAGCTCGAAGTCGCGCAGCGTGTAGCCGAGTCGCTTCAGCGAGAGCACGGCAGCCCCAATGGGTCCTTTCGCCTGGCCCAACCTGGCGATGTCCTCGGCGCGGTTGAAGGTGACCCTGAGCTGGCTGATCGGCAGCCACTTCTCCCAGATAGCCCTGGCCAAAGTGCCGACAAGCTGGAGCGTGGCGCCGCGCGCGGGATCTATCTCCGTCGGGCCTCCTAGCATCCTCGACCGCCTTCAAGATCAAGGACCTCGTCTGCTTCTGCCCGAAGTCCGACGGCCCCGCGCAGGACGCCCCGTATATAATGCTCGGCATGAGCCCTGCGTGCACCACCTCAGCGGAAGCCTGCCGTCCTCTACAAAGCCCCAGAAGTCGTCGAGAAGTGGCAGCCTGGCCTTGGCGAGCTTCAGTCTGTCCTTCCTGACCTACGCGTTGCGTTTGCCAGCCTCCGCGTGGTCCGCGCCCAGGCTCCGCGCGCGCCCAGCTCCTTGCACTCCAGCGCTTTGGAACTGCTTGTCCAGGGGCCGCTGCCTGAGCTTTGCGTTCGAGGCCGGGGCCCTCGATTTCTTGGCTGCAACCCTCAGCTTCGTCTTTGCGAACGCCTTGACCAGCGCCCTGCCCTGGCGTCAGCGGCGGGGTCCTCAGCGACCCTGTCGCTGCCGCCCCAGCGCTGCAGCACCGCATCGTCGACCGCCACCGCGGGGGCGACCGCCGCGCGCTTGGCCCGCATCTCGTCGAGCGGCTGAATGAGCATGAGCTTCATGAACGTCGCGGCGAAGGCGTCGCCCGCAAGCGCCGTCTGGAGCACGCTCAGCTCGTTGGAGCAGCACCCTTCCAAGCAGATGACCCCCGGCATCCTATAGAAGTTAACTTGCAGCTTGGCAAGCCACAGAGGGAAGTTGTATTTCAAGCAAGCCCCGATGAGCTCGCGATGGAGGATCCGCTCTAGCTGTTGCCACGCAGCCACGTCCCGTGGCTCTCCGCCCCCCATCGCGTCGCTACTCCGCGGCGAAGTCGTCCATGCATGCATGTTGGGCCACTCGCAGCGCCCATCGATCCCGACCAGCAGGTCGACCAGCCCCTCGACGCCCTCGTCGTCGAGCACCTGCGGCTCTCGAGGGCGCAGCGAGTCGAAAGAAGATCCTGTCGCCTCCTCGAAGCTGCCGATGACCTTCCTGGCCTTCTCTGCCGATGGGCGGGGTGGCCTCTCGCCCAGCTCGCATGGCCAGACCAGGTCCTCGTGCCTCGTGAAGTTGCCGTTGGGCCTAGGGGCCCCCGCAATCAAGCTCCCTGTCCATTCCTTCGCTGAGGCTCTGACAGTCTCCCGGAGCGAAGGAGGGGGGCCGTCGAGGGTCGCGCCCCGGGGCCGAGGGCCCCAGCCTTGCGGAGGCTCGGCGAGGGCGCGCAGGGCCCCTGTACCTCTGGAGTGGTTGTCGATCACCCAGTCGTTGTAATCTTTCTTCCTGCGATTGACCCCGCGCTGGACTTCCGCGCCGGCAGCCTCCGACACGTAGGCGCTGGCCGCGGGCAAGGAGTGCGGGTCCAGGTACTTGGCGCGGGCAGCGAGGAGGCTGACCTGCTGCGCGGGCTGCTCTCGCCCTTGAAAGTTGTCGCCGGTGAAATATCCGCACTGCGCGTTGAGAGTCTCGATGGCGCCGAGGGCCCGCTGCCGCCGATGCGTGAACTCGCTCTGCGAGGTGTCCTTGAGGGCTAGCGCCATGCTCGTCAGCCGCACGGCGCCGGCGCTGACCCGCGGCAGCCTCGGCGGGCTCGGAATCGCGACCTTCGCCATCTAGAGGCGCGGCCTGCCGGCGCGCCCAGAGCATAGTTCAAACTCGCGAGAAAGGCCGAGCGCATCAGCGATGTCCCACTCCGCCTGGCCGATGAAAACCTCCCACCTGCCGTCGACGGGGCCGGTGGCCCCCATGGCCGCTCGCGTCGCAATCCACCCTGTGACGTGCTCGGTAGCGCAGCGCGCCCGAGGCATAGGGAACGGTAGGCGCTCGGGGCAGTCCGTGACCTGCATGCGCTTCTCAATGGCGACGCCGTCGATCTCGAGCCTGGCAGGGAAGTGCGGGGCGACGCCCCAGCCACGCAGCCCCTTCGCTCTGGCCTGCCCGAAGCACTCGCTGATCAACTAATAGTCGACGATGCGCCCCGCCCTCAGGCCCTCATCTGGCGCCACCGCCCTCAGGCTGAGCGCGCCCAAGAAGCCCGACTGGGCCAGGTGCTGCGGCTCCATGTTGAAGTCGCCTCCGATCACGGTGGGCCTGCCAATCATCTTGACCGCCCCGTAGACTGCCTTCAGGATCTGCAGGTTGAACCCGGACACGCCCTCGCTCACCCTGAGGCCGATGTTGATCCACGTGGCCCCACCACTCCCGCGAAGTGCGCCGCGCTGGCGCGCCCTGGGAAGATGCTGAACTCGTTGGGCGGCTCGAAGACACCGAGCCCGTGCACGCGGGGGGCGAGCTGAAGCAGCCCACCGCGCCCTGACCGTCCTTGAGCGGCCTCGACAGCGGCGCTGGCCAAAGCATGCCAGCCGTCGCGCTTGAGCTTGTCTGAGACCTCCTTACAGCGCCCCTCGCTGAGGTGGGTCTCCTGCACGTCGACGATGTCCATGTTGAGGATGCTGTTGTACTGCAGCAAGCCCTCGAATCTGCTGCAGGCGTTGGCGTTGATGGTCACGGCGTTCCACCGCCGCCTGCGCGAGCTAAGCCCGTGGCTTGTCCGTCTTGGGCACCTTGCAGGCTCTGAAGGTATCCACCGCTTCGGCAATGCGCTTCCGCTCTCCCTCATCGTCGCAAGCGCCCAATAGGCTGCCGGGGTCTTCATGGGCCATGAGCGCGTCGAAGGCCTCCTCCGAGGACGGCTCCTTGGCGCCAGCGTCGCGCGCAGCTCCTTCTGCAGCTTCAGCATCTCCTCCGTGGGCCCCTCCTCCCCCAGGGTCGCGTGTTAAGGCTCCTTCGCCTCCGATCGCTGCCCCAGACTGCGCGGGCTGCGCGGTGGTTTTGGCGTCGGAGTCCATTTTGCCGACCGCAGTGAGGATGGCCTTGATGACACCGGCGGCTGAGAGATTGCCGCCAGCGACCCAATGGTGCCTTTGAGTTTCTTGCCGTCGATGCCACCTGGGTCTTGCTTGACACCGTAAAGCTTGGCTGCCTCCTGCTTCGTCGTCTCCAGTTCC